>CM077824.1:17507045-17604631 GCA_039720395.1 Liquidambar formosana
CGACGCAAGTGATTATGCAGTAGGTGCTGTTTTGGGTCAAAGAATTGGAAAAACATCTCATGCCATTTATTATGCTTCAAGGACTTTGAATGATGCCCAGAGAAATTATTCTACTACCGAAAAAGAACTTTTAGCTGTTGTTTTTGCTTTAGAAAAGTTTCAATCTTATTTGCTTGGTACTAAAGTCATTGTTTATTCTGATCATGCAGCGCTTCGTTATTTGATGACGAAAAAAGAGGCAAAACCAAGATTAAGAAGATGGATACTTCTCTTGAGTGAATTTGATTTGGAGATCAAAGACAAAAGAGGGACAGAAATTGTGTCGCAGATCATTTGAGTCGTTTAGTTCATGTGGAGGATGAACTTCGTTTACAGGAAACATTCCCTGACGAGCAATTGTTCTCTGCGAGTGTGAGATTACCTTGGTATGCGAATATTGTAAATTATTTGGTTATTAATGTGTTACCTCCTGGTTTGTCTAAGGCTCAAAGAGATAAGATCAAGAGTGATGCCAAATACTATGTATAGGATGAACCATACTTATGGAAGCATTGTGCAGATCAAGTGATAAGAAGGTGTGTTCCTGAAAATGAAATTATTTCTATTCTCACATTTTGTCATTCTTATGCTTGTGGAAGTCACTTTGGAGCCAAGAGGACGGCGAGAAAAATGCTAGAATGTGGTTTTTATTGGCCATTTTTATTCCGAGATTCATATTCTTTTTGTAAGTCATGCGATAATTGTCAAAGGACAGGTAATATATCCCAAAGGAATGAGATGCCACAAACTCCCATACTATTTTGCGAAATTTTTGATGTTTGGGGCATAGATTTCATGGGACCGTTTCTTGTATCTTTCGGTTATGTTTATATTTTGCTTGCTCTTGATTATGTCTTGAAATGGGTGGAAGCTAAAGCTACTAGGACTGATGATTCTAAAGTTGTTACAGATTTTATCAAGTCTAACATATTCTCTAGGTTTGGAATTCCAAGAGCTCTAATAAGTGATCGAGGCACTCACTTTTGCAATCGAACTGTGGAGGCCTTGCTGAGAAAGTACCATGTGACCCACAAAGTGTCAGTTGCCTATCATCCGCAAACTAGTGGACAAGCGGAAGTGTCAAATCGAGAGATCAAGTCCATTATTGAAAAGACGGTCAATCCAAGTAGAAAAGATTGGAGTTTGCGCTTAGATGATGCCTTGTAGGCGTATAGGATTGCATATAAGACACCCATTGGTATGTCACCTTATCGGTTGGTGTTTGGGAAACCATGCCACCTTCTAGTTGAGTTAGAACACAAGGCTTATTGGGCTATCAAGAGGTTCAACATGAAGATGGTTGAAAGTGGAGAACACAGGAAGTTGCAACTACAAGAATGAGAGGAAATTCGCAATGATGCCTATGAGAGTGCAAGGATTTATAAAGAAAAAACGAAGGCTTTTCATGACAAGATGATCTCTAAAAAGGAGTTTAAAGTTGGTCAAAAAGCCCTTCTATACCATTCACGGCTTCGTTTATTTCCAAGTAAGTTGCGTTCTCGTTGGATTGGACCTTTTGTTGTTACTAATGTTTTTCCTCATGGTGCAGTTGAAATTCAAAGTTTAGCAAACTTCCAAAGTGTTCAAGGTGAATGGCCATAGACTTAAGCCTTTCTATGAAGGTTTCCAAGTAGAGAATGTGGAAAAATTGGACCTTGAGGATCCGATTTATACTGATTGAAGAAGGAAGCATTGAGTCGAGCCAACGACAATAAACAAAGGCGCTGCTTGGGAGGCAACCCAAGGGGAGTTCATTTTTTCTTCTTCTTATTTTCGCATTAATATTTTGGTTATTTTTACCTTTTCTTTGCATTTCACCTTACATTGGGGACAATGTAAGTTTTAAGTGTGGGGGAGGGGATTTAGGTTGTGTTTTGTGTTTTAATTTTTTTTTTTGTTTAAAAAAAAAAAAAAGGTTTTGCTTTTTGTTTTGTAGTTTTCAACAATTTTTGGTTGTGCATGTCATGAACAAGATTCAATTAAGCTTGAAAAATTCATAATATGATTGAATAAGTAATCTTCCAACTTAGAATTAATTAGTCCAGTTATTTTCCTTGAGAATGGTAATGACTAAATTTAGTAGACAAAAGCTGGTGAGATTTTGGGCCCTTAGACTGACACATCCATGTCAGTCTCACTATTTTCTTTCATGTGAGATATTCTTCCATGGATTTGTTTCTCTAGAACTTGCCTTGACTCTTTTTGAGGTCATATTGACACATGCATGCATGAACATGATTAAGACTCTCTTTGTTATAAGCTACATAAGCCAAATAGCCTACCAATTTTTTCCTTTGTTGAGCCCCTTTGAGCTTTTTTTTTTTTTTTTTTCATTCATTGTGAACCCACGTTACAAGCTTTAAACCCGAAAAACAATGCCTTTACCCAAGCTGTAGAGCTAGTGGAGCATTTTTTATCATTATAATATGTATGGGTGTGCAAGAAATAAGTGTGGGGGTGTTTGGATTTGTGGTATGGCTATGACTGGTGAAATGGAACATGTTTTCATTCTCAATTCGAGAGTTCCATTGTTGATGTAATTTTGAAAAGAAAAAAAAAAGAAAAAAATAGAAGAAAGGAAGTGATGGAGGAAATTGTTTTTAATGTTACAAATTGTCCATGTTCATAATTCCTCCTAAAATTCCAAGAAAGGGGTCTGTTTATACATGATATATACAAAGGTGGAAGCTGTTGTGAAGCATTGTTCCCTGCTGCAAACGAAAAGTGTTCCTTTGAACGATCTCTTTCTCAATGCAAGAATTTTACATGGTTTAAATGCTTTAAAGCCAAATTGAAGAAACTGTTGAATGGAGTGATTAGTTTCACATGTCTTATATATTCAAGCTTGAGTTGATTCATTTTTGCTCCACTAGTTTTGATGGCTTTTGAGCTACATTCCCAAATATTACCCACCTTGATCCTAAACCCCGTTACAACCCTTGAAAAGTTCTTATGATTCGTGTTATGCATGTGATCCCAATGGTGGAGAATGAGAAGATATGCAATCCTATGGTAGATCATTTCCATTGGAATGAATTTGAGCGAAACACATACCTTTCAAACACATGAGAGTTGAGTGTTTATTTTTGTGAGGGTCCACGTATTTAGTTTACTCCATCTTCGAGTGAAAATGCTTACTAAGTAATTGTAAGTTGTTTAAAGAATGTTTGTTCATGATATGTTATGAGTTTTGAAGAGCTTGGTTGTTCTTTGTTCATGGTGTTGCAACCCTGGTGTTTTTGGGAAAGCGAATTTGAGTTTTGCCCGAGGATGAGCAAAAGATAAGTGTGGGGGAATTTTGATGAGAATGCAAAATGTCATATTTTTCTCCCTTAATATTTGGTCTTTTATACTTATTTAGTGCCTAAATGTACTCATTATTCTTATATTTTGATTTAGGACGCAAATGGAGGTGTCAAGTGCAAAACGAATCTAATTGGGCAATTCTGGACAGTTTCGACATCGCTTCGTAATATGGGCATAACTCTCTCATCCAAGCTCCGATTGAGATGATTCAAGATGCTATGGAACGCCAAGAAATAGATCTACAACGTTCATGTTTTGACTTTTGAGAGATACTAGCTGCATCAAGGTCAAAATCGGGCTTGAAGTTGCTGCACCTGCACTGTTGACGATCTGGAACGTCCCTTACCCTGCAATTCTAAATCGCGGATCTGATGTGGCTCAATCTCGGAATTTTCCAGATCTGGTGCACGAGAATTCCAACTGAAACACCACTTTCATAGTTATATTAGGACTCTATCTTATTTTTAAAATTTTCCTTGATTAGTTAGATTTGGTTATTGTTATTTTAGGATAATATTAGAATATTTTGAGGAGATCTTGTAGGCTTGGAATACGGGGAATTAAGGTGTTAAAGGGGGGAGAAATCATCAGATTTAGGGAGGCCTCTTTCTCTGTTCTCCCCTAACTTCTCCTTTGAGTTTTCATTATGGCCTTGCAAGGCTAAATTTTTTTATTTGGTCGAAGGAAACGGAAGCCTCGGAATCAATAAAACTGTGAGATCTTATTTGTTTTTAATTTGTTGTTCAATTTGTGCTTTGCTTCTCGGATGTTCTTCTGTGTCTATTTTCATGATTGCCTCGTTTAATTACTAGGAGGCCTACTAGTTTATTATTCGTTGCAATCTATTGCCAGGTTAGATATCAAATCCGTAATTGTTTGATCTCTCTAACTTGTGAAGCAACTAAGATTTAATGATTTGCTACATCAGAAATTACTAGATCTTAGGAAGAACGCTTGACTAAATTAAATGCGACTGCTTGTGCTTGTGTTGTTTAGCTTCATCGATCTCTCTAATTCTTAAGGCTGCTACTAGATTAAACCTTTAGCGCTTGTCTTGGGTTGTTTAGTAGTTGGGGATAATTGGATCACCTGTTTTCTAATTAACTGCGACTAAAGAGAGATAGGAAAATAGTTCCAACGATGAATATTCAAAGTGTGAATTGATATATATTTGCGTCGATGATCAGTTGTAAAATTCCGAGGGTGGATGTTGACTTAGACCAAGGTTTGTTCTTTTGATTGATTTCGATACTTCAATTTGAATTGTTCCTTAGTTATTTTTCTTAAAGTTGTTTTCATTATACACACACCCCCTCCTTCCTTGTTCACGTAGCATAAAACTAGGCTAGATACTCTTCGTGGGAACGATCCTTACTCGCACCACTACATGTATTCTTAGGAGTATAGGTTTTATTTTTGGTTACCTGCGACAGCCATCAATAGCCCCACCAACAGATGTCCTAGCTGGTCACGTACCTGATGCAGAAGGTGCACATGTTGTTGATGCACCTGAAGATGCTCCTACTACTGCTATTTAGGATGGGATTGGACCACTTCCTGGAGGTCCAGTAGATGAGTCACTCCTGATTAGTTTTAGGACACATGTCGCAGCACAGATTTGGGTCAACAGAGATGTATGTCAAATCACAATAGCATCTCATTTATATGTCTGTTATTGTATTTTATTTTTTGAGTAGTCTCATTTATATGTATTATATTCATATCATGTTTGACATTATTAAAGTGTTCAACTTTTCTAATGCAGTATCGAGGTGTCATGCGACCACACTGTCATGCAAAAATCCTAAGGCCTCCCTCTGTTTTGACAAAGATCATTGAGAGGACGCGACTCACTCCACTTGTCACATGCTCTTTTCGATGGACCCATAAAGCTTCAGTGACAGCTTTTGTGGAGCGATGGCAGCAGGAGACGAACACTTTCCATATACCTTTTGGTGAGATGACCATTACCCTGGACGATGTCGCCACCATCTTAGGGATTCCTATGATTGGGAAAGTTGTCTCCTGCACCAAATTAGATGATGTAGTTGCACGAGACCTACTTGTGAGCGCTTTGGGAATTGAGGATAGTGTTGCTAGTTTTGCATTACGAGATGTCCGGGGACAGTCTGTGAAGTTGTCATGGCTGAAGACAAAATTTTATAACCTTGGTGATGCACCTACTGTTGAAAAAACTACCTATGCTGCAAGGGCGTACCTGCTTTACCTTTTTGGCTCTACTTTATTCACAGACAAGAGCGGGGGCAGGGTGTCTGTTGGCCTCCTCCACGTATTACAGGATTTGGATACAGTGCATGAGTATGGTTGGGGTGCTGTTGCATTGGCTACCTTGGTTTTGAATATATATTCTCTTATTCCAGCTAGAAATTCATCAATGTGTGATATTGGCTTTGCAACTTGGGTAGGATAAACCTGAAAACATTATATCACCTAATTCATTAGGAAAATAACCCATCAATATGCCAATAAAAGTAATATGACAATAAAAGTAGATATTCTACCATCTATAACTACATCATTTTACCTTTTCTTTTGGTTGCCGCTGTGGCACAAAATGACCTGATAAGTTACTCAGCTCCACATTGAATCCAGTTGAGCAACTATCATGTCGAGACTGTACGTACTCAAAAGCAGACGGGTCACGACTTGTGGATGTGTCAACTTTCACCTTTGGCCGGCCTCGTATACGGTTATATGGTTCGGTGGGTTCTAGAAGATGTGTACAATGTGGAGCTATTATCTCCCTCAACTTCTTTAGCATCTGCAGTTGTGATTCTATATCTTCGTCTTCGAATATCTGGAGAAACAAATCTAAATATGGTTGACACATCAATTTTAGATTTTGTTTCTTAGTAGCTGGCAAGATATCAAGTTTTCTCCAAAATTGATCAATGCAGTCAAGTGGAATAGGTCGACTTTCCCTTTTGTATTCTGCAATCTCATGTGCACAGGGTAAACCATGGGACCGACGGTTTGCACAACCACATGCTGAAGCATCAACCCCAATTGCTCTAGCACGCCGCATCTGCACAAAGATATTTTCCAATGCAATTATAGATACCATGCCCCGAATCTCCTTTAATTCTGCACATGCAAACTTGTGTTTAGCAACTATTGAGCTCTTCCCAAACGATGCCTTGATTTCGGTGTACTGTAACTCAATCAAACTGTGCACCTCGCCCCATGATAACTCAAAGTTCAAGGTACTACACCCTAATTGCCTCTTTAACCTTGCATGTGCACTTTCCACCCTGGTCAATAAAATAAAATTTGTTAATATCAACATCTTATTGCTAAATTATAAATGTAACACACAATGTTTTGATAATTGCTTAGAAGCTACACCTGTTTGACGTCCGATTCTCAAAATGCATACATGTGTCTGTCCAAGCCGAGACAAACCTATCCTTGTAAGGGGTCAACCAACTACTTGACACATACTGTAGGGCCTCAGGATAGGTATTGAAGTTCTTATGCAATATGTCCACTTGAGTTAAGTACTTAGATTCAGTGGCAGACAAGACAACTGTTTCCCATTAGGAGTTAAACTTCTCCCACTGATCTCCCGACTCAAAATACTTCTTGCAATTACTTAGAACATTCTTTGAAATGTGCCATCTACACAATAAATTCCTAGCATTAGGGAAAACCTTCTCAATAGCATTCATCAAGCTCAACTCTCTGTCCGTGATAATAACACCAGGTAAAATGTTTTGATCCTCAATAAGACTACGCAATCTATTCAATGCCTATGTGTAGTTATCTTCCCGTTCATGCTGAATGTATACGAAGGCCACAAAGAATGTTAAGTTTGTTGATGTGACTCCAACAATCTCAAAGAGGGGAAGACGATATTTATTAGTCTTGTATGTGCAATCCATTATCAACACATGTGGAAAGGCACGAAACAACTCCACACTACGAAGGTGTGCCCAAAATAAATCCAAAATGGCATCACTATCATCAGAACTCCTATGCCATTCAATGTATTCATGCTCAACTAACTTACCCAACAAATATTGCATCTGTGATCTCCCAGCCTTCTCTTTTACCCTATTCTTTAGACGTGCATTGTAGATTGTCCTCAAAGTGCTTGTATTAAGTATATCCTTTCGCTTCAAAGTAGTTAGAATGTCTTTAAGCCAGCTCATTTTCATGGACATGTCAAGCACTAATGAGTTCTCTTGCTCTGATAATCTCCCAGTATAGGAGTGCCCCTTGAGATACTTTGCAGCTTCATGATTATGTATTCCACATAAAACTTTCAACATCCATTCATCATCATCTTGCATCTTCTCACCCTTTAAGGCACAGGGGCATCCACACTTCTTCGTACTAGTTTCCTTTCTTCACTTCTTCTTATGTTCGGTCTCAACGTCTTTTTTCCTATTTATATAATAGCCACCTCGCTCACAACCAAGCGTTAGTCTTGCTGTCCTGCCTTTGCTTGTAACATCAGATTTGGTTATCACAATAACAAACCCATTTTGTCTTCCTACTTCTCGCGCCCAATTGCATAATGCTTCTCTACTCTTGAAGACCTACACATGAAAATAAATTCATTTATATTCTTTAACTTCATAAATTATATTTATTCCATCAAGTAAATGAAAATTTTCATAAGTTTTATGTACCTCATAATTTGTGAATTCATTACTATAATCCATAACACATGTCGACTCATGGATGCTAGCTTTTGAGGAAGCCTGAGACAAGAATAAAACATGGTAAAATAAAAGTAATAATCCGATGCTTAAAAAAAAAACAAAAAAACTATTCTAGAACTGTTCGGTTAATTCATACCAAACACTGAAAACATGTTTGGCTGTATAAAACCGAACATATCTGTTTTAAATGGTAAGATGAAACCGAACATAATATTTATGATTGGTTGTTTAAAATCGAACAGCATTACTGGAAACTAAATAATCCATGCATTGTTCGGTTTTCTAAAACCAAACAAAATAGTTATGCTTGGTTGTGTAAAACCGAACATTACGGATTACCAGAGTCAAACATGCACGACTGCATTAAAAAAAAATCACCATTTTTGCATACTTTGAAGCCAAAATACATACCTCTTTGCTGCCAACACTATTCCAACTGACTTCTTCCTCCTCCATTACTCATAAAAAACGTAAAAACTACTACAAATGGGTTATGGATTTTTGTTTAAGGATTGTTGTGAGAGAGTGAGGGATGAAGATGGTATATTGGTTAGGGGTGGTTATGAGAGAGTGAGAGATGAGGATGAGAGTTGCCGAAAGAGCGCCTGAGAATATTATCGGACAAAGTTGCCGGAGAATGTCTCCGGAGAGGGTGCCGGATAATGGAACGGGAGGGTGAGGGGTTTTGGCGTGCAAATGTGAGGATTCAGATGAGATGAGGGGTGGGGTGGGGTGGGTTAACACCTGATGCCCATTTTGGTCATTTTGAACCATCATTTTCTCATTAAAAAATTGGGGGGGGGTGAACTTAACCTTTTATGGGGTTGCATTAGCCGTTCTCGTGTATAAAACATGCACTTTAGCTAGGCCTTTCTTGCTGGACAGTGTTGTTCAGATTTTGGTTTTGATTCTCATTGTAATCTTTGCTACTTTTGATATAGAGAAAGCTCAACAACTACAGCAAGTCCATATCACAGGTAAGCCAATTGCTATGCTACAAATTATTATTATTATTATTATTGTTCGATCAGTCCCGACCGTATTAACACATGTTGATATAAATTATATATATCGATCAACACCATGCATTGGAAATTAATTGTACTCCGTGCATTAGCTCAATGTACTATGTAATCCACTAATATACAAGGTACAATTCTAAAAATAGATATTGATATTGGTTATATCAACACGTGTTCACATAATCATCATCCTTATTATTATTGTAAGTTTACAACATTCAAATTTTCTTCACATTTGTAAGTGTGAATGCCAATTTTTTTGGTTATCTCGTGTGGTTAGTGACTTTATGTTTTTCAGGCAGTATATGGTTAGTGACTTTGTTTATTTTTATTTTTATATTTTTAAGTGGCCTATTTCTTGACTTGAACTTGCATCTTTGGAGTTGATACCTTGAGACTTTAATTATCATTAATTTGCTCCAAAGTAATCGATAAAAGAGAAAGGAAACAATAATGTAAAGTTTATGATTAAAAAAATAGAACTAAAATTGTTTTATAATTATATCTAGACGATGAAATTAAATTTTTTTGAATTAATGAAACAGTGTTTTTCCCCCCTCCCCTTGTTCATAAGGAAAAATGAAACCCAGCCACGCTTTGATCACTGCCATACCATAATAGCTTTCCCAATTTTGTCATAATTGAACAATCAAACTGGTATGGTCCCAATACCAAAAGCATTCATTGAAATACCATATGAGAAAAAAAGGATAAAGAATTTAATCCTAAACCTGTTGTTGTCAATTGTGGTTAATTTTTGCTGCAGTGCAAGGAGCTAAGGAAGTAGAGCCACCCGAGGATGCAACAATCACGCCCCAACTGCCAATCCTTCACAAAAGAAACCATAGACAGTGGCTTCCCATGATCCTGTTCACTCTTTTTCTCCTCTCCGGCCAATCTACAGCTACTCTCCTATCTTGATTCTACTTCAACAATGGCGGAAAAAGCAGATGGATGTTAGCACTACTGCAGAATGCAGGCTTTCCAATCCTTTTCTTCCCACTCTCCTTTTCTCACTTTTTCTTAAACTCCACTAATACCTCCACCAGTTCTACTTCTATGTCCAAAAATTCGCCGTCCACCTCCACAATCGCTTTGCTCTATCTATTCCTCGGTCTTCTCTTGGGAGGTGTCACATTGATGCATTCATATGGGCTTTATTATCTGCTTGTTTCTACCTATTCCCTCCTTTACGCAACCCAGTTGGCCTTCAATGCTCTCTTCTCATTCCTACTCAACTCACAAAGTTCACTCCTTTTATACTAAACTCCCTAGTCCTTCTTACTATCTCGGCCACCCTGCTCGTAGTTCAACCTGACAAAGCAGAGTCGAAAGGAGTTCCTCATGGAAATTTTGCGATTGGTTTTATATTCACACTTGGTGCATCTGTTGCTTTCTCCTTGTTACTATCCCTTACGCAACTCTCCTTTGAAAAGGTTTTAAAGAAGGAAACATTTATCGTAGTTTTGGATTTGATCATATATCAGAGTTTAGTGGTTACTTGTGTTTGTGCAGTTGGGCTCTTTGCCAGTGGGGAATGGAAGGTTTTAGTGGGCGAAATGGATGAGTTTCGACATGGGAAGTCTTCGTATGTAATGACTTTGGTTTGGACGGCGGTTGCCTTGCAGGTTAGCTCGATTGGGTCAGTTGGGTTGATTTTTGAGGTGTCTTCTCTCTTATCCAATGTGATCAGTACCTTTTCTTTGCCTCTTATTCCAGTTCTTGCTGTGATCTTTTTTCATGAAAAGATGGATGGAGCAAAGATGGTGGCCATGTTGCTGGCTGTTTGGGGTTTTGTCTCATACATCTACCAGCATTATCTTGATGATTCTAAAGCCAATGCAGTAAAAACAAATGTCAATGGGGTCTTGGACGATTCATGCACTGAATAATGCCAATTAATTATATTAGTTTTTATTTATCTATTTATATTAGGTTATGTTCTAATCAAATTGCATAATCGCATGAGTTCTTAAATTGTTTCTCGAGGGAATGTTTGGATAACTCAAGAAAACTAGACGTACCAGTTCATTTGGTCTCTTGTGGTTATTTATTTTATTTCATAATTTTATTTATTTATCCAACATAAAATGATTTTATTCAACAGCAACACCATGGCCTATACCCTACATCAATAAGAGCATTTCTAGCATAAGACGCTACTCTAGGGCTGCTCGATTAGACATAGAAGAACACTCGTGAAGAAAGCTTCACAGCTAAATTTTTTGTCTCTGACCAAGATTTAAAATCTTTACCTCTATATTAGCATGTCTTCTAACTTGAAGCATTTGAATCAACTACCGCCTACAGGTGCATCCCTTTCTACTATGATCTTCATGTTAATGTTTTTAATTTAAAGGGGTAATATGTAGAAGGAAACCATTACAGTGGCTTGATAAGTAATTGTTGATACCATAAAATGCTCAGCCACGATGGACCAATCACAACCCACTACGTGGAAAGATTGACCAATAAGGTTGACCCATTTCACCACTAAGCTGGCACCTTTTAATCGACTTCACTTGCATGGCCTCACCAACCCACATACCCCCAAGGAGAGCGTCCTCTCCCTTGAGGATGCCCTTCTCCAAAAGGACGCCCTCATCACTAAGGATGCACTAACCATCTCGAGGTGGGTCCTCACGCCCTCTTTGAGTCGGATGCTTGTCACATCGCGCGACGAGAGTCAAGGTCGACGATTTACATGATCCCCCTTAAAGTACCTTTGAGGCACTAAGCCCTAACCCAATACTAGCCCAGGTCGAGGCAGAACCTAGGAAGCTCAATCACGAGCTTTGCTTTCAAGCAAAGTCGCTTGACCTTAGCTTTTCTCAACTCTTGGGATACTTGGAAGATCTTGGTTTGGTGGATGGAGAGAAGGCTCTATAAGGAGGTCGTTCTTATGGTATTAAGAATCACACCACCTTAGTCGATCTGGGAAACAGTTGGGAAGTGATGTGACAAGTTAACTACCTCAATCACCACAAAAAAGTGATGGAACAACTGACAGATCGAGCCTTATACCTCATACAGGTGAAAAACTTGACTGATATTAGTATTAGCACCAATGTAGGGTAGGGTGGCCGACCTACTCAATAGGGCCTAGGTCTACTACCCTACTACCCTGGGTCTATCCTCCTAGCACATATACCTAAAGGCTGTCCTAGGTCTTTGGTACTATAAAAAGGCCTTTCTTGGCCTCATTAACACACATTCAATCCTCTCACCAACAACACTATTGTAATATCCCTACTTTAATTTTGAGTTAATTATATTATTTTGGGTTCATTAGTGATTGGTTTTGATCACTAATTGGGGGTTAAATAATTTTGTTTTGACTTAGTGTTAAGTCTATAATCATCTTATTTAATTATTTAATTATTTTTAGACAGGCCAATTTCAAATTTTGATGACGTTTACAGAATTTTATTTTATTTTATTTTCGATAAGGTCATAAAATCTATATTGCCAGTGTTACTTATTAATTTGATATTAATTATCGCAGGTTATACACGATAATTATTTAGAATGTCATTATTTTATTTTTATATGATAAATTATTTTGACGTGGGCCCTAAAGTTTTAAAACTTAATTGGACTACATGTGCTATTTAACATTGGTGGAATTAAGCATTATTGACTTTTATATTTTATAAATGGACCTAGATTATAGACCTTATGTTATATTTGGGTCTTTATTTTATATTGAGCCTAATACATTTGGGACCTAATGCTATATTAGTTGTAATTGGATGAGCCCAATTAGTAGAATACTTGCCCAACCCACTTTTGCATGTAGGACACTTGTCCTAAGGGTAAAGAACTAATATATATAGTGGGTTAAAAGGGCAAAACAGCTCCATTCATCTTATTTTTTCAGCACTTTTGAGTTTTAGAGAGAGATAGAGAGAAAGAGAGGAGGAAAGAAGAAGAAGAGAAGAAGAGGAGGAGAAGGAGAAGGAGAGGGCCGTAGGCCTTTGTATGGACCGGACCACTTTGGGGAGCTTAATTTCCTTCACCAATTTTCTGCATGCAAGATCATATTCAACAAATTTAGGTTACAAAAAATAGGATTTGTGATAAAGGGGATGATTAATTGGATAATTATTTACATGCATGCATGTAAATTGAAGTTTTAGTTACATTACTTTCTTGGAATGAGAGTATTATCATGATTGAATATAAAATTTCAGACCTTTGTAGTTTATTTGTAGTTTTTGGAACCTATTATAGATTTTTGTGTTATTTGATATGTTTATATGTATATTTGGCTTGTGATTGTGCTTGGTTTAAAAATACTTGGTTGAGATTTTGTGTATGTGGGTGTATATACATATATACTTTTGTTATATGAGTTTATGGAAGTATTTATATTATATTGGTCCTATTTGATATGGTTTTGTGACACATAAATCATTTTACGTGTATGTTGGGCTGTGCTGACAGCACGAACCCATTTTACCATTTAATTCATAACTTTCGTTCTAGTTATGATTTTGAGATGAAACGAGTTGGATTTTGTCATTGACTTGTTGGGCTAACATCCTACCAATTTTCATGTCATTTGGTGATTATTTGGTATTTTTTTTATTGAATTATTTCGTGGTACACCTGAAGCTGAGATTTCTGCTCGGTAGCAGTAACTCCATATTGAAAAATATTTTTGGAAGGGTTTTGCTGGGTAATTCTCCATCAAACTTTGAGTGTAAAAAGTACATTTGATATACTGTTAAGTGATATAAACCCAAAAGCCTATTTCTTTGTGGATTAAATCATAAAAAAAAAAATTCGTTTGTACGTGTCACTAGTTATGTTCACTGAAATTTCAGATTTATTCTTTTGACTTGGAATATATTTTCAAGCTATAGAAATTTTGGATAATGGAAACATGATATTTTTCACAATTAGCCATTGGTTATATGTTTTATAATTTGGAATTACAATTGGCATGGGATTAAATTGTAAGATTATGGAAAATGATTTTCTAGACCTTGTCGATGTAAAATTTTATGTTATAGGTAAAGTTGCGTAATTGTGGCCTTTTCAAATTGAGTTATTGACTTGGATTTTGTAAAAGAAAATATAAGAATAATAAATATGGTTATTTCTCTCTTTGCTATTGTTGGAACTATTATGTGAGATTATTTTCTTGATGTTTATTATGGAAATTAAGTGTAGGCATGCCAAATGTTGGTATAATACTTTATATTGTAAATAATGGGGATATTACACTAATATGAAATTTACCTTGCTAACTATGGGATTATTAGCATGATGGGCATAATCACGTTGCATTGGCATTCATGGCATAGCAATGCATTGAAAATTGACTTAATAAATACTTGGTAAAAGTGTTAAGGGGTCATTGGATTTGGACTATTAGCGGTCAAGGGACTTAGCGGTGTTTTCCATTCCTTTGGTCCTGGGGTACTTTCCGGTTTCAGGTAAGAACCCTTGTGTTCCCGAATTAGAGGCTACTTTTCGGTTCTAAGTAGGAACCCTTGTGTTGTCCTTTTGGAGGTTGGCTTTAAATCCTCCGTTTCCGCGTGAAGACTCCTATGGGAATGGTTTGGTAATTGAGGAATAAATGTAATTAGACATGGAGTCGCATATTGCATTATCATGACATGGCATTCATTGCATTAACTTATGGGTATATAACTTATTGTATCTATTAGTTGTTTATTCAATTAGCTTATGAAATTTATTAAGATATTTCTATATGGTTTTATGGAAATACAATAATATGGAAATGAATATGAGTTATACATTGAATCTATGGGTTGTCTTTGATATAGAATTGGATTTGGATATTTTCTATATAGCGTGTATGAGTATTTTTATGTATCTTGTGGTTTTAAATGGATTTTTAAAACCTTGATAGACTTCGTAAAATATATAACCTATTGAGCGTTAACTCACCCCTCTACAGTTTTGTAGGTTTTTAAAGATAAAGAAGTTGTTTGAGTTATAGTATTCTGATGAAATACTTGTATATTGGTTCACGAGGCATTCTACAAAATGGAGGATAGGTTTGGTGATAGGTTGTGAATTGATGATGTATTAAATTATAATTGAATGTAATTTAATTTTTTGGTGATGTATATGTTATTAATTTGGAATTGTAATAATTAATTTTGGTTGGGAATCATGTGGAATTTGAGGCAAACAATGATACCCTTGTGGATAGATGCTTTTGTATTTTTTTTTTTTTTTAACAAGTTAATGATTTTACTTGGCTAGCCCATATAGCAAATGGTTCATGCCGGATTTTTATTAAAATAATGGTTAAAAGTATTTTATTCTCATTTACTTATAGATCTAAAACCTGTTTTATTTTGAAAAGTCAAAGTTCAATTTGTCCTAAAATCAAATGCTTTTTATTAACTCAATCTCGTTTTATTACCCTTGATCATGACTCGATAATTTCGGTTCGTGACAACTATACTAAAAGAATCTACTCCTTGACTTCAGGATCAACGAAAAGGTTTCATTTGGACTGAAGCTTCTCCAATATGAGTTTCACCCCTCTAGGTCAACTATCTCCCTGCCTTTCTCTCACTCCTAAGGTATCCTAGATCGCTTCTTTCTCTCCTCCATCTGGATCTTGCCACCTATCCCATCATTACACATGGTTGACCTCTTTAAATATAACCCATGTAGGCTATGTTGACTTTACGTTGATATCTCCCACAAACAATAATTAACATAGATATTTATGGGTTAGAATTAGTGGATATAATTTCGTATACAAGACCAGGAGGGTTGATGTGCACGCACGTGCCTAATGTTACTTGCCAAGTTATCATGTGATTTTTAGGGTTTAAGAGACAAAGCTATGTATCAGACTATAAGTGCAAAACTAGTATTTTAGCAGGATAAAGACCAAAATAAGCTTTTACATCATTGTCTAGAAGGATTTATTAGACGTTATGATGAACCCTATATTGTTGTGGAAATTGCTAAAGCCTTGTTGGGTAGGAATAGGTCTTTATGTTAATGATGCCTAACTTTTCTTAATAATGACCAACAACTACACAATTTATAAGTTGGTCGAACTATATTTGGATGTTACTTGTTAGTTGCATAAACTAGAGAATCTAATACGAAAACAGGGATCCCTTTCAAAATTTATGTATTAAAAAACATCCCTAATTATTTAAAAAGCAAATGAAGTTGTTACACCACAACTTTTTGGCATTAATCTAAGCAAAAGTTAATCAACAATCTAAAAACCAAGATATGCTTACATTCATGCTTATTCAAAAGTAAATTTTGTACATTACAAAATAACTAGGAACTTCAAATTTTATATAGATTCTAGAGAATGGGATGGAAAGTGGAATTTTTGGTCGACTGAAGAGCACTCCAAGAGCATAACGAGCCAATATAAAGAATGTGTGTGCATTAGAATTTCACCTTGTAGAGTCCCTCGAACATGAAGAACAAATATATAATATTAGAAGGTGATACCATAGAATAATCTAGATAATTAGAATGAGTACTCAATGTTATAATCCAACAAGAAAAGAAACAAAATTTGTGTCCATCTAAAGCTGTTTTGCTATAATGCTATTTTTTGCTATGGCCATTGGAGGGAATAAAACAACCAGCATGTAAGATGTCAATGCCAAGGACTTGTCAATGCCATAAATATTATAAAAATATGTAGCTTTATATTGTGCTAGAGTCTATTAAAGGTTGTAACAGTACCTGCTTTGATTGGGCTATGCATAACGATTATACGAAGTAATACCTTTGCTATTAAACGTCATGATTTATCATGCATAAGAAGAATCTGGTAATGCTATAGAGTCGATCACTATAACAACATACCTAGATGACACAAAAGTATAGAGTATAGACATCTAAGAATGCAATTTTAAGCTGAATAAATTTGAAGAGCAATCAATAATGGGATAATAGAACAGAAGGTAAATAAAAAACAACTAAACAAACCTACAATTAAAGAAGGCATGCTTCAGTGGTAGAAAGCACGTCACCTGTGGAATTCAAGATTTAAAAAATAAATAAATAAATTGTTCTTTAGTTACTGGAGATATGATTATGTTATCTTAAATAAATTTCAATCAAACAACCTAAGGTTTCATTAGAAATTCAAATCATAGATAACAAACATGTGTGCTTTATTTTTTTATAGGTGAATCAATTAACACGCTTCCATATTCACATTAAATGAAAGCAAAAAGTGCATGATCAAAACATAGAGAGAATAAACAAACCTACCTTGCAAAAATGGACCCCCCAAAAAAAAAAAAAAAAAAAACATATATATATCTCAACCAGAAAATATGGCAAAGTTGAACTAAATTTATAAGGCCAAAAAAAAATCAATAAAAACAAATCAATAAAATACGTGGCACAATGAAGATGTAGATAGGAGAAAATTTGGGATGGAGTTGCTTAATCCAAAGTAAAAAAGAAAAACAATTGGGATGGAATTGTAGTGTCAACTTACTCTGAAATAGAAAACCCCATTTAAAAAAGTACCAACATATTTTATTAGTCTCAGTAATTTAAAGCTCAAAATCCTTAATAAAAACCTATGGTGAGAATGTAAACAACAAATCAAAGAATAAAAAGAAGGCCAGAAAACAACCCAAACTGAAACTTAACTAGTAAGCCTCACTTAGGTTTCGACATCTGACATTAATGAATTAAATATCTTGAGTTTTTTCGTATAACATTCCATATACACAAGCACCAAGCATAGGTATCACCAAAGGACAAAGAAATCAAAGCCTTAAAAAGGAAAAAAAAAAGAAAAAAAAGATCAAACACCCCAAAACGCATCTGAAATTTAGAAAAACAGAAAAGCCACAAAAAACCACAACTCAGACAGACTAAATAGACCAAATCAAGCATACCGATTAACTATTGATCTATAAGAAAAGTGAAAACAATTTTTGACAACAATATAGATTTCAGATTCATATTAACAAGCTTCTAAATACCAAGCTTCGATAGATATATATAGATATAGACAGAATTTGTACCAGTCAAAAAACAAGAATAGGAATGTCTACTTAGGACTATAGTTAAAACAATACCTTCTTGTCGAGATGTCTCCAATTGAAAGGAAACCCACTTCTTCCTAACAGGATAAAAGAAATACACAAATTACACAACAAACAAACCAAGCAATACACAAATCACAAAATAAACAAACAAAGCACGACTGAAAAAGGGCTAGAAAAAATAACTCGATTCAAACACAGTTGAGGTTCTAAAAGACTTTACCTTTCCGTGCTAAAAAGAAAAAAAAAAGGAAAAAGAAAAAGAAAAAAAAAAGAAAAGAAAAAGATGAACAAAGTGAGAATGATGAGAGGATGAGAGCATAGACAAAAGAAAAGAAAACCATGATCAGAACACTACCCTGAGAAATAAAGCGAGTAAGGAAGATAGGTAACTTAGAACTGAAGACGTCTTCTCCTCATCTCTTTGATTTTTTTTTTAAAATTTTTTTTTGGCTTTTATGTCTCTCTCTCTGTCTGACTTTAGGCATAAAATGCAAACCATAAATATGATTTATAGAAATAGAAAACTCATAAACCAACACAATCGCGATTTTCACACAAATATGCAGTCACAAAAACATGAAAACATCAATCAGCTTTAGCTGCCAATGGTGCGGACGGAATACCCGGTTGTAATCAAACAACGCAGCGAAAATTATTAGAAATAAGTAGAGCAAAATACGACTTAATCTTAGATACAAGTGGATTGTCAAACCACGATCACAAAGAAAGAGAAGAATGATAAAAGAGTGCAAAGCAACTCTAATGAAATAATGTTTATTAATAATCAATCAAAAGTTCTTCTTCCCTAGCCCCCTTACAACCATTATATAGAAAAGCATAAGGAAACCCTAATAGAATACTACCATAACTAGAATTCTTAAGAAAATGAAAAATAATATAAGAGAATCTCCTAATTAAATAAAGACTCTAATAGGAAATTAACTAGTTAACTAATACTAATAAGAAATTAATAAAATAGGTAACTAATAATAATAGTCTTTCAAATGGGCTGGCTTCTTAGTCTCCCTTTTAGGACGTGCATGTAGACCATTATATGCTCCTACATCAGATTCTCCTGGTTGAAAAAGACTCGACCTCGAGGCTTCATTATCATCACCATCCTCTCTATAATAAGCTTTCAAATCAACTACATTAAATGTTGTAGAAACATTCATGTCACTTGAAAGGTCAAGCACATATGTATCATTACCAACACACTTCAACACACGAAATAGTCCATCAGCTCGATCTTGCAATTTGCCATGTTTTCCACGTGGGAACTTTTCTTTCTTCACATTGACCCACACAAGATCTCCTTCCTTGAATTTAATATACCTCCTATGTTTGTTAGCTACTTCTTTATCCTTTTTGTTACTATCCTCAAGCTTCTTTTAAACCCTCTCATGCAACTTCTGATGTATTCAGCTATATCATAGGCATCCCCACTAAAACGATCTGTAACACGCAAAGGAACTAAATCCAATGGACTAGTTGGATTTCGACCATAGACAGCTTCAAATGGAGTCATTCCAATAGTCCTGTTTTTTGACCTATCATATGCAAATTCAATTTGAGGTAAAGTTTCACACCAATTCACTTTATTTTTCCCCACTAAGGCTCTCAATAAATTCCCCAAGGATCTATTCACCACTTTAGTTTGGCTGTCCGTTTGCGAACTGGTGAGCAGTACTAAATTGAAGCTTAGTACCGATCTTTTGCCATAAAGTAAGCTAAAAATGCCCCGCAGACTTTGAATCCTGATCGGAAGTGATAGTGTAAGGAATCCCATGTAGCTTAACAATTTCCCGAAAATAAATCTAAGCCACATGACTAGCATCCATTGTCTTGCTACAAGGTACAAAATGTGATATCTTTGAGAAGCGATCCACCACAACAAGTATAGAATCATACCCTTGCCTTGTACGTGGAAGTCCCAATATGAAGTCCATGCTAATATCTTCCCAAAGAGCTTCAGGTTCTGGCAATGGAGTGTAAAGACCTATGTTATGAGAATGTCCCTTGGCTGTATAACATTTCCTACACCTTTGCACATGCCTTACAACATCTCTCGTCAATTTCAGCCAATAGAATTTTTCTACAACCATAGACTATAGTTTTGTCACTACAAAAATGTTCTCCAAAACCACCACCATACTATTCTTCAATAATGGCCTGTCTTAATGAACAATCAGGTACACAGAGTCTACTGCCATTGAATAAATAGCTATATTGTAAGAAGAATCTTATTTCAACCGATACTGCACACATTCAACCCAGTTGTGGCCAAAATCTGCATCTGTTTCATATAGCTCCTTTAAATATTCAAACCCAACAACCTTAACTCCCATAGTATCCAACAAAAATGCTCTCCTACTCAAAGCATCAGCCACTTTATTTTGAGTTTCCGCTTTATGTTGAATGACAAAATTAAATTTTTGCACTTCTGCAACCCACTTTGCATGTCTTTGATTAAGCTTTTGTTAGCCATTGATGTGTTTCAATGCTTTATGGTTAGAATAAAGAATAAACTCCTTATACAACAAATATTGCTCCCATTCTCGTCAAGCTTGAATGATGACATAGAATTCAACATCATAAGTTGAGTACCGTCACCTTGTGTCATTGTGTTTTTCACTAAAAAATGCAATTGGCTTTCCTTCTTGATTCAATAAAACACCAATCCCAACCCTAGAAGCACCAAAATCAACTTCGAACACCTTATTAAAATGGGAAAGTATCAAAATAGGAGCTTCGGTCATAGCTTTCTTCACTAACTGAAAGCTGTTTTGAGCCACTGCTGTCCACTAAAACACACTAGACTTTAAATAGTCAGTTAAAGGTGCAATAAGTTTATTGAAATTACGAATAAACTTACGGTAAAATGATGCTAAGCCATAAAAACTCCACACATCATGAATGGATTTAGGATTATGCCACTCCAAGATAGCTTCAACTTTTTTAGAATCAACCGTAATGCCCTCGGCTGAAACAACATAGCCTAAGAACACCAAGCTTTCTAATATAAACTCACACTTTTTCAAATTGACATAAAGTTTTTGCTTTCTCAATGCTTCAAATATTTATCGCAGATGACCCTCCACTCATTGGGATCCTTGCTATACACAAGAATGTCATAAAAGTACACCATAACGAATTTTCCAATATATGGTCGAAATATTTGATTCATCAACCACATAAAAGTTCTTGGTGCGTTTGATAAACCAAAAGGCATTACTAACCATTCAAACAACCCATTATGTGTCTTGAATGCCGTTTTCCACTCATCACCCAGCTGAACTCTAATTTAATGATATCCACTCCTAATATCAATTTTAGAGAAGATCTTAGAACCAGATAAATGATCTAACATGTCATCCAAGCGAGGAATTGGAAATCGATACTTTACTGTGATTTTGTTTATTGTTCGGCTATCCATACATATACGCCACGACCCATCTTTTTTTGGAGTAAGCAATGCCGGCACCGCACAAGGGCACATATTTTCACGGATCAACCTCTTTTCAACAAGCTCTGTCACTTGCCTATTGAGTTCTTCATATTTATGTGGACTCATGCAGTTGTGTGCTTTATTCGGCAAACTAGAACCCGGAATAAGGTCAATATGATGTTGTATATCCCTCATTGGCGGTAATCCAACCGGTAGTTCATTTGGAATAACATTAATAAATTCCTTTCACATAGGTTCAAGCTTAGGTGGAATCGAATATTTAAAATTGTCTTCTTTAATAAATAACAAATACATTTTCTTACATTTCTCAGCTTCTTCTAAAAATTCAACCATTGATAGAAAGTTATTTCCCTCCCCTTTTGAAGGCTTAGGAATATTTTCCATCTTAGATGGACCCAAAATTACTTTCATACTGTCTTTCCAAAACGTGTAAGTATTTTTGTATCTATCATTTATGGCTCGTCGATCATATTGCCAAGGTCAGTCCAACAATATATGGCATGCATCCATTGGCACCACATCACACCATTGTGAGTCCTTATAATTTTTACCAATTGAAAAAGAAACTAAACACTATTGACTAACGGTTACCTTATTCCCTTTTTTAAACCATACAAGCTTGTAGGTTGTAGGCCTTCGTTTAGTCTTAAGATTTAGTTTGTCGACCATCTTTTGTGCCACCACAATCTCGCAGTTTCCACTATCAATAATGAGATTATAAATCTTCCTATTAGTTGTGCACCTTGTGTGGAATATATTATGACGTAACCAATCTGGATTTTCTTTAATTTTAGCAGTATTCATGGCCCGATGAATTACTAGTGCTTCCCCATGATCTCTCTAAGTCACCTTATCGCCATTATCATCAATGTAGTTATCGTACACAAGCTGTTTATCTTCCATCTTTGATCCAGACGACTCACCAAACTCTTCAGTTAAATTAACAAACCTCTGATTAGGATAATCCGACGTAATATGCCCAATCCCGGAACAGTTGATACATTTTACAACCCCATTCTTCGGCTTGCTGGCAAAATTTGTGTTCTGTCCAAAATCATGTTGTCTAAACTTTAGGCTGTTAGTTCAACATTGGTTGAAATCCCTGCTAGCACGATCAAAATTAGCTACTGTTCCAACCGAAGTACCTTTTCTGCTAGTGTTCTATTCAAATTCAACAAAAGCAGGACGTTTAAAACGTTGCTTCTACTGCTTCTCAACATTAATGGCCAGCTTGTACACATCATTATAACTCCAATATGGTTGCAGAACCACCACATCATTAATCTCCCTTCGCAAACCGCCGAGGTAGCGTGCTACTATTTGTTCTTTATTCTCTGTTGAGGCACACTTCATGGTTAGAAGATCAAAATCCTCTGTGTACTCATCAACAACCCAAATCCTTTGCTACAAATTATGCAACTTGAGATAATTATGTTGGAGGTAGTTCTTTGGTAAATACTTATTCTTTAACTCTTTTTTCATCTTTTCCCATGATGTGATTTTTGACTTGCCTATCCGTTCTCTATGCACCTTCAATTGTTCCTTCCAAACCGACGCAAGCTTCTTTAGTTTAATGGCAACAATCTTCACCTTTTTTTTCATCTGGTACCTCTTTATAATCAAGCACATGTTCAACCGAATTGAGCCAATCAATAAAATCATCTGGCTGAATTTTCCCCTCAAAATCTGGGATATCAACCTTCAAATCAACATCGGGACATAATTAATTTTGATTAGGCCGATAAAAATTCTCTCTTTGATTTTGCTTAGGTCGATATAAATTCTCTCCTTAATTTTGATTAGGCCGATAGAAATTCTCGTTTTCACCCGGCTTACCCCATAGAGAGCGTTAACAAAAAAGGTTAACATCTTCCTCAAAAACGAAACTTTCATCATCACGATTCCGACTTTCGACGCATGCTAGATACTCTGAAAGTTGCTGAAATAGTCTTCTCAATTCTTCAACTTTGTTGGGTTGGTTATCACGTTGAGGAGCCTCCATACGAGCACCTTGAGGAGCTTCCATGCGAACACCACCTCTACCATGGCTATTGTTCACCATGGAGATCACCACTTCATGAAAACACCATGGTTCAAAATTGGGCTCTAATACCAAATTGATGCGAACGAAATACTCAGTCACAATCAAACAACGCAGTAGAAATTATTGAAAAATAAGTAGAGCAAAATACGACTCAATTCTTAGATACAAGTGGATTGTCAAACCACGATCACAAAGAAAGAGAAGAATGATAAAAGAGTGCAAAGCAACTCTAATGAAATGACGTTTATTAATAATCAGTCAAAAGTTCTTCTTCCCTGGCCCCCTTACAACTATTATATAGAAAAGCATAAGGAAACTCTAATAGAATACTACCATAATTAGAATTCTTAACAAAAGGAAATAAACAATAAAAGGAAAAATAATATAAGAGAATCTCCTAATTAAACTCTAATAGGAAATTTGTAATACCCCGAATATTTATTGATTTATTTGACGTGTATATTCGGTGGAATTGTACACAGGGTGATAAATTTAAATATCTTATATAGAAAATGAAGATGAGATTAGTTGGATGTTGGGAGACATTGCATTAAAATGCTTTGAGTGGAGAAGATGATTAAATTGTGATATATATATATAACTGGTGGAGGAAAGAAAAGTCAATAGAAGAGAAGAAGAAAGAAAGAAAAGTGGGTTAGATGTGGAAAAAGAAAAAGAAGAAGAAAAAAGTGGCGTGAGAAGAGAAGAACAGAAGGAAGAAAGAAAAAGATGGCTGGTAGGTGTAGAAGAAAGAAAGAAGAAATAAATGAAGAAAAAGAAAAAGGAGAAAGGAACATGAGAAAGAAGGGAGAAAGAGAGGAGAGAAGAAATAAATAGAGAAGAAAACAGAAGAAGAGGAAGAGTAGGGAGAAGCCAAGAGAGGCAGTGGGTTAGCGGTTACTGGTCGGAGCATGGGAGCTCCAACTCGACTCCTATTAGTATGGATTTTGTATTTCTTGAGTCGATCTATGCGCCTACAGTTGTGATTTTTCATTTTATTTATTCATTTTTAAGGTAGGGGTTTAATTCTTGTACAGTGAATGTTGAATATTTTGATCCATATATTGATGGTGATATTATTTGATCTCATGGATTATGATGGTTGATTTTATTGATAGTTGGATTATATTTGAGGTTTATGATTTGGAGTTCGTATTATTTGATATATATATTATTTTGAATATATAAATGCTTGCATGTGATATTTGAAACATTATTTATTGTATAGGAATTGGATTTCCTACTGGGCTGTTATTCAGTCAACCCAATATATTTTCAAGTGATCATTGTTGGAGGCACGTACGTAGTAGAATTGAGGTCGAGATTTGAAGAAACTATTGTGTATATTTATTTTTATTTAAAGTTGATGAAATTTTATTCATTTGGTTGGCCAATGTATATTGATGATGATTTTTGGGTTAACCATCGCTACTGGTAGCTGCGCAATACTTTGTATTTTCAAAGGGAATTTATTTTTGAAAGAGTTTTATTTGTATGGAGCTCATAAAAATTGTACGTGTTTACTGTATATAAATTTTGGGGCATTACAAAATTAACTAGTCAATTAATACTAATAGGAAATTAATAAAATGGGTAACTAATAATAATAGTATTTCAAATGGGCTGGCTTCTTAGTCTTCCTTTTAAGATATGCATGTGGACCGTCATATGTTCCTGCATCAGTCGAGAACTCAAAAACAGATCAAGCAAGTAAATGGAACAACAAAAACCTAAAAAATTAAAGTAAAAAATGTGTCAACGGAGAAGAAAAACAAAAAAATGAAAAAGAAAATACCTCAATACCAACGGAGGCGATCCATACACAAACGAATGATCAAGGAGAGAGAAATAGATGGAAGGGAGAAGGAAAGACAGCGAAGTTGCAATAAAATCCTCTCTTTGCCCGCCCAAGATTTCTTTGATGTAAAACATATGGCCAGAAAGTAAGATAGAAGAAAAGGTAGGGGACAAGTCGTCTGCCTCCTTGCACCAAACGTCCATCGACATCCAATACCCATTATAACCTCTCAAAAAAACAAAGTGCTAAGTGTGAACCCCAGAAATTGGGCCCACGAGGATTTGGAAAAAAGAAAATACTTTTTTAAAAAGAAAACAAAAGGAATTGCCACCTTATTTTTTAAAGGAAACAAGGAAAACCCTAAAAATAGTTTTGTTTTAAGAAAACAATTTGAAAGACTCCATATTAAAAAGGAAAAGCAAAAACAAGTCTTTTAGAAACCAAAGAAATCGGGGATTCGGAGGCTAAGTTATGACATGGGAAGGTTCTAGGCAAAGCCTATAGGCACCCATGTCACCCTTTCGGTCTCTCGGTTTATTTGGGCTAAATTAAGATCTTTTCCATACACAAAATCAATGTATATCATCACAAGACAGCATGCATATCATATATTCCATTCATCCATCCATGCATAATAAAGAAAATAAAACAGAAAAAAGAGAATAAAATACAAAAACCTAGGATACTTGGATCCTAGAACGGACTTGAGCCTCACAAAGAGCGCCTACGTATCATGCAACGAAATACATGGATCAAAGTCCACGTAGTTCAATTAGGAATAGGGTTAAATCCTAATATAAACCTATGGTAAAAACCCTAGGTTTCCTTATTTGAAAGAGAATTGAATAAACCAAGTTTGAATTTAAAAAAGAATTCCACAAGATGGAAACTTTGATAAAAAACCAGAATTTTATTTATGAAGGAAACCTTTGATTAAAACCATAAACTCATATTAAAAATTAACCCTAGGAGGGAGAAGAGAAAGAGTAAGGAAGAGAGGTGAATTGGGGCACCTTCACACCCATTTACCTGAGCGCAATAGCTCCAAGCATTAGCAATTTCAAGCATTGGCAGCCCTATTTGCCATAAGACAATTACCACACCTATTTGCACCCTTACAAATGCTCAAAACCATGCAAACACAATGATATATAAATCTAGACAGAATAGTACTAAGGCCTAAAATCATCCACTAAACATGCTAACAGTAAAAACAGCGAACAATAATAAGCTCTAACACAATCCTAGGACCATATCATGCATAAAAACCCTAGAAATCTACTAACATGCATGCAAAAATATCATAACTATTCCATATGTAAAACATATACAGCAACTATGAAAAAAAATCAATAAAAAAGCCTAAACTAACATGCTGTATGAAACTAACCTAAAACAAGGACACTAGAAACCCTAAACTCACAAACATGCTTAAAAACACACAAAACAAACTCTAAACATGCTAAAATCAAACTAAACAGAACTTAAATCATGCATATTAACTAACTAAAGCAATAGAACATGATAAAAATCCTAACTTTAACATGCAATGACGCTATTCTAAAACAAAGACAATAGAAGCACTTGAATCACAACTATGCTTAAAAACACATAGAACAGCTCTAAAGCATGCTAAACTCATGATAAACAGTAGGTATTTCATGTATATTAACTAGCTAAAGTGTTAATACATGATAAAAAAGCTACCTTTAACATGCAATAAGCCTATTCTATAAGAAAACCTATATTCAACATGAATAAGGAATGAGGTTACCTTAAAAAGAAACTTCCTTGCTGCTGTAGAGACTCTCCTCTTGACTTGTGGATGATTTGAATTAATGTTCTCCAAGGCAACAGCAAGTCCTCTAGCTCTCCTTCAAGTCTCTCTCTGTTATCCTCTCTCAAACACTCAGGTTTTAAGGCATAAAGTGGCCCCCAAATTGCCTCTAATTGCTTCCTCTTGTGCTGAAGCATAAGGGGGTATTTATGGACTTCAATTAAGATTAACCAATGGCTAGGATTAAAACCCTAAAAATTAATCCAAGGGCTATTAGAGACTCCTTTGAGGTTTAAGTAACTCAGAAGTTACCAAAAATTAGAAGGAAACTCGTCCAAAAGAGCCCAAATATGTCAAAATAGGCAAGAGTCCGCTTCAGCAAGGAGTTAGAGAGCAAATAGGAAAGTGGTCTTGGGTGACCACCAGGTCTGGGCGGCTAGCCACCTTGGCCCAGGCGGCTAGCCGCCCGGGGCTGGGTGGCCACCCGAGCCCACTCCGGATTTTTGCCTATTTTTCACTCCTAATGCTTCTAGATGTGTTTCAGGGGGCAAATGAAGTCCGATTTTAATGAAACAAAAGCCAAAACGACCGTGTTTCGATGAGGAATACATTTTTGAACATTTTAGGGTGAAAAACACTAACCATGGGGGCATGGTTAGGTTTGACAAATGCGGTTAATCGCTATGCTCTACTTTTGCTAAGCATAGGTATGCACATAGGATCAAACCAAATGCTTTCCATATCAAAATTAAACTTTATAAAACACTTTTAGGGATAAAATGATGACTAATTAAAGTCTATTTGAAAAGATTTGATTGGTAATTGTGAGTCAATTAGAGCAAACCCAAAGGAGGGTCAATTAACCAACTTGAACTACATCGAGCCATTTTAATCCTGAGCCATTGATTCATCAAATTGATACTAGAAATACCTCATATGCATCCATATGAACTCCAATTGACAATTTGGAGATCATTCCAAGGTCAAATGAAAAGTTTGGAACTTAAAAGACGATTATGCCCCTCAAATCACAAAAGCTCTTATTATCCCTCAAGATCAACTCCGAATTGAACCAAAATTCATATCCATTGTCCTTGTGACTCTAGAAAACTAATGCAAGTGACTAGACTCAAAAACAAAACAAAAACATGCATGAAATGATGAGCCCTAGTAAGGTGGTGCAAAAATAGGGTGTGACACTAAGTCATAAACAAAGGACAAAATTGTAATTTGATATAAAATACCTATAATACCCCTTCAAAAAACAGGCGGATGTGTAAAACGAAGGGCAAATCCGGTATTTAGCACCCATGAATAGTGCATCTACAAGAAAACATCTCACAAACTCAACCCTTCAATAGGAAATCCTCTCACAAAATAAATGCCATAAACAGTGGATGAATAGTAAAATGTTGATTGTCAACTTACTACAAGCTGACTATCAATGTGATATGCTTCACAAAGCTTGTGAATGGCTGCTTGATCAATTAGAAAAGTTGAAAAGTTGATTGTCAACTTGCTACAAACTGACTATCAACGTGCTATCCTTCACAACAAAAAGTTGAAAAGTTGATAGTCAACTTGCTACAAACTGACTATCAACGTGACATGAACAATGGATGAATAGTAAAAGCTCTCACAAAATGTGGCATGAACAGTAGATGAATAGTAAAAGCTCTCGCAAAATGTACTATGAATAGTGTATGAATAGTAAAATACCTTATTCTTTTTTATTAAGGTATTAGATTTGATACAATTTTAGTAACTTGTATGATTTTTATTTAGTGAAACCCGACAATGGATTAGATACCATTCTCATGCAAGTTAACTAACCATGCATGCCAATCACATTGATTAAATACCATGAGCCATCATATCTGATTTACAAAATAACATTTCTAATTAATGAAAAATGCCTTTGATTTTTTATCAACTTGATATTTGGCAAGTATGATATGTATAAATTAAATCCCTTGATCTTGACCCAACCAAAAGATAAAGCCTTGAGTTACGTTGTTTCTGGGGACGGGGGGAGCGCAAATGGAGTTGAGTGGTGTTGTTTTCATAATCAGATTTATAAATTTTTTTTTTTTTTGAAGGAAATGAATTTCATGTTTAGTGTATAAACTCTAGTATTTTGATCGTAAATTGGATTATTTATGCTAAAAAATCAGAAAATACTATAGTTTATAAACTAAAAAAATCACATGCATGCAGGTATGTGGGTGTGTGTTTTTAGCATAATGTGTTTCTCATTTATCCCAAAAAAAAAAAAAAAAAAAAAAAGGAACAAAATTTTTGGCCTCTCTGGACCAAATTTCTGGCGCCCCCTTGTTGTTTCTAATCTATGAAGCAAACTCAACGGAAGGTACAAACGAAGTTATACAATCTAGAGTCATTTTTTAATTATTAAAATTTTAAATTATTTGTGAAGCTCAATCACAATGATGAACTATTTGCCAAAGTAGGAGAATGCAAGAACTTTGCCCATAGTGGGAGACCGTTGACTTGAAAATCAGATAGAAATGATCGAATCCGTAATTCAATCCCCTGCTGGTAGAAAATTTAAACTCAATCTATAATTAGTGATCAATAGAGAATTAAGTACTTTTATTTATTAATTTTTATTATTATTATTTTTTATAATAGAGAATTTAGTACTTTTTTTTTTTTGGTAAGCAACAACCAATTGAGTACTTATAATTAAACTACGTCACCCTTTTATGTATAGAACCGGATTTTGTATATGCGCAATTTTGTTAGTAAAAATTTAAATTGTTAATGGGTTAATTAGGGCAAATAATTTATTTTAATGTTAATTTTAAAATTAAGAATCCTTTCAAATGTTTAATCTTATATTATTTACATTTTTTGAAGTGTTTACTGAACCCTCTACCTACCCATATGAAAGAGCTGTTATAGCCGTAATCAAATGGCTCGTGGTAGACAGAGACCATGTACCTTTCACACACTTTGAAACATTTAAACAAAGTTGACGACAGAATACTACCCATATCACAAATCAATAAATTAAAATGGAATAATGTTCAAATATCATGTCCAACATTTAGTTGATGAGACCGAGAATATTATATCGTGTCCTACGTTTCTTTCAATACTCTAAAAGTAGATATATGTTAGGCCTAATATCAGCATCACCTTCTTCAACATAGTGCTTTCTCTTTTTTATTTTTTTTCTCAGACCACCCAGAGTCCCAGAGTGGAGCCTTCAGCTTGGATGGCCACAGAAAGTTGTTTGCCTCTTTAAAGTGGGGTCCGACTGTCATATTCTCATGAAAAAGATGTTCAGCTAGGGCAAAATTTTTCCAAACTTATCCAAAGCCAGTTCTTTTGGAGAGAGAGAGAGAGATGAACAGCTGAAAACTGGTACCCATGCCAAGGTAGAGAGAGCTGAAGAAAACAGTGAGTTGATTTTATTTTTTTTTAATTTTGTTCTTTTATAAGATTAAAAAGAGGTTATAATTGAGTCTCTCATCTCTATCATGAGCCATTCCATAACAGATTTACATGTAAGAGCTTTTATAGTATGATTGGAATTAGTAAGGTCAAGTTTTGAATTCAAATTTTTTGAAAGGCACAAACGGGTGATAAATGTAAAGTTAGTTTCACTTTACATTTTTTCTACAAGGACGGCACACGCGAAAGGAATAGCTCAAAGACCCACCCAAAAAGATATGCCAGCAATTTCTATGTAACCCCCAGCTTGTCCGGAAAATTCAAACCATGAAGGTGGGAATGGCTTTTTAGTAAACGGCCGGCCGGGTTGAAGGAGATATTAATATGTCACCACCCTTTTCATGCAACATTGAAAACTTACCAAAAAGGTTTGAGACTCTAAAACCCAAAAAATTTAAAATTAAAATGAAAAAACGAAGATTAAATTGAGACTTATCATACAACAAGATCCTTGCTTAAAAATTATTTAAGAAAATATCAAGATCATTGAAACAATATTAATACGAGTTTTTCCTCTCTTTCAAAGAATTTCACAAAATCAAACGGCAACAATCAGCCAACCACACAATTGTCTCTTAAATGGGGCATAATATAAAGGTTGGTGATTGAGTTTCTCATAGCTAGAGTACAAAAAAGCTTGATATACCGTTTATCATTGTCTTAAGCAATGTCAGATAAATAAATTAATGAATACATGCCCGTTTATCCTATGTGGTTTTTTTCATTTTTCATGTTTTTTATAAGCACATGTTAGCGTGTGAGGTTGTCATGTACTTATTTTCCATTCTAATACTGGAAAATTTAAGCATGCCACTCAACTTGGGATTGGTTGACCAAATATATGCGACCGCGTGGTTGCTAGGCACCAAGAAAGAGTGGTGGCCATAGGCCACATGACACGAAAGCGGTTCGCCGCATCCATTCGAGCTTTTGGATCACTCCGTCAACAATTCCACACGTTTCTCATGGACATGGCAATTAACAAATTATCGAAGTATAATCTGCAAGACGCCATAAGATTAGGAATCAAAATGGACGAAAAACGATGGGGAAAATTTCTCCACAAATATTATAAAAGGGAAAAGGAGCTTGTCGAGTTGTAGGGTTGATGTGGTTTCCATTTGTTGAATGTACCACGTGTACATTATATCGGCCCTAAAACCTCCAACTTGATTAATTACATCCCCTCATCAACCTATTCTGACTGTCCTAATTCTTGATTTCAAGAAGTATAATCTAAGTTTAATCAGAGTCAAGCCGACCAAATGAATAGTAAATATAGCTAGGTCCAATCTGCGTCAAGCCGACCAAAAAAACAAAGAAATGTGATACAAAAGTCGGCCCCACTGCAATGACACAAGAATCCACTATTCGAAAAAAACATGGAATATGGGTTGAATGATAGTGCGTCTATAATTAGACATTTGAAATTCTTGAAATCTCTCACATGATAAATCCACTATAAAGAAGAGGGTGGTCTCCTCTATTAAAGGAAAGATTGGGAAGGGACACCGGCTTTAATAAAGAAAAAGTAGTGGTGAGGAATACAACGATATATCAAATGGCTCTTGGCATGTTGCTAATCTTGTGGCCTATAATGTTATTATTATGGGAAGCAAGAGCAGCAACAATGGCAGAGACCTCATCTTTGGCGAAGCCTGGCTGCCAAGATAAATGTGGCAGCATTATTGTTCCTTACCCTTTTGGTATCAATGATGTAAACTGTGCTATGGACAGCAAGTTCCTGCTAACATGCCACAATGGATCGTTGTCCTCTCCAAGATTGATGCTCAATGGCATTCACTTGCTCAATATTGATTTTGAGCAAGGCACAGCGATTGGCCATACTCCCATCGCTTCCACTTGCAACATTTCCACTGGTGTCAATAACTTCGACTTGACTGGCACCCCATTTCTGTTCTCACATACACAAAACATGTTGACAGCCATCGGTTGTGACTCCACCGCCTACATTGAGGAAGCGCAAACTCGCATTGCAAGAGCGTGCACCAATTTGTGTGAGCACCGTGTGAACCTTAGTGCACAACATGTTTGCTCCGGCGTGGGTTGCTCCCAAACTCAAATTCCCAGGAGTTTCAAGACTTTTAATATTGGGGTAGCCTTTCTTGGTGACCACCCCAACTCAAAGCACTTCAGCCCCTGCAGCTATGCCTTTTTGGCTGATCGAACATGGAAGTATTTCTTAAATACAAATGATCTCAAGGACATCACAAATGTAAGGACATATTCACAGGTGGTACTTGATTGGGTTGTGAGTGATCAGACTTGCGAATCGGCTCAGCAACAAACAAATGCAAATGATTCATCCTCCAATGCTAGGTGTGGTACTTTTGGTTATAACACCCAATGCACCAATGGTAGTACTGTTGGATATCGTTGCATTTGCAAACCAGGGTACAAAGGGAGCCCCTATCTTCCCGATGGATGTATAGGTAACCCTTTTTTTAATTTTTTTTTTCTTTTATCAGCAAAGAATGTCAAGGTAATTAATTATGCATGTTATCTGCAAAAAACCAGTATACAACCACACCTTTAAAACATACTGATTTTGTGACTAACATTTTCTGGTTATTTATTTCTCTATCTTACTAGATATTGATGAATGCTCGGATCCAAAAAAATATCGTTGCCATGGGACTTGCAAGAATACGCCAGGGAATTACAATTGCAGTTGCCCATTTGGCATGCACGGTGATGGGAAAGTGCATTGCCACGGAATTCATCTTTTTACACTCATGGCAGGTAATTTTTCTGTCATTTCCATTTTCCTTTTCCTTCAATTCATTGATAAAATGAACTGAAAGATCTGCGAGTCTTTCCCTCACAGACATTTCTATAATCAGTAAATATAGTCATTTTAACTTGGGAATAAATAAATAAATAAATCTACAACAGCGGCTATTAGTCCTTTTAGCATCTTTCTCTCTCTGCTTCTTATTTCATTTTGTTTCCTATTTTTATTAGAATATGGATCGATGCATGTATCATTTTCTCTTTATTGTAAAGTCGTCCTCATGTTTCAGATTTTGAATCACGCTAGCCTGGATAGTAGTACATAGTAGTGCACCTGTGGAGCAGATGCAGCGTGTTTCACATTTTTCTATACTATTCCCTTCGTTTTCAAAAGATATTATTCTATATGTCTCCATAGGAAAATGCAATTTCACTTATCTTTTGCCACTCACCATTACCACCCACCTTTTGTGTCAAAATTATATAGGTGAAAGCAATCATTTGGAACTTAGTATAAAATAAAGAGAAACTACCACATATAGATGGGTGGGAGAATGTAGGTGAAATAACATAATCCATCCCCGTATATCCTCTAAAAGATTGGCACTTCATTTGTTATATATTAATTTTTTTTTTCTTTTATTTAATTGTGCAGGTGCAATTGGAAGCATTTTATTCTTATGGGTGCTAGCTAGTCTTTACTGGTTGTATGAAGGCCAAAAGAGAAGAAAGATCAACAAACGCAAAAAGAAATTCTTCAAGCGTAATGGTGGTTTCTTACTAGAGCAACAAATTTCTTCAAATAAAAGCAACATTGAGAGAACAAAAATCTTCACCGCGGATGAGCTTGAAAAGGCTACAGACCACTACAATGAGAATCGTATCCTCGGACAAGGAGGCCAAGGTACAGTTTATAAGGGAATGTTACCAGATGGAAGGATCATAGCAGTGAAGAAGTCCACAATCATAGATAAAGGCCAGATTGAGCAATTCAGTAATGAAGTTGCCATACTTTCCCAAATCAACCACAGGCACATCGTCAAGTTATTAGGTTGTTGTTTGGAAACTGAGGTTCCTCTTCTAGTATACGAGTTTGTATCGCATGGAACCCTTTCCAACCATATCCATGATCAGATTGAAGATTTCCCATTAACATGGGCCGATCGCTTAAGGATTGCCACAGAAGTAGCAGGAGCACTTGCCTACATGCACTTTTCAGCTTCAATACCAATCTTTCACCGAGACATCAAATCAACAAACATACTCTTGGATTATAAATACGAAGCAAAGGTGTCAGATTTTGGGATTTCTAGATCAGTTCCAACCGAGAAAACTCACTTGACTACATTGGTGCAAGGGACCTTAGGGTATTTGGATCCAGAGTACTTTCGGTCAAATCAATTCACTGAGAAGAGTGATGTGTATAGCTTTGGAGTAGTACTCGTTGAACTCTTAACAGGGCGTAAGCCCGTTTCTTCAACTAGAATAGAAGATGAGAGGGGTCTAGCTGCACATTTTATTTCAGCCATAAAGGAAGATTGTCTCTTTGATGTTCTCGATGCTCAAGTTGCAGCCGAGGGAGAAAAAGAGGAGCTGCTTGCTGTTGCTGAGCTTGCAAAAAGATGCCTGAAATTGAATGGGAAGAAAAGGCCAACAATGAAGGAAGTTGCATTGGAGTTGGAAAGTCTGCGAAAGCATCGAGAAAATTTAGTTGGTAGTAAAAACAATCAAGCCGTGGATTGTTTCATTAGTATCCCATCACACTCAGAGGCATGGGAAGCAAGCTCAACTCTAACTGGGTATTCGAGTTCTGACTATTGATCGATAGCATTGCATTCAGTTAAATTCTTGTTTTATTTTGCTTTTCTGCTTAAATAGGTGATTCATTATTTGTAATTTTCATATATTCTTTTTGTAAAGGCCTTCTAACCTAATGGCATCCCTCCTCCCACACGGTGTAGGGAGGTCTTGGGCTCATCAAGGGGTTAAAATGCTTGACTTGATTATAAGACAAGTTTTTGTTTGGGTACGTTTGGCCCCCTAATAGTTTTTTTCAAAAATATATTTCAATACTAATTTGACCATTTATCCAGTCAAGTGATAGAATCTAGATAATTTGTGATGGGCAGCTACCTCCAGAGGGGGGGCGGGGGGGGGAATTGACCCCCAGCCCCTGGACTTTTTGTTTTTATTTATTTTATTTATATATAACCCCTCAAAATATTTCATTTTAACTTTCTAGTTGTTTTTTTGATCAAAAATTGATGAGTTTGACTATTTTTATTTATTATAATCATTTTCCTATCTTTTAGAGAGTTAAAGAACAAAATCTTATTATTATTTGTCATTGAAAAAAAAAATTCAAAATATTTATCGTTAGTCTTTAGTCTTAATCCCCACAAAACTAATGGTCAATTGACTATCTCATACGTACACATAAATTAGTAAAATCATGCATGTGTTACTCTTTATTATTTTTTTTTCTTCCTTTTTTATCCTTTAAGTACAAAAAGACAAGAATGTTAGAATATCAAAGAAGGCAACAAAAGTACACTTAGGATCCAACCCGATATTTTTCCTTTGGAAGAGGGTGAGAGATGACAATAGGCAACAAAGCCATTGACAATCATGTACTACTTTAACCATTCAAATAAATCTAAATACATAAAGGGACCAACGTAACACCTATTCTTGCGAGGATCAATTATGCAAAATGTTTTAACATATTTCATTTTGAATTGAACGCACACATTTTAAAGTTAGGACCAACTTCTGTAAAGGTTCAAAATTCACAATGATAAATTCACAATGATTATTAGGTAGGAGATTTACTATACCCCAAGATCTTTTGTGAATACCCCAAGATTTACTCCCTTCATGACCCTATTTCTCTCACTTATTCTCTAGTCTTCTTTGTCGGCAAATTGCAAACCGAATGCAATGATTACATATGTTGTGTAATGAAACAACAAGAAAAATATAATATAATTAACGTACAAATGTTGGTTGTTATGCCACGTTTGTTCACATTTCCACCACACATGAAACATATCTTATAAATAATAGAATAGTCAAGAACAATTCTACCAAAGAGTGGATTGCATGTTGTGGAAAAGCACACATGCATTATAACATATATATATATATATATATATATATATATATATAAGTCAAAGGAATGACATCATGTTGTGTATATATTTATCTATATATAGATGTTTCTATCAGCACGTGTTGATATAAGTTATTTCAGTACCACATATTAGGAGTTGTATCCTCTACATTGATCCAGTGTTCCTCATATCTCACTAATGAACAAGATACAATTCCCAATGCGGGTGTTGATATAAGTTATATCAGCACATACTTATCTGATCATCTCTCTCTCTCTCTCTCTCTCTCTATATATATATATATATATATATATATATTTTGAATAGAATCAGGTTGAAACCCACTTACATGTCTACTCTCTCTCTCTCTCTCTCTCTCTCTCTCTCTCTCTCTCTCTCTCTCTCTCTCTCTCTCTCTCTCTTTATATATATATATATATATATATATATATTGAACAGAATCGGGTTGAAACCCACTTACATGTCTACATACATGTAATGGAAAATTCAAGAATAGGAATTTATAAAATGACCTCACCTCTATTCAAAATTCTACTATACCCCAAGATCTTTTGTGAATACTTTCATTAACACCCTTGAAATCTTTCAACTACACTCCTAGCGTATAATACATTACACCCAATAACATAATAAGCATTTCCAATGAAATAACTCAGATTTCTTATTCATATAACACGATAAAATTAATAATCAAACGACAACAACAATAAATCCAATTAGGAACATAAAGAGATCGAAACCTAATTAAACAAGTAGAAAGACTAAAGAATACTTGCATAGAAGTCTGGTTAGGAACGGATAATTTCAAAGTGGCCTATTTTTAGAAAATCTCTAACTAGTGGACCGGCCCATAAAATTTTCGTTACATAGAATTGCAAAACACTACTGTATTTCTTTCTTGTGACTTTCTTTCCAAAGTAACACTGTTACTCTCACTATTTCCAATCCTAGCACTGTGGGGATATTTTTTCCACAAAGAGCACTCCATTTGCCATGTCATACACCACGTGTGTATCGTGGGACCCACAACAGCCACGCAAATAACGAAACCACAAAACTGACTAGTGGCTCCAGTGCCATTAATTAAACCGCTAATACGGACAGTGGTTTTATCTGTACAATCATCCACTCCCCCCTCTCTCTTTCTCTGCTTTGTCTATACATTTTCTTTCCATAAGCTCCTCTCTCTGCTTTGTCTTTATACTTTCTCTCTAAAATGGTGTACACAGGCGTTATGGCTCTGGTGGTACCGGTGTTGTTTTTGGACTCCGAATTCGCACAATTGCCTGCATCAGCACCGACGTTGTCTCCGGTCAACTCGCTGCCGTCAGCTACACTGCCAGCCCATGCTTCTACGTCTCTGACACCTTCTCTGGTGGTGAAACCACCAGTCCCAACTCCAACAACGACTCCCGGACGTCAACACCATCACCAAACCCACCTGCCTCCACAATTGACCACCATCTCTCTCTTTTTTCATCTATTTTTTTATTTTTATTTTTCCTTTTTTCTATTTCGATCCAGCCATGGCAGAAACCCTCTTATTCTCTCTCTCTCTCTCTCTCTCTCTCTCTGTGCAAAAAACCATTCTCTTTCTCTTCACTCTATCTGCAAAAGCCCCAACCTTTTTTTTTTTTTTTTTTTTTTTTTTTTTTTTTGGGAGATGATGCATATACCCGTAGTAGAAGAATAGCGAAAATGCATAGAAAATATTACAAATGGATTAGAAAACTATAAAAATGTTTAAAAAATTGTGTAAATACATTTTTGTCAAACGAAAGGTATTTTAAATCGTTAAATCCAAACTAATTCTCATGATGCACAAACCACCCTTAAGTTCATGTATTTGATAGTGAAAGAACGAAAACACGAATTTGAGACCTATGACTATTGAGCTGTGGTTCTTTACCATCTAAACTACTATTGGGGATTTGTATTATATATATATATATATATATATATATATATATAATTTATATTCTTTACAATATTTATTTTTACAAACCTCACCTGTGCAACACACGGGTTATAAACTAGTTGGTATAATAAGACGGTGGCCCAGAATCCCTATGACCAAACCAAATCCAAAAATACGATGATGAGATGATGTATATACCTATAGTAGAAGAATATTAAAAATAAATAGAAAATGGTACAAATTGCTTAGAAAATTATAAAAATATTTAAAAAATTATGCAAATACAATTTTTCCAAACAAAAGGTATTTGAAACCGTTAGCCCCAAACTAATCCCCATGATGTACAAACTACCCTCAAGTCCATGCATTTGATAGTGAGGGAGCGAAAATACAAACTTGAGACCTATGATTCTTGAGCCATAGTTCTTTACCATCTGAGTTACCATTGTGGATTTGTATTTTTTTATATATATATAAAATTTATATTTTTCACAATATTTATTTTTACAAATCTCATCCGTGCAACACTGCAACACATGGGTTATAAGCTAGTTGGCAAAATAAGACGGTGGCCCAGAATCCCTATGACCAAACCAGATCCAAAAATACGATGATGAGATCGCCGTCCTCGGTTTGCGAGATCATCCTACTCTGTTTACAAGATTGTCACTGTTTACAAGATCGTCCTACTCTGTTTACAAGATTCCTCGATATGGTAAGATTGTCACCGCTAGTGGCTCTAGTCGTGAACCCCTCCATGGCAATGTAGCACGAGAGGGTTAGAGGGGTAAAAGAGCCATTATATTCTAAAATGAAGTGTTTTGCTCCTCTGCATAATTAAGATTTGTGGGCTAATCTCCCTTTTAAGGCATCTCAAGACTTGTTTTATATCCTTACTTACTTTATATTTTAAAGTTCTCTGAAAAATATAAAAGGTTTTCATAAAAATTAGTCATATTGTCTATTAGAAAATATAATTTTGAATAGTTTTAGGAAAAAAAATTTTTCAAAATCTGTTATTTAAGTAAATTTTTTAGTTATTTATGAAATAAAGACCATAAATGGGATAAAAAAGAAAAATCCACTTAAACAATAAATTTGGAAAAAAAAAATTTACAAAGTTGTTCAAAATGATGCTTTATAGGAGATTGCATGCTTCATTTTTATAAAAAAACTTTCTATAGTTTTCATAAAACTTTAGAATGTAAAATAAAGGGCGTTTGGTCTCCAGTCCAAATAGGTGGACTTTTGCAACCATAGGTCCATTCATTAAAACTTTTCTAGCCTTAGGTACACACCAGCATGAGATGATAAAAATGCCCCTATAAACAACACATTTCAGCCAAAAAAGGAGATCTCACTTCTCATTTCATCAAACACGGGCCGCTGTTTAATGGGAAATATCACGCTTACCTCCTATGCACATCGCCGTTGAATCTCCGATGCACCTCGCCGTCCTTGTCGAGAGAGAAGACGAGCAGTCGTTGATTTTAAGGTGTCTGTCGTGTAACTCTTCCAGCGTCATTCTGCCCGAGGTTTGTCGGACATCATCAACCAGAGAACAAAGGCTACTCCCACGCATATCGCCGTCAAATCTCCGATGCAAGTTCAAGTCACCTCGTCATCCTTGTCGAGAGAGAATACGAGCATCAGTCAATTTCAAGGTGTTCGTCGTGTAACTAATCGAGCTTCAATTAGGTGGCGGATTATCCCACATCATCAATCGATGAAAAATGGCAAAAAAAAACGTAAGATTTCGTTTCCCTTCTGTGATTGTGTTGGGATATTGGATAGTTCGTTCCTTTTGAATAGATTTTTGCTGTTCGTGTAACTAAACCTAGCTAGGGTTTTTAATTGATTTGGGGATTTTGACATTGTTCATGGGGTTTCTGAAAAATCTTGTATTATTAGTTACATTGGGCTTACGTGTAACTAATTGGAAGTGGAGATTGGAGAGTCCCTTCGATTTGGACCCAATTTTTTGCTATTCGTGTAACTAAACATAAGGTTACATTGCATGTAACTGATTGGAAGAGTTTCTGATTTTGGGGATTTTTGTTGTTTGTGTAAATAAACCTAGGGTTTTTATTTGATTTCTGATTTTGGGGTAATGGGGTTTCTGAAATTTCTTGCATTATTAGTTACATTGCATGTAACTGATTGAAATTCCATGTAACTGATTGGAATTGGAAAATGGAGGATTCCTTCGTTAGGACCCATTTTTTGTTGTTCGTGTAACTAAAAATCCTTCTCCGGTTTCTCTCTCTATGACAAACCTTCTCCGGTTTCTCCTTCTATTTTTGTTTTTTTTGTTTTTTTTATTGAACGTTTTTTAGAGAGCCATGGCCATTGCTTCCATTGTCGCCGGCCATGGTTCTCCTCTTTATCTCTGAAAAACTCATCCCCTTTTTTTTTTTACAAATCCCGTCAACGATAGGTTTCTATGGGCAGTCCTTCTCCGATGGGGTTTGAGAGAGATGGGGTTTTTGAGCCAGAGAATGACATCGTTGGAAGACATCCCAAATATGGGAACAGTTAACCACATCATTGACGGGATCAAAAAGAATCCGATAATCGTGCTAAAATCCCATTACTTTTTTGCCATATATGTGAATCATTAATTTGTTGCCATATCAGTGAATAAGGGCAGGGGTGGTATTCCGTTAATTTGATTCCCACCATCTGCCAAAAATGTAGTCGTTTTTGTTGAGGAAAGGACCTGCTGCATGAAGAGAAAAGTAAGTGGACTTAACGCTGGAAGATTTAGTAAATCAAGTACTTCTGGCTAATTTCCCCTAAAATAAATGGGAGGATAAAAAACAAGTTTTGGGGTGCCAATAGAGGCCTCCGCGCTTGACTTAATATACAATTTTCCAAGGAGGTTATTGCTACCCTTTAATTATTTTTTTTTTTATAACCTTACTTAATTTTATTTTCAAAGTTTTATGAAAAATATAAAAGGTTCTTATAAAAACTAGTTGCATTGTTGTGAGCGTCGTGTCCTAACTATGCCGGCTCGAGAATACGCCACTAACCACGGATGATTAAGGCAGAGAGGAAGTCGCCACCCAATTTGGCTTCAGGAACCGATTGACCCCTAGAAAGGGCCCAACTCGTCATTACCAAAAGAATTAAGATTTGTAGCTAAGGTAAGCAAATGGGAAGATGTTAGGCACCCATCTAAGTCCGGCTGAAATCTGGCCCCACACATGTTTATTGACTTTAATTAAAAAGGATTTAACTGAATTCGACCGTTATTCAAACACTAATGTAATTAAATTCACTAATGCAATTAAATTCAATTAATGGCACGCAATGATGAGAAAGAGAGGTTAAAACAAGATATATGAAATATATACAAGGCAGAGTATTCGAAAAGCTAAAAGAGATACTTACACGCCTGCATAAGAGAAAAGAGATACTTACACGCCTGCATAAGAGAAAAGAGAATTAATATGCAAAATAGGGGTCATGCACGTACGTGCATCCCATAGGTACGTACGTACATGCCTTCTTGTTACAGTACTTTATACCTCAACTTTATACCTATCATCCTTTGCTAGGTTTAAACAAACTTATAATTATGACACATGCAAAAATTAACTAAAATGTGATTTAAGGACAATGAAAATGACCTAGATCCAAATGACAGAGGAGTGAGGGTGAATATTGAATATTGATAAATGTGTGCATACAAAAAGATAATATCTATATACATAGGCCTAAATCATGCGAACTAAACGTCAGAATTGAAGAGCAAATCCGACTGTACGGTTTTACCTGTCTTTTATGCTGGAGTAATGTCCGGGTTATTGAATATCATATACCAAGGATGAATAAGTGCTGAAATGAAATTAAATGCTAACATTAAATTATGGGAATGCTAAAAATATTATGCGCATTTCAATGCATTTAATAATCATGCTCAATCAGGAGAAGGAGAAATTAAGAGCTAACAATCGTTACCCTCAGGTACAGGCAGCAGCAATTGCTCCACAGGCCTCCCTTCTGGACTTCTCGTAGTCACAATTATGGATTCTTGGATTCTTCAGGGGTGGAGGCTAGGTAAAAAGGTTGGATCTTCTCTTGGTTGAAAGTGGGGGTATATATAGGGAAATTTTAGGATTTATTTCGAAGTCAATTAGGGTTTCTCAGTCGCTATTAAGCAACTGTCAACACAGGGTCCTCACAAAGTAAGAAATGATTTGAGGGGGAAAATGTTGAAAATTTGAAAATAAGAGCCATGATCGTACATGCATGGAAGATGCACGTACGTGCATTACCAATGCACATACGATCATGGGGTATCTCAAACTACTAGAAATTGTGTTATGCCTATGTGGGTCCTTCGGGGTTTGCTTGTGGTACGGTAACTCATCTGCTGTTACCCTTTATCATTGAGCTTAAAGGTAGTCTGTGGTGTCAAGGGGTACGAAATGGGGTGTTAACAATTGTCTATTAGAAAACATCATTTTGAACAAATTTTATAGAAGAAAGTGTTTTTTTTTTCTTTCAAAATTTGTTGTTTAAGGGGACTTTTGGCCAAAAATGAAATATAAATTATAAATGGTCAAACAGTTTACTTAAACAACAAACTTTTGAGGAAAAAAAAAAAAAAAACTTTATTTTGCAAAGTAATTTAAAATGATATTTTCTAATCTCTAGTGTACAACTTGACCAATTTTTATAAAAATATTTTATATTTTTCATAAAAATTTAATAAATAAAAATAAATAGGGTACAAATAAAATCAAGGGTGAGCTAAGTTCCAACCATCACCCCTCCATTTGCTTGAGCAGTGTCTTCTTCCCCACCCCCCCCCCCCCCCCGCGGCGGCCGATTGCCTCGTGATAGATAATTTGATATAAGAGTAGAATAAATTAGAATATCATTCAATGACGTGGCATTTTCACACAAACTCTTATTAACTCAATTGATGGGATTTGGATTTCGTGCAATTGATTATTTTTACTGTATAGTATAATAAACACAGGATTGATAATATGTGGGCAAAAAAAAAAAAAATAACGAATTATTAGACGTTGAGCGTCAAATGCATCTTTCAAATTTTAACCTTTTATTTTTCTTCCTTACCCATATGTCATCAAATCTTATATTTATTACATCATATAATAATTGCACCAAATCCAAATCCCAATTGATGTCACCTCAGCATCATTACAGTTACATACTCCGTGTAACTTTTTATCCCTTCCCAAAACCATAAAATATTATTTTCTTTTAGCAAGAGATTTTCTGGGGAAGTTGCTTTTCTCCTCTAATCCAATAACCCTGATAGAGGGAGATAGTAGAAGAATGGAGAGGTTGCAGAGGATCTTCTCCGGCGCAGGTGGCATGGGTCACCCTCCTCCTGACTCTCCTCTTCTCGATTCCTCCGAGCAAGTCTACATATCCTCCCTTGCCCTCCTCAAGATGCTTAAACACGGTATCTCACTCATCCATATCTATATACACACACACACATATGTCTTACGTGAAATGTGAGTTAGGGTTTAATATGTTAAAGATGATAGTGTTTTGTGATTAATGATAGGGAGGGCTGGGGTGCCCATGGAGGTTATGGGGTTAATGTTGGGAGAATTTGTGGACGAATACACGGTTCGGGTCGTCGATGTTTTCGCCATGCCGCAGAGCGGTACCGGCGTCAGTGTCGAGGCCGTCGATCATGTTTTCCAGACCAACATGCTTGATATGCTTAAGCAGACTGGCAGGTGCGATCCCACACCTTCCCCCCTTTTTAAAAAAATAAAAATAATTTTGGTTCTTATTTTGTGATTTTCGTAGCTTGGGGGAGTATTAGGTTTTGGTTTTGGATATGCATTGTGAAATTTGGTGATTTCAGTGCTGAATGCTGATTATATTGAATTTTCGAGTTGTTTTGTTTTTGTTTTTTTTTTTTTTCTGTTAAATTGTGAATCAAAGGTTGTGTTACTTGTGTCTAAAGACCACTTAATAACTCATTTAATTATGTGCTACATCAGATGCAGCGTGGCTCATACGGATGGGCCAAACGAAGTGCATGGCTTACATATGTTTCTTTGGTATAGAACTTTGGATTACTTACCCAAAAAAAAAAAAAAAAAAAAACTTTTGATTAATTAGGAATTTCCCACCAAAGTCTTGAGTTGTAGTATGAAATGTAAATCATACCTAGTCTTTTCTTTGTTATGGCTAGAATGTTTAACTATTGAGTGCATCTGAAAGAAACATCGTTGGTTAGCCAAACAGGACCGGTTCTCTATTTTCTAGTTACTCTCTTACAGATCCTCTATCATTTGATAATACACAATAGCTTATGATTTAATAGAAAACATGGCTAGAGATAGAGTTGAATGGTGAAAACAGATTTGTGTACCCAACCCTGGGTAGTCGGAACTTGGGACACAAGGTTTTGTTATTTGAGTGAAACCTTAATATAAAATATTACAAATTTCAAGCTATTCTAGTCAAGATTCATAAGGAATGCATAGGATTTTTAAGGTTTTATAATCCTAATTACTGCTCGGCAAAAAAGAAATGCCTAATTACTGGAAACTTAGAACCTTTTTAGGAGAAATTCTTAACAAAGTTAATTTCACACACCTTGTGCCATAGACCTTACTCAGACTCTTCACTTGACTGTGCAACAGCTGATTGCTTTTTTTCTTCTTCATGTTACAAGATGATCAACAAAGGTACATGAGCCAGATGTTGATCTCCCATCTTTAAGTGATCTTCTAATCTTCAATTGTGTGAAAACCAATTATTCTGTATGCCACCTCCAAGTGGGAGGAATTTGGAGATATATAAAGCAGCTGATAGCATTGACAGTATTGGCAATGTCAGATCAAGTGAGTAGGATATATTTATGGATTTTCCCACAGTAATCTATAATTGATTGATTGGAATTGGTGAGATATTCCTGTATATCACTAATGATTGGCCTCAATATCCCAAAATTGACCATAACTCCATGGAATCTTCTATCAAGTTCATGGTCTTTGTTTAACAGAATTTTGGAGGGATTTTTTTTGTAGACTTCTTGTAGTTGATGAAGTGGCCAATTGTGATTGGAAGTTAAGGACAGTAAGACCTTAATTGAGTTCATCTTTGCCACTGGAGCATATATCTCTGAGTAGTGCACATCCTAATTTTGTGTGCAAAACCCTTTCTTGCTAGTTGGCCTTATGTTTCTACACCATGCTATCTGCATTGTATTTGACTATGATTGCCCACTTTTATTCTTGTATCTTCTCTTCTGGTACATGAACTAAAATATTATAGGATTATGAATATATTATGCAAATTTGAGTTTGGTATTGACTACATGACTTAAATCCTTCACATAAAGCAATAGGAGCATTAGATTGATCAACAAATCTGGAGACACTGAAGATGAAATCATCTTTTGGAACACTTGAAGAAGGGATTTTACGTGGATTAGATGGTGCCCTGGCATGGTAGGGTTTTATAGGTCACTTTACCATAGTTGATTGTGGACATCATAGAGAAGTCATATTTGTATAAGGATGCCTTAAGGCCTTAACAGAGGAAATCGTAGTTGGAGCATTCATGGAGTGTAGTGTGTGGTGGTGATACTAGAAAAGAAAAGTGGAAATGTAGACACGTGCTTAACTCTCGTTTATTATCCATTTCTCTTTGATGGAATAATTTTAGGGTCGCTTAAGTATTTAGTTTTGGATGTTTGCAACATACAATATCTTTTTGCTTTTTCATCTTGGCAAGGGATTTTCCAAATTTCCATCTTCCAATGACCAGTTTATACAACTTTGGGTAAGTTATATTTTGACCCCTTAAAGTTTGAGCCAATTCACTTTTCACCCCTCAACAATTTATTTTATTTATTTATTTTTATTTTTTGGGTCAAAGTCCCCAAGTAATTTAGGGGTGTAACTTTAGCCAATGCCGTTAATGGAAAACTAAAAATTATTCTAGTACCCTTCCCTCTACGTTGACCCATTACTTACTTAGAGTGGTCAGATATAATTAGAGACCCAAATATTATAGAATACCCTTTTCTAACATATTAGATTGTCATTCTCTCTCTCTCTCTCACTCTCTCTCTCTCTCACTTTGGGTACTTAGAGTCAGATGACTCTCACTCTCACTCTCCCATTATCCATCTCTCACTCTCTCATCTGAAATATGCGTGGCCGATGTGAATATAGGCATATAGCAAACAAGGGATGAAGTATACTTATCTTAGGAAGGCCTGTGCAAATCCTAAAGTGGGCACAATAACAGGATTAATTTCGGCTCATGGGCAATTTTTCAAAACTACATCTAAAGTGAAATCAGGTAGAACTCCAAGGGGTGAAAGTGTAATTTACCCTATGAATTTCATTGGATTATGGAATTGTTCCTTTTTTGCATTGTCTACAATATGGTAAACCTCACACACACACACACACTCACTCTCTCTCTCTCTCTCTCTCTCTCTCCACGCAGGCAGCTGCCCCGCCAGGGGGGGGATGGGTTAACAAAAGGATCCTCGATTAAAGTTTCAAAAATTGACTTACAAGAAAACACCCTCGAGGAATGACACAACCAATGCCTATTATCCAAAGACGACTAAGACACAAAGACACTCTTTATGACTAAAAGCAAGGAAGCTAACTCCTCTGACTCTCTATCATTAAGATTACATAATAAATTGAAATTCCAACTAATAGGGCTAGAATCAAGAGAAGCAAGCTCCAAAATGAAGGCACCCTTACACTGTGAAAGCCAAAACAAATGAGGAAATAATTCGGATAAGAACAATCCTCCACCCTTGAAGGTTTTAAATGCCTGGGGCAAGCAAAGTTTGACTCAAATGTTTTTGAGATTTCAAGTTCAAAGAGCTCCCTTGTATCAAAACAGCAAATATTTCTAAAATAAAAAAATAAAAATCACTGGCTAGTGGCTAAATAAAGTCAGAAGTTCAAAAAATTTAACCTTTACTATTGCAGTTGTTGGCTTGGGAAAATTGTTAAAGGAATGGTGTTGATGGTGTTGACGGTGTTGTAGTTGGGTTGTTGTTGCTATTATTGTTCTATAACTCCAATTTTTTTTTTTTTAATAAAAAAATTTAGTTTTTAAATGTTCAATTATTTTTCTCTTGTATGACAGTTCCAAACACAGGCAAGCTTAGTCCATCTTTATTTTTTCTGTGTTCACTTTGTTTTTTTGTATTGCAGACCAGAGATGGTGGTAGGATGGTACCATTCACATCCTGGATTTGGGTGCTGGCTATCTGGAGTTGATATAAATACACAGCAGGTATTGTTCTACATGCTTGTCACTACTTGTGGATTTATTTTTGGGGGGGCTTTCCTTTGCATGTTTATAAGCATCCTCCCACTTTGTAAGTGTGAGTATCTATTCCAAAGGCCCAATGGACCCATATCATTTTATTGTATTATCTTGTACCTCCTATTTTCTTACTACAATATTCTTTTCCATATACACAAACACATACGTATGTGTATTTATGTTTATACATGTAGTTTAGTCCTTCTGATTACATTTCATTGATTGCAGATTCAGTTCTGGTCAGTTTTTCAACAATTGGGAGCAATTTAGCTTTTCACATAGACACATACTTTATGATATTGCATATCAGTCAGTCAATACTGGGATACATGTTTTGGGGCATATGTATTTGTGTAGAACTGTAGATGGGTAATTTGTAAACTATGGTTCATGAAATGTGTGAAGATCTATAAAATTTATGAAAGAAAATATAAAGTGGAAGGAAAATGCGATAATAATCATCCATGTTCTTCTCCATGTATTTTTGATCCTAAATATATTCTCATCATAAAATATTTCTATTGCACTTTCTTGATAAGCAACAAAAGCTTTATTGATAGGAAAAGTAATACAAGAGAGGACAAGAAGTCCTACAAAAGGAAAGAAAAATAAAAGGAAACTATAATAAAACAATTAACTTCAATTGCATTTGATGCCTGCACTATCATTTGTAAAGCAATTTGTCATTGTAAACATCTTTATGTGACTACTATTGCTGGGTACATCACTACATCCATATGTTATTTTAATGGTTCATGGATATGGATGGATCCTCATAGAAATACTATACCAACATTGATCAAGGTCAACAACTGTAATGCTTTAGGAGGGCTGATTAATCCCCTCTTCTTGTTTTTTTGTTGAAATGATGATCATTTAGAGAGAGAGAGAGAGAGAGAAAGGTGGGCACCAATATGGACCTTGTTTCATCTTCCACTATCGATTGTCATAAGCGTTGGGTTTTCTTTTGGAAAAAATTTTCGCTGAAAACTTTTGAATTTTTTTCCCATAGATGTATAGAAGTGGAACTGGAAATAATTAGTATGAAGTCTTAATGCTTTAGGTTCTTTTCAGTGAAATCCTTATAGCATTATCTTGGTGAGGTCTTTCCCAACAAAGTGGGTGTGGGATTCTTCTATTCCTTCAAAGGTAGCCTTCTTTGTATGTGTAAGTGTGAGGTGGAGACGGCTAATCATATCTTTATTCACTGTTCTTTCACTAGAGCTTAAGCTTTCCTCTTTACATTAGTGGGAATTCGGTGGGTGTTGCCTAATTTGGGGAGGGATCTATTCTGTATTTAAAGGATTTTAGGTGGGGAAGAAAAGAAAGAAGGTTATTTGGGGTTTAATTACTCATTATCTTATTGTATACATCTCCATGGATATCTGAAGCCATCTTAGCGCTTGATCAAAAGGAAGTATTGTAAGTTACTAGTCTGCGCCACTGCAGTCTGTTTTAGCTATTTTAAATTGTTTTGGTCTAGTCTGGGATCTGATCAAGAATGAAGGGTTAAATCTTTTCCAGGTATGAATGTTGGACAAGTAGGTGTATGTAGCCTAATATTTATCATGTATATATCATCACCTTCACTATTGGAGATAAATTTGAACCCTTTGCAAAGGGAGACACTTTTTTCCTCAACTTATTAAAACTGATTTTATTCTTTAGAGTGAGCCTATTATGTCAACTGAAGCTATCTCAGCATCTCTTGTCCAATTTTTGAATTTTTGCTTTGATTGACTGACTGTATTTTGAAATACAACATAGCTATTATCTTTATCAAAAAAACATAGCTATTACTGTTTTACACTTTTGCGAACGCATTATTTGGCCAGTCCTTTCAGTTCTATATGCAATCTTCTGTTTGCCAGTTTTAATGTTTGAAAAAGGAAATCCTTGTTCTGATAATTTCAATTGTGTTAGAGTTTTGAAGCCTTAAATCAAAGGGCTGTAGCGGTGGTTGTGGATCCAATTCAGAGTGTCAAAGGGAAAGTAGTGATTGACGCGTTCAGACTGATCAACCCACAGACAATGATGCTTGGCCAAGAACCACGCCAGACAACATCCAACCTTGGATATCTAAACAAACCATCCATTCAGGTGCTGATTTCTATAATACGTAATTGGCCCTTCCATTGTTAGTTGTCACACTGAAAACATGTGCTGTTGTCTGGCTGTCCCTTAACAGGCCTTGATTCACGGGTTGAACCGGCATTATTATTCAATAGCCATTAACTACAGAAAGAATGAACTCGAAGAGAAGATGCTATTGAACCTGCACAAGAAGAAGTGGACTGATGGCTTGACCCTGCAGCAGTTTGATACCCATTCCAAAACAAATGAGCAGACCGTCCAGGTGAGTGATTTGAAGTGGTGTTTCCTCCTTAACCATATCACTTTAACTGCAATATCATTTAAACATCTTTCTAAACTGTCTAACTAGCGCACTTGTTATCCCCACTGTTGTAGTGTAATTCCATTTTTTAAATTCTATTACAATTTTAACTTGGTTTTGGCTGGATTAATTTTACATCAAACTTAAAAATGAACCATGATTCGAGAGGCATCAACTTAAATTCTGACCCAACCTGATCCTCAAACCCTACACCGAGCTTCTCAATTCTTGGCCAACCCAACTTGGGGTGTGATTTTAATTCTAGTCGGTTTGTAGTGAGAGGAACCTTAATTTTGTTTCCTCCACACTTGCTTTTGGTGCATAATGGCTTGCAATTATATTAGGCTATGTTTGCATCAATACATTACTCAACTCAGTGAAGTTTATCCCAACTATTTGGGTTGGCTACACTTAAATGTTTTTTTACCATTCTGCTCGATCTAGGTCCAATGAATTTGAATTATTTTTTGTCGTCGTAGTAGGCGTGCCCATGGTTTGGGTTCAGACTGGGCCAACCATTGCAGTAGTCACAATATTCTGGCATCAACCTGGCCTTGTCTGACATACACCCTAGATTTGGGCACTTGGGCCCACCCTCAAGGTACATTGTTCCAGTCTTATAAAAATTAAACTGTAATAAAATTAATATACTAATTAAGCACAATGTATTTGTAAAACTCAAAATTGCATTTTTTAGAAGAAGTCATTTAAAATTTTAATGAAATTAATGCTATCAAATTATCATCCACTCATGCTAGGCTGGCCAGGCTTTTATGTCTGGTGCTGAGCATGTCCCAAAAACTAGCTTGGCCTTGTTTATAGGCCTGGGCCAGCCTATCCCGACAGTATGATTGGCATGACCAAGCCCGCCAATACTCAGGCCAGGTGGGTCGCCCTACCCTGGGCCATCCATTTTATAGATGGTTCTTGGGCTGGTCAATGTAAACAACCCCCCCCCCCCCCCCTCCCTCCCCTTTTTTTTTTCTTTTTTTTTCCTCTTTTGTCTTCTCTCTATTTCTTCTCTCTCCCCTTTGAACATATTTGTGTTTGAAAATTGAGTTTGTGCTCAATCTTCCTCGGTCACTAATATGGTTTTATTTATGGACAAGCAGGAGATGCTGAATTTGGCCATCAAATATAATAAGGCGGTTCAAGAAGAAGATGAATTATCCCCTGAAAAGCTTGCCATTGCAAATGTGGGAAGACAAGATGCCAAGAAGCATTTGGAAGAACATGTTTCCAACTTGATGTCATCAAATATAGTTCAAACTCTAGGGACAATGCTTGACACTGTTGTATTTTAGAGTAAAGTTTATACCTGATTGGAGCTTGCGGTTTTAGTTGGAGATTCAGTGTCATGACTAGAAATTTTCATTTCTTTGTTTTGTCTTGAATGAAATGATTGAAATTATTCCATAAACTTCCTACCCAATCCAAGAACATTAGAACGATAGAGATCGATCAAATTTATATTTTGATATTAGACTTAAGTGAGCTTGGTAGAAAGCAATAGTTTGAACCTCTGAATGATAAGTTAATCATGGCTAATGTTAGTATTGTTTCTCCTGTTTTCTATTTTACTTTCTTACATTCCAACAGTTCTTTTTAAATTGCACTTTAAAGTAGGCGTGGTTCACTTGGTCCAATCCAAACTGCCTGATTAGTCAGAAAGCCTGGAAAAGTTAGGACACAATTTGGGTGCCTGAGCATGTGGAAATAGTTTTGGATTATTTATGACTCAAATATTGAAGTTTTGTTGTGAATTGGATCCTAACAAGCTGTAGGCTAGGCTGGGCAAATCCTTCCTCTGCATTTGAATTAAAAGAGGCATATTGTTTACTCGCTTCTAACTAGTTACTTTGGTGTAACTCTTGTATGTCATATTTTTCTTGTTCAGTGTCATTGTAACCAAATTGAAAAATTATGTCCCTTCCCGTTATTGGTTATCTTCCTGGGTTTTCTTCTGAGGTGCCAAAAGGAACGAGCTTAAGAGGCACATTGGTAAGTTCTTTCTGCAAAGTGCCTTCAACAACCGCAGTTACGTTAATTCTCAGGGTAAAACAAACGATAAACATAGACAAGTTGGGAAAAACAAAAACAAGTTCTGAACTAAAACAATGCAGAGATAAGTTGAAGGAAAAGGTTTTGGCTCTCAAACAGAACAATTTCAGAACTAGAACCCAGAAAGTTTAAGGAAAAGAATTTTAACTCTCAAACAGGAGAAATGTAATCCGCCATTAGTTTGCGAAATTCATTTTCTCTGTCAGTTTCCATCAATTTACATCACCGGAAGCAGTCGCATTGTCATCCACTGCACAAATAATTTGTCAAAGAACTTTCTTACTCCATCTCACTTCCCAGGGACGAAGTTCGTGGCGTATGCCCAAGCATTGTTGTTGACAGGGTCGGCGAGGTGGTCAGCCAGATTTTCCAATGGTCCCTTTCCGGTCACAATGGCCTGAACAAAGAAACCAAACATGGAAAACATGGCCAGTCTTCCATTTTTGATCTCCTTCACCTTAAGCTCGGCGAAGGCCTCGGGATCATCAGCAAGCCCAAGTGGATCAAAGCTTCCACCTGGGTAAAGTGGGTCAGTGACCTCACCAAGCGGCCCACCGGCAACTCGGTAGCCTTCAACTGCACCCATCAGGATCACCTGTGTGGCCCAGATGGCCAGAATGCTTTGAGCATGCACTAAGCTTGGATTCCCCAAGTAGTCCAGGCCACCTTCGCTGAATATTTGTGCACCAGCCTTGAACCAAACGGCTTCACCAAACTTGACACCGTTGCGAGCTAGCAGCTCAGGGAAGACGCATCCGAGTGCTCCAAGCATTTGCCCATCTGCAGTGGATGACCTCAAGCTCACGGTTCTTGGCGAAGGTCTCGGGGTCAGCTGAGAGCCCGGCAGTGTCCCATCCATAGTCCCCAGGGAATTCTCCGGTCAGGTAGGATGGTGGCTCACCAGAGAATGGGCCCAAGTACTTAACCCGGTCAGGGCCGTACCACGGGCTACCGGAGGAGACTGGTTTGGGTTTAGCCACAGTTTTTCTCATGGTGACTCTTCCTTCACCGAGAAGCTCGGACACCGATGGTGCAAGCTTCACAGCTTGACCTGCAAAAGGAGAGGAGAGAGCCATTGTTGAAGCAGCCATTGATATAAAAGAAGGATGATGGCTGTTATCACATAGGGAGAGGTAGCTGTGTAGAGGGCGGTTAAGGAAGCAATGAGTTTAGTTTGGTATATATATAGTTGTAGCGAGGGCAGAGGGCCCTATCTTACGATATCTATATCTCTTCCCTCATTGGTGAAAATGGCGTTTCCAGGATTTTCTTGAATATCTCTCCATTTGGCAGTCTCTACTCCACCAATATATTTTCTGTATGATCCTTCAACTGGGGTTTTCATATTACTTAGCCTCCAGCCAATGAAAGTACGTACTCCGCATGTAGATATGAGATCAGATTTCCATATTTTTCATTTTAAGATACAAGCCTAGACAAACATAGTGGAAATCTTGTTGTGAGATTCTCTCTAAGTTGAATTGATTCTTGGCCGACTTCACTTAGTCAGGCTTCGTGACTTACAAAAAGTTCTTATTAGGAGTACATTTTTACCAATTAACTGCTAAAGTTGAAAACCAGATCCCACCCTATGCTTACAAATGGCTCTACTATCATGCTTTGATCTCTCTGGCATTCAACAAAAATCTATGTAGAATCCAGCTAAGTTCCTTCTCCGCTCTCAACGAATCAGTTTTTAATCAAAGGGGACTACATCCAAACCAAGACCTTAGTAGGATATTTCAGTTCTAGGACTTACGGCTTTGAGTCTGTGTGTGTAAGTGATTGCCCCAGACCACAAAATATCAAACCATAATTATCTACCCAAAATCCCACAATTTTACATTGGGAATGAACTTTTGTTAAAAAAAAAAAAATAAAATAAAAAATCCTTATTTGATTGCACACACATAGGCTTTGGGTCTATGTGTGTGCAATTTATTGCCCATATATCAAACCATAATTAGGTACCCAAAATCCCACAATTTTACACTGGGGAAGAACTGTTATAAAAAAATAATAATAATAATAATAAAAAAAATTAATTGACTGGCAAGTTGGTGAAGGTGTAGAAACTTTCATGATGGATACCAGGTCTGTAGTGAGATATCTTATAGCCTAATTGTTGATGTGATCCTAGAAACTCTGTTCCTATATGTAAATCTATTCAATGGTGTGTGAAACGTTTAGTTACCAGCAAGCAGCACTTGCTGGTAACTAAAGAAACAACGAACTGTTACATATGATAGTGAGCTTGGTAGAATGTGTTACCATGATACTCCTAGCAGAAAAGGGAATGTGCTTTTTATCCAATCTGCTAATCCATGGCCCATTACTTACTTGAAAAGGACAATTGCCTGCTACGCATTGAGCCAAATTTCCTTGAACGAATAAATATTAAATACATTAAAATAAAAAATAAAAAAATTCAGACTATGACAGCACCAGATACATGTGGTTAAGAATGAAGAAAATGTGGACCGTGGGTTTATGATTTTGGCATCTAGATTTGCGACAACGATCGATGCATGGTTCATTTTAGTGGCTCTTATAGTCTTATTGATGGATGGATAGGGGCTCTTATGACCGTTTACGGTACCCTTATATTTTCTCATAATTTTATCCTAGTGTAGTGTTAGGACATGCGCCCTCTTTTGCGACCCTGATTAAAGTTGGACGAAGGCGCGAAGCAGTATTGTTTCATGGCCGGCCAGAGCCGTCTAGGGGCTTAGAATGAGGGAAATAAAAAATGGTAGATTAGCATCGTAAATTTATTTATTCATAACAATTATTATCTATGAGGGTCAAGATGTATTTCTAAACCTGTGACATAATATAGTTGGATCCAATTTTGGTCTAGCTTGTATCTAAATTGAGTACCGTACCCGAACGGTGTCTAATTGTTGATATGATCCAAAACTTTGTTCCTATAACCTATTAACGGTGTGCCAAAAAGCAATGGGGCATGCATTTTTCCATTCCCACTCCTAGACTGAATTCGAGTTTGAACACCACTGATCAGCACCACCATTTTTTTTTTTTTTTACTTAAGTAAATAAATTTAATTTTAGTAAGCAAGACACTTGCTGGCAAAGAACAGGCTCTTTTCCCTAAAAGGTAGGTTTTTTAATCTTTATTCTGACTTGGGTGTGGTTTTGAAATTAATTCCTAGACAGTGATAAATCGTGGTTGCTAACCACGATTTTATTAAAATCGTAGTTAGCAACCACGATTTCAGGTTTGGTATACAAATTGGTATTTTTATCGCTTGTGCCAGTATAAAAAATTTATACGATAAAATCGTGGTTAGCAGCCACGATTTTAGTTGAAAACACACAAGCTAAATGAAAAATGGGGGAGTTATTTTTCAGAGTTGGTTTTTGATTTTTGGCTCTCCCTCTCTCTCTCTTTCTCTCTCTCTGTCTCTCCTCTCCATTTTTCAGATCTGGTTGTGGTGAAGCTTCCCCAACTTCCTTCTCCGCTCCTCCTGTCCGCTCTTGAGTGGAATGCCCCCCCGACAGCTGTGGTGAAGCTTCCCCAACCTCCTTCTCTTCTCCATTGTCGCCGGCAACCTCCATTTTTCAGATCTGGTTGTGGTGAAGCTTCCCCAACGGCTGACGGCTGACGGCTGACAGCTGTGATGAAGAGCTCCTCCTCTCCGACGAAAAAAGTGGAATGCCCCCTATCCCGACGGCTGACGGCCATGGTGAAGAGCTCCTCCTCTCCGACGAAAATAGTGGAATGCCCCCCCATCCCGACGGCTGACGTGAAGCTTCCCCCCACCGGCAACCTCTTCCTCTTCTCCAACAATCACCGGCAGTCAGTCCCCCGAAGCCCCCGACGGTGAGTAAGGGTTTTCAATTTTTTTTTTTTGGCTGCCAATTGGGGTTTTGAAGCCCAAATGGACCATTGGTGAGTTATTTATTTATTTATTTATTTATTCCAGTTGGGGTTTTGAATTTGTGCAACCTCCTTCTTCCCGACCGACGGCAGTGGTGAACAACCGGTCTCTTCTCTAAGCTTTCCTACCGACGGCAGCCGTCCCAGTGGTGAGTTAGGGTTTTCAATTTTTTATTTTTTTTTGCTGCCAGTTGGGGATTTGCATTTTTCTTAGAATTTTATCTACCTAATTTTGGTTGATCTTTGCTGCAGAACAAAAGTCATGGCAAAAAGAGGTAATCTCTCTATTGAATTGTTTAGGTTTGAGAAAAGCCCATGTTTTTGTGCATTCAATGGGTGAGTCCAATGACCCTAAATTTTATTTTTCTTATAGAAAATACAGTATTGACTATTGAACATTAATCACAATTTTTTTCCCCCTTATTGAATTTTCTTTTCTATCTGCTAAGGATCATGATTAGAGTTGAATGTCTGGCAACTTCTTGAGAAAAAATGTTATATTTTCGAACTATTTGATCAATGAGAAAATTAGGGAAAACAAGAAATTAAAATTTGGTTTGTTTTGGTTTTTTATTTTCGCCTTCATTAAGCTAGGTTGCTGTATTAGACATTTCTATCGATGAATGAAATCTTTGACATCTATTGCTGCTGCAATATATATAATGTTTTTTTCACTATACTTTCCTCTACTGTTTGGAGATGGTATTTTTGGAGAAGACAACATAGGATGGTTTAATTTTTTTAGAAATGGGTTGCTTGAACACGGTGCTCTGTTATGGGTTTGAAAGGTGCTCTTTTATGGATCTCTATTATAGGTTTCAAGAAGTGAAGATGGATTGAACCTTTAAATAAAAAATAAAAAATAAAAAAGAGGGAAATATCAAGTGGACATGAAGAATATGGGCAGGACAGATTTGCTGGGTGTGCTTAAAGATGGCAGCTGCATGTGCATTCAAATGGACAGGTTGGTTTTGTGTTTTAACAAAAATGGAGATTATGGTGTTGAGTTTGTGCTTTTGAGATTACAGTTTAGAGCCCACTGTGGCTGCCATGATTGGCCAACCTATCTCATTTCGCCCTATAGCAGACAAAGGGGACGTGATACCCCATTACCCCAAGACTGAGGCTCGTTGAAATTTGGATCCGTTTTTCATTGCTAAGAAATCATAACGGAGTATTCAGTTTCTTATGTGCATGCACAACGAGGCAGCCACACATTATGAAGGATAACTTTTGGGTTTTGATAATTGTTGTAAAAGTATTGATGTTTTCTAATAAGTTTCTTTTGCATTTATTTATATCAAACTTCTTAGATACATTAGCACCCATGCTTGTCATCGATGTACCATCGATAGAATGTCCTATTCTAACTATTTTGCGTGTACTTTTTATCGTTATGCAGGACCGGCTATAAGATCTCAGGGGGTTTGGGTGATGCAATATGGATATTCATGTTAAACGCCAAATTTCCTCCATTTTTAGAGATGAAATCCTCTCTAAAGTTTGCAGTAGTAAAGCACCATATTTGTGTCCATTAATGTCGGTTTAGATTTTAAGTGTTTTTTTTTTTTGGTGGAATGACACCAATGTATTTTTTCCCCCCTGGCTAGAAATTAGAAATGTATTGTTCATCAGTTATCATATGTATTTATTCTTTCTTAACGCAATTTTGTGTGACAATTCTCTGTGGCATATATATAATTGGTTTTTGATGTAGCTAAAGGCATTCTAAAGATCATGTGTATCCTTTTTCAGTTTTCATTTTACTTGATCAAACTAAGCAATTAAATGACGTAAGGAAAGTAACTACAAAATAGAACGCACAATCACCGGCAAAAGTAGCAAGGTATAGGGGGAGTAAAAGCTCTCATTTTGCAATATGAAATGCCATGTGCCGTGCAGTTGGCATTTAAACAATTCAAACTCAGTCAAGAAAAGGTCTTTAAACGATTCAAACTAAGTCAAAGGTTTGGAAACAATACGAAACGTCATGTGCTGTGAACAGGATAAAGTCGTGGTTGCTAACCACGATTCTAAATGAAATCGTGGTTGTCAACCACGATTTTACTTCTAAAATTACTTCCAGAATTTTTTTTATTTTTTAAACTTATTATATCATAATCGCTTCTTGTAACCACGATTTTGGGTTAAAATCGTGGCTACCAACCACGATTTTACCGTATATAAATTTTTATACCAATACGAGCGACAAAATAAAGGATCCGTATACCCAGCCTAAAATCGTGGTTGCTAACCACGATTTTAATAAAATCGTGGTTAGCAACTACGATTTATCGCTGTCTAGGAATAAAGTTTAAAATCACACCAAAGTCAGAATAAAGTTTAAAAATCCTACCGTTTTGGGAAAAGAGCCCAAAGAACAAGAAGGTTACATACTTACATACCATGGTGATCAGCTTGGTGTGATATCTCTCCCTTTTTCTTTTCTTGCATGTTTTTCCTTTTTTGCTATCCTAGCTTGAATGAGAAAGTGCTATTTACCTGACCCACTAAGCTAGCCATGGCACAATACTTAGGTGAAAAGGACAATTGCTAAGCATTGAGCCAAAAAATTTTGAACCAACAAATATTAAAATGACATCTCAAAAGCAAAAAAACGACCGACTATGACAGCACAAGTTATATACATGTGGATAAGAATGAAGGAAACCTCAACCGTAGGGTTATGATTTTGTTATTTAGATTTATCGGTCATGACAATGATGCATGGTTCACTTAGTGGTTCTTATCGATGAACAATCTGCCTGGATAACTCAAACTTGGTCCATGCTGGCCCCAAGCATCCTAGCTATCTTGGCTGCCTACTATTTTTGTCGTTGGGGCCTCTTGGGACAGCTTTGACCCACTTGGGCTAATGGGCTCACGGACAAATGCAGAGGTTTTCACCGAGCTTGAAAAGAAGAAAGGTAGGAATGGTCGATATATTGGCCATGTTAACTATGTAAGGATTCTTTGTTACAAGCTATTGTCACGGGCAAGGGACCTCCAAAAAACCTGGCTGATAACCTTGCCTACCCCATTAACAACAACAACAACAATGCTTGGTCTTTCCTCCGCCCAATGGAGTGGGGATTGGGGGTAATTGTTTGGTGATGCAATTCAAGTAACTATTGCTGAACTTGTTATTATTTGTGAATTACTTGTAGGGACACTTTGTAATTACATGCCCATAATTATATATTTACTAAAAGAAAAAGAAAAAATACATGCCCATAATTATTCACATTCATCATCATCATCGATGAGATTCCAAGCCTAGCTTCCTAGTGATCAATGTAGTAATTAGTTATCTAATTAAAGAGGCCCCTAGAACTAAAAGAATTAAATTAAATTAAACATAATTAATTAATTAATTAATTAATGCAAATATATGCAGTTCTCTCTTTTTCTTATTATTAGTAACTCTAATTTTGGGCAATGTTTAATGCCTGTTCATTTGTTCGTTTAACATTCTCCCTACGAAGGTAGTATTTATTTATTTATTTATATTGAGGCAACAGGGTACTTTTTATTTTTTAATAAAAGGGTAAAATGCAAACAAAAATGAGTTTCTCAGGGAAAATGCTTTAGGTCACCCTTTTTCCTTCATTATGCAAAATTAATTTTCCACTAGGTAAAGGAGTAGTGGTTCTAATTAATTTACCATTGTAGAATATATAGTATAAGCTTGCAATGTAATTGGTGAATTAATTAAAATGGCAGATGTTTGATTTTGATGTAACATGAATCATATGTTTATTCGATGTAAAATGCTAAGAAGGATACTTTTTTAAAGATTGTCCACGGAAAGCACTTTGATGCTTCATAATCACGTACACAACTGGAAAAAAAATGTGCCTTGGGAGGCTTCACAATTAAAGTTTAGGTACGTGGTTCACTTGGAGGGTGTCAATAATGGAAATCAAGACATTTAAGGAATGCTCTTACATCTCAACCAACATAGCTCAGAGAAGATTGTTACAATTAAAATTTGGACTCACACATGGAAGAATGAAAAATGATATTGTGCCTTTACAAGCAAATATTGGTGCTAGGCCGCATAAGCCCATACAATGTTCAAAATTAAAGCAGCCTTTTTAATTTGGAGCCTAATCTCACTTGCCGGGGACGAAGTTAGTGGCATATGCCCAAGCATTGTTGTTAACGGGGTCAGCAAGATGGTCAGCTAGATTCTCCAATGGTCCCTTTCCGGTCACAATGGCCTGCACAAAGAAACCAAACATGGAAAACATGGCCAGTCTCCCATTCTTGATCTCCTTCACCTTGAGCTCGGCGAAAGCCTCAGGATCGTCAGCAAGCCCAAGTGGATCAAAGCTTCCACCTGGGTAAAGAGGGTCAGTGACCTCACCAAGCGGCCCGCCGGCAACACGGTAGCCCTCAACTGCACCCATCAAGACCACTTGTGTAGCCCATATGGCCAGAATGCTTTGTGCATGGACCAAGCTTGGGTTCCCCAAGTAGTCCAGTCCACCCTCACTGAATATTTGTGCACCAGCCTTGAACCAAACGGCTTCACCGAATTTGACTCCATTGCGAGCTAGCAGCTCAGGGAAGACGCAACCGAGCGCTCCAAGCATTGCCCATCTGCAGTGGATGACCTCGAGCTCACGGTTCTTAGCAAAGGTCTCGGGGTCAGCTGAGAGCCCCGCAGTGTCCCAGCCATAGTCACCAGGGAATTCTCTGGTTAGATAGGACGGTGACTCACCAGAGAATGGTCCTAAGTACTTTGCCCGGTCTGGGCCATACCATGGGCTACCGGACGAGACAGGTTTAGGCTTGGCCGCAGTTTTCCGCATGGTGACTCTTCCTTCACCAAAAAGCTCGGACACCGATGGTGCGAGCTTCACTGCTTGCCCTGCAAGAGAAGGAGAGGAGAGTGCCATTGTTGAAGCAGCCATTGATATAGAAAAAGAAAGTGACTGATGGCTGCTATCAATCAGTAGGAAGAGGTAGTGTTGTTGAGGGTGGTGAAGGAAACAATGAGTTCAGTTGGTATTTATAGGTATAGAGTCAAGAGGGTCCTTATCTCATGATATTTATATATCTTTCTTCATTGGTGAAAATGGTGTGGCAAGATTTTCTTGAATATCTTTCCAGTTGGCAGTCTCTGCTCCACAAATTGGGTACATAATTTGTTTTATCTTCCATGTGGAGATATTCCAGGTCCAGCTTTGGTTTTCAGATTGCCTAGCGTCTACTCAATGGATATGGGATCAGATTATCATATTTCATTTTTAAGATGGGTAGTGTTCTACCCTTCGTATAGCACTCTCGTTCAACACAACCCACATCAATGGAAAAGAAATTTGTTAAATAAATTAATAAGAGTTTTGGTCCATACATATAATAATACATAATGTGTTATATTTTGGTGCTGCACGTAAAATGTTAGCTTGTACATAACATTTCTCTTTGAAGATACAAAGATAGACATATGAATATCATTATGCAATAACTAACCTAGACTGTACTTATTTGGAGTTAGAATGGTATTCCTTCCATTTCATATTGATTGTCTTCATTCTTTATTTTGGGTTATTTCAAAATTATCGTCTTAGTAAAAAAATCAGGACTTTATTTTAATTGAATTCTTAAAATGCCCATTACTACCAATTGGAAATTGGGTTTTACCTCTTTCTATTGTTTTGTGCACTTAAAGCGCGGAAAAATTGGAATGTTAGAGTGTGTATATATATAGGTGTGAAAGCATTTAAAATAGTTTCCTCTAAAAAAATTTTGTTTTTTTAAACAAAACGAACAGTATGAAACAGAGGAGAATAAAGTAAGAGATAGAAGAAAAGTAAGAATATAATGTAAAGCACACAATAGAAGATAGAATATAATGTAAAGCATACAATAATATATTAAAGCCTATGTCGACCAATGATAGAAGACAATGAGAATAAATTTCAGCATGAATGGAGAGATTTACAGTGCATGCGGATTTCTGTTCTCAAAAGACATTTTTTTTTTTTTTTTTTTTTATAAATTTTAAACATAACCCTAAATCACCCGAGCAGGTTGGGTCGGATTCCTTTTTACTCAATCTGTACAAATAGGGTAACATAGCCTAGCCCTTCGAGCTAGCGTTTGCTAGATAAGGGAGCTTCTAGGTCAGTCTCTACAAGCCTTCTATTCAAATGGGGCCTTAGGCAATTAGGTGGGTTAAGGCCGTGACTTCTTTTCAAACAAGGCCTTAAGCGACCACCTTAATCAAGTTTGTGTAGTGTTGGTTCTCTTTTCTATTTTGAACCAATCAGTTTTTAATTCAATGACACACTATCTTTTAAATTGGCCACTCACTATATCCAAACCAAGACGAATGCCGGCCTGCTTCGATTCAGTTCTGGGTTTCATGGCTTTAGGTCTGCGTGTGCAATTTATTTATTTATTTTTTTTATTTTTTTATTTTTTTTTCAGAAGGTTTCAAATGCTTTGCATCCGACTAATCTCTTTATCCTCTATTTGGTTCATAGATTCTATAAAGGAAAAAAAAAGGAAGGGAAAAAAAATGAGGAGGAAAGAAAATGAAAGGAAAAGATAAAATCATATCAAGCCAAAATTATACCAATTCTTCTTTTTTTTCCAATTTTCCATTGCAACCAAATAAAGAAAAGTACAATTCTTTCTATTTTATTTTTTTTCCTTGATAAAATCTGCGAACCAAATAGAGCCTTAGGCACAAGCAGTCGTCCCATCCCACATGCACCCTGCCTAATACCACTTACATGCTTTTCTAAAGCGCACCACTAAAGCGCCAGCATGGCATCACCAGCACCCTTACTGCCTATTGCCCATATATGCGCCACACCCCATGTCACCTGTGTGTAGTGTGAGTCTATGCCTATTGCCCATGCGCCACGCCCCATGTCACCTGTGTGTAGTGCGCCACGCCCCATGTCACCTGTGTGTAGTGTGAGTCTATGCCTATTGCCCATGCGCCACGCCCCATGTCACCTGTGTGTAGTGTGAGTCTATGCCTCTAAGCATAATACCACTTACATGCTTTTCTAAAGCAAGATCATGTGTTGGTCTGCCTCTGATAAACTCTTTCCTTTCTTTCTAGACTTTCCAACGAGTGGACTTCTCTCTTTTTTTCCCTTTTTTTTATTTTTTATTTTATATATATATGTGTGTGTATATATATATATATATATATATATATTTTTTTTTTTTTTGGTTCAAAAGAATGGGTATGCAGATAGGGGCTTGCAAACAATTTTTTCAAAACACACAAATTCTCGGATTTGGGTTTGGTGCAATTATTACATATTGCAATAAACGTAGGATCGATGACACGTGGCAAGGAGGATAAATGGAGGGCTGAAATTCGAGAAATGCATTTGACGCCCAACGCCTAACAGCCTTTTATTTTTCTTCCCTACCCACGTGTCATCGATCCTCCATTTACTGCACCATGCAATAAAAGTAGCCAACTGCACCAAATCCGAATCCCAAATTCTCCTAGCTAAAAGAAAATCACAACGTTTATAAATTCCTAAGCTCAACAAAAAAATGGGAAGGCAAAGATGGTCACTTTTTTAGGTAGAAAATAGCTAGGAGTTTCACATGAATCCATACGTCTGTAGCTTATAAACCTTTTTTTCTTCTCTCCTCCATGATCCAGACCGATTCAATGCCCGACATGTGGCCGGCCTCCACCCCTATCGATATCTAAATATCGTGATCTGCCATGGCACAACACCTTTTTGCACGTGTGGAGATATCTGAAGAAAAAAAAAAAAAAATGCCAACCATGCTACACCCAATCGTTCCTACAGCTGAAGATCACATTTATCAAATTAAAGCCTACCCAATACTGCTAGTCTTCTTTTTCCATATGAGCTAGAGAGCTTAAGTTCAAGTCAGAGTGTGACTCCAAGTTCTTGTAACACGCAGAAGTAGTCACAAATTTTAGTCTCAGCGTGGGGGCTGATGTGAGGTCTATTATTGAGTACTTTCTTTTTAAACTACTATAGGAACGTGGGTATCTGTTGGCTTGCTTGCTTACAGGGTGGGTCTGCTTGTGAGGTCGTACTTCTGTTACTTTTTGTTCTTTTATGTGCTGGTGGGAAGTCTTTTCTCATCCTTGTGGTTATCATGTACTTTGCTTTCGAAATGCTGATCTTTCTTCGTTATGATCCAATGAGAAATATGAGCGAATGTGGTCCATCTTCTCAAACTATTTTCTTCTTCTTTCTCTTTCTCTTTCTCTTTCTCTTTTCTTTCCATAACGGTTTCCATAGAGATTTGTTTTCTTCACCTGGGTAAGGTTTTCTCTCTTGTAAAGAACAAATTACAAACATGTTATGCTTTCCTGCATGTTGAAAAACATGTTTTTTCATTATGAAATTTCTATTATTAAGGAAATTTCTATCATTCTTTTGTGGACAACATTCGTCGGTGCGTGTCTAATCAAGAATGTAAAAACCCATAAGTTCATACCTTTCTGTTAAACAGTGAGGATAAATGCAATGTCAGTGTCCACTCAATAGAACGATAAGCAAGTGGTTATGCTTAGAGTGAGAATTAATAATGCATTGGGTACTCTTAATTTTCCTCTTTCTTGCTTTAGCTCATGTTCGTTCCAGGTGTTTATGGCATTTCAGGTTCTCTAACTTGCATTTTTTACAAGCTTAGAGATAAATGGGCAATGTTCGGGTTTTAGCACTCTACATCACGATTAGCTGCGTTGCATTCATCACATCGAAGATTACAATTTCGATTCTTCTCTATAAGAGATGGAAGAGAAAGCATAGCGTTTTCCAGGACAGCATGTTAGGTACTTGCTTTCAATGAACCAAACTGCCTCACAATTTTGAATTGGAAAACTTCAAGTTAGAAGGGAAAGGTCTAACATATGTAACCGTGAACCAGGTGGAAAGATGGTGATTTTCAGGTCTCCATTGATGAAATCTCTCACCTCCAACATGGTTTTAAAGACTACAATGAAGTTAACCAACAAGGATATAATTGGGTCCGGTGGCTATGGGACGGTGTACAAGCTGATGATAAATGACTCCGTTTCCTTCGCTGTGAAAAAACTAAATAGGGGTAGTGCAGATCGAGATCGAGGTTTTGAGAGAGAACTGAAAGCTTTAGGAGATATTAAGCACAGAAATATTGTTACTCTTCATGGGTATTTCACATCTCCTCAATACAATCTTCTTATATATGAGCTGATGCCAAATGGAAGCTTAGACGGATTGCTTCATGGTATGCAGCCCCTGTCTTCTTCTTGTTGCCAATATTATCATTAATTATCATCATCATCATCATCATTTTTTAGGCTGTACTAGGATAATTTTTAAAAATCAGGTGGTTTAGCCTAGCGAATAGAAACAAAAAGATTCAGTTCCCAAATTATACAACGTTTATGTGTAGAATCAGTCCTTTTCCCAAACTTTACCTTAACAATGGCCTGAAATGTGTACCACCAGCGTTGTTGCCTTGGTGGTATCTCTCCCCTCTTTAAAGGCGGGGTTAACGGTTTCGAATCCTCTCAATAACAGGTTCTATCTGCAAAGAAAAAAAAAACTCCAATTAAGCACCAAAATCCCCAAGCAATGTTTTGAGTTTTGGCAGTTGCATCAACCTCGGTCTCATCAAAAAAGGTACTATGAATTGGAAAAGATGACCAAGACAACAGAAGCATAAGTACAAGGATTTGATCTGAGCTTTTCAATCTTTTAACAGAAAGCCCTAATGCAGGAAAATCAAGCAACAATAACGTATTGGACTGGCCTTCAAGATACAAAATAGCAGTAGGAGCAGCACGGGGCATATCATATCTTCATCATGATTGTATCCCGCATATAATTCATAGAGATATCAAATCAAGCAATATATTGTTGGATCATAACATGGAAGCTCGAGTTTCTGATTTTGGACTAGCAACATTAATGGAATCAGATAAGACTCATGTTTCAACATTTGTAGCTGGAACCTTCGGTTACTTAGCTCCTGGTAAAGTTTCTCTCTATCTCTATCTCTATCTCTCTCTCTCACACATACATAACTGGATCATGCTTTTCAACAGAATATTTTGACACTGGTAGAGCAACAGCGAAAGGGGATGTTTACAGCTTCGGAGTTGTTTTGCTTGAGCTCCTTACGGGCAAAAGACCAATGGATGAAGCATTCATTGAGGAAGGAACCAAATTGGTAACCTGGGTAAGTCACATTGGGTGGATGTTGTTCACAGCTTTAATTTTTTCCCCCTAAAATGACTACAGTTCCTATATTTATAAATAACTTTGTGCTATCACCGTGCCAATATTCATAAAGGAAAATATTTGTATTTCCTATATATATATATATAGCCAAGTGGTCTTGTAAAGGTTCAAATTGAAACCTAAACTACACAAGATAAATTTCTGCAACCAACATATTCGGTAATGCCTTCAGTCGTGCCCGAATGTTCCCTAATACTTCTACACAGATTTTTCTTCAGCTTAATTTCCTCTCATATTTTCTGTGCTTAATATGCTTCCCATGTTCCTCAATCAGAAAAATGTCCATTTTATCTGTCGGGCCATTAGCATGAGAATAATATTATGTAAAGATGTTGATGCAAATTTCCAGTAGATTCATAAATAAATATAAATTTTAAGCCTAAACCAATAGTTTGATGCAGTCCATTGCCAAATATTTAAAATCTCTATATTAGGATGGTTTTTCTTTTTTCTTTTTTCTTTTTTAATATTATTCTGATAGGTAAAGAAAAATTTTATTCGGATTAAAAGGATTTTAGTACACCATAGAGCACACAAGGCCATCACACCCACAAAACGTGATAAAACACCCTGCAAACCCCCAAAGATAAAGAAAAACTTGGACTGCCCCAACTAAGACAAAACACCAGACGACTAATATGCAAGGAAGAAACCTTTACACTACATCCTACTGGGAAACACCCAAGAAACCAGGATAGACAGAATAGTTAATCATGGGTCTATCCAATTCGAGAAGGCATCAATTACCAATAATGGATATTGTTTTGGACTTTGCTAATTACATCAAACTGGAACTAGGGGAATTCCAGTTAAATGAGATGGGTGCTAAAAATTCTACGGTAGTCTGGTTTTCCAACCCTAAATATTATTAGCATTAGAGGGCAGCCTTTCGCCATTTTACAGCATCTCCATCTCTGCTTGGAGTATGTGTTTCTGCATAATAATAAATTTTCTTAACCATACATATATATATGGGTCATATATTCCATCTCCAGAGTTCAATTGGCCCACATTTGATACTTAGAGACGAATCCATCGTAAATCATAAGAACTTTAGGATCGCCAATTATAAAAGACACGAGCCAATGATTTCTTGTTCTCATATTGTTATCTACATTTAGGCCTCTCCCAGATAATATACACAACACGAGACTTATATAAACAACAAATTGTTCATGGTTGCAGCCTGCATGCAAGCTTATGCACTATGATTCCCAAATCGCTATTTGCACTCTATATGCATACATTATGACTCTCAAGACGCTTACTAAATTTTACATTATGTATTGGCATTTTCTTTCCTAATCTTGAGCATACAGTCTATAGCAGATTGATGAGGGAATATCTGACAAAAACGGTTTGCATACTGGAACAGGTGAAAGCTGTTGTTCATGAGAATAGGGAAGAGCAAGTAATAGATAGGAACTTAGATTCTTGTCCTGTAGATGAAGTTAACGAAGTATTCTGCATTGCACTAGCATGCCTAGAATCTGAGCCATTGAAGAGACCAACCATGGCTGAAGTTCTCAAGATGCTTGAGGAAATCAAATAAACTTGAATTTACTTCCTGATGTCTACTTACTCTGTATCAAAGTAAAAAGATTTGTTATCAATTAAGCCCATTTCCTTTAAGGAGTTGTAATCTTTTGTGCCGTTCCATCACAAATATGACATTTGGAAATTATTTTGAAGGAATAATTCTGAAATTGGTAATCATAGAAGGATCAATTTCCTAACAAACACGTGTTCTGTTATAATTTCAGAATAATGGAGCCATGGAGGTACTTTGCAGATAATATAGGATTTGTTTAACAATATTTCATGCATATAAAAGAATTAATTTATCAGATAAATCTATGTTTTTTCCCTTTTCTGTTCCCCTCCCCCCCCCCCCCCCCCCCCCCTCTTCTCTTTTCTTTTCTTTTTGCTCAGAAGCATAATAAATAAGTTGAATATATCTTGGGGACTTATCCAACATCCTGTCTCTTTTCACCATGATATGGCCAATCAGTTCCAGTTTGGCATGTTAGACTACATATATATATGTACATACTACTAAGTTCATAAGCATACAATAATTAGGCAATTAGAATGCATACCTGAGCTAGCCATTTGTATGAATTGAAACCCTGAATCGCCTAAGACTGAAGTCTTCCACCCTTTACACACCTTTAGGTTTAGACCTTTCAATGGGGCAAGGCTTGTGTTTATTGTGTGTGAGAGGATGGGGACTCAACCTCATTTTATAGGAGAAGAGATGATTTTTCCCATCACAAAATCATCCTTTCAGATTGTGTGCATATTAATGAGGTAAGGGGAGGTAAGAAAAAGAGGTTTTGCAACGTAGAAAATAAGGAGACAAGAGGGAGAGGGAGAGTAAGGTGACACAAGAAAATAAGAGAACCGTGTGTCAGTGAACTTCTACAAATAATCCTCTATGATCATCTCCATGGTAATACTGTGGTCCGCTGCTAATATACACCTCCTTTACTGCACCATTTATCATTATCAATAAGGCTCTACACATTCTATCCATATTTTATAAGCACGTGATCACACATTACTAAGGTGTTCCATAACCCATATCACTTTATTAATCACATCCTGAATTCGGAATCCGTAACTCACATTATCAATTACTCATCAATCTAGATTTAATCAATGGTAGCCCACAATAAAGTCTTACATGGCAACCCATTACCCCTATGTTTTCTTTCACCCCATGAACTCTTAAGAAATTTGATTTTGTTCGGGTGTCCAGGGGCTAAGGAGTCGGGTCTTTTTTCCTATGAATTTTGAATGATAAGTACTGTCGATGAAGGTCTGTACAAGTACTTTGGTTCTGGCAGCCTTTTTCTTCTATAATAGAATTCTTATTTATCAAAACTTCTTCACTACAAATATTTATGACAGTTCTAGAAGCAAGTTACAACAATATGTCAAGATCTCTATCAAAATCAAAGTATATCCTGAAATGCTATATAAAATATTTGAATAAACAAGCTCAAATTGCAGCTGTTATCTAATTATTTACTCACTACAATAAGTCATGTTTCATTTTTCTTTAGGTTGGCCATCAAAAAATTCTTAGTAAAATGGTAGCCTAAGAAATAAAAGTAACAAGGTGATTCTTTCCCTCTCTTTTTTTCTTTCTTTCTTATTTTTCCCCTTCCTAGGCAATTGTTAAGTTGTTCATTAACATGAAGACATGTTTTGAACACAGGCCTCCCATAAGATGAAGATGAGGCTTTACCACATAGTCTATCAAAGGAAAACTGTCAAATAAACCAAAAAAGACCCTTGAAGCAAAATTAAACAATATTGATCTAATATTATTTATCTAATATCAGTCCTTCCTTGCCACCCAAAAAGGAATGTCAAAATATTTGCAGAAGTTATAGACCAATAAATAATAGTAAACATTAAGGAGATTATGACTCTAAGAAATTCCCTAGGTATTAGCATTTAGGAAATACTTTTCTTGTTTTTTGAAACAAAGAGACACAACAATCAATTTTTTCCATCAAAAGCAAGAAAAATACTTCCAAAATGATAACCAAAACCAAACTTTATATTATGTATTTCAGTCAGTAGTGAAGAACTCAAGTTCATCGCCTACTTGAGAAAGGCACAAACAAAATGAGAGAATTGTACTTTTTTTTTTTATTGCCACTGATGCTGATAGTTTCAGAAAAATATGTAGATGGATAGATATAAAGATTTTCTTCCCTATAACATCACTTCAAACAGTTACACCAGTGGAACTGATTCATCCAAGATAACTAACCCTTAAGTTTGGCTAAATCAGAACACTCCGATGAGTTTGTCAACCTCCCCAACTGGAGCATGCTTCCACTGAGAAAAAAAACAAACCCACCCAGTCTTCTGTTTCCACGACCAAGAGTCATCTGACATGATGCAAGTGTAGCAGGAGAGGAAAACATTTCTTTCTTCCTAAAAAAAAATAGTATTAAAAGGAACGCATTCCCCCAAAATGGAGTTGATAGAAGTTGATTACATAAAATGACATGATCCCAATGGAAGGGGACCTGTTAGATGTTTCAACATGGCACAAATACACAAAATGAAAAAGGGGGGGGAGGGAGTGTTCCTAACTAAAATTTCATTAATGATGAGATACAAGAACCTTTTAAATCTTCCATATTACCATCACTGATCAGAATATTATGTTCATGCAAATCTTCCAGGTTCACCTTAAATGACTGAAAAAGTAAAATAAAAAACAACAATCAGAAAATGGGAATTTATGATCTGATTGCTAGGAGAACAAAAAAAGAGAATAGTGAAGATTCTATGATAGCAGTTGATTCATTATGTAACGCTGATAGCATTCAGACCAAGAAAAGGATATAAAGCTCACGATTAAATTGAATATTGAAGATTCAAAAGCCTGTAAAACTTAAGATCAATATATGTGAACAATCATACCTGCATTGGAATGGTATTTAATTTCCAGAACAGCCCACCCTAAAATTCAAGAAGAGCCGTATAACCATTGACTTGGCAATGAAGATTTAAATATTCGAAGAAGCAGTGTTCTCTCCCTCATCCCTCGCTTGTTTATACCATAGCCTCTAACAACACCAATCTTAAGTGCTTCTCGTCCTTCTTCTACAGCTCTTTTTCTCACAGTCATCAATAAACCTGTCCCTTGGGGACCAATGTTGCTTTCCCCTTTCCCAGTTTCAGGTTTGGCACCTTCATCAGCCAATTCTTCAGATTGATGTTTGTCATCTTCATTGACTTCAGCTCCATCTCCAAAGAAAAAACCCCCATTACCATCGGGACTGCCACTTCCCCACCAGTTATAAGAGACAGCAGATAAACCATCTGATGGGAATCCATATTTAAATTCATCCGAGGAGGTCGTAATTCCTTTCGTCAAACTTGTGTTAGGCAAATTCTGGGGCCGCCCACTTTGACTATTCTTGTTACCCTGCTGCTGCAAAATATGGGGCGTTGTGACTCCCCGTAATTTGGACATTTCTTGTTCAGAATTCAAACCTTTGTTCTGGAGTTGAGAGCCACTGAAACCATTATAATGATAAGTGGGAACCCCAAAAAAAAAAATTGTCAAAAGAGAAGAACTAGTACAATCGCACTTAGATGGCTAGATATTTCACTGGATCACCCAACTGGAAATCCAACTATTGGGCAAAATGCATTTAATCAAACCTGTTATCTTTTTAGTGCATACTACAATTATGAAACTATTTATTTTAGTAGGCTAGGGCCCAGGGCTCAAGTCAAAAGAAACCACGGGGAGAAAAAGGAAGTATTTGTCGAACACCCTTAAAGACCAATAACAGTTCCTCGAAGGGAATGTGTCATGACTAACGAGTTGAATCAATAATATCCCCTAGCAAATGACTTGGAAACTTTGAAAAAGCAACAAGAGAAATTTCAAGTTTGTCAAAAGAAACCATGGGGAGAAAAAGGAAGTATTTGTTGAAAACCCTCAACGACCAATAACAGTTCCTCGAAGGGAATGCATCATGAATAACGAGTTGAATCAATAATATCCCCTAGCAAATGACTTGGAAACTTTGAAAAAGCAACAAGAGGAATTTCAAGTTTTAAACTTCCGCTCTGGCTTGAGCCTAAGATTTCAATCTATTAGGAGTTAGATTCCAGCTTGTGATAAGGGGTCTTCCATCACTTGGCAATGCTTATTCTCGGTTGCCTACAACCGTTGTGTCCAGTTCTCAATCTTAGTCAGGCACTAGCAGTAGAGACCACTTTGCATTAGTCTCTTCATCTAACCAGAATGATTGTTTTAAAGGTCAACCAAATACCAAAGGTGGCCGAGGAAATAGTACTAATGCTCGAGGATCCCAGGCCATGGTCGTGGCCATTGCTTTGGAGAGCGCAAGTGTACTAATGGAGATAAATAAGATAATCATATAGTTCGTACTTGCTGGGATTTGCATGGAAAACCCAATTCTGCTAATCAGGCAATATAATCATTTGAGAAAGGTTCACCTCATTAGCCAAGCACAACAGATCCCTCCTCTCGTCCAAGCACTTCTGGTAGTGATTTAGTTACCCCGTCCCGTGATGAGGATAATACTCTAGTTTAAAGGCCTGGAAGCTTTCTATTACTAATGTTACCTCATTTGCTCATCCAGGTACTATCACCTATTTAACCCCCAGTTATCATAATCAGACCGGCCCACCTTGTCTGACTGGTGAACCTATCACCAAGGAACCCTCCTCTCTTCCAAGCACTTCTGGTAGTTTAGTTACCCTGTCCCATGATGAGTATAATACTCTACTTTGAAGTCTTGGAAAATTTCTATTACTAATGTTGCCAGTGATTTAGTTAACCTGTCCCATGATTAGTATAATACTCTAGTTTAAAGTCCTGGAAGCTTTCTATGGCTGATGTTGCCATATTTGCTCATCCAGGTACTATTACCTATTTAACCAATAGTTATCATAACCGGACTGGTCGCCTGGTCCGACCGTAAACTGATCACCCGATTCCTCGGTCGGTTCAGTTCTTCATGTGGACCGTTCATGCTGCAGAACTGGATTAGCCCAGAATGAACCAAACAAACTTAGCACAATTTATGTAAGCCGGTGTGAACCGGCACTGGTTTGACAGGTTAACATTTTTATAAGATAATACAAAGAGTTGCAACTCATGTAGCTTGAAACTTGAATCTCGCACAAAGAATAAAGGTACCAGATTATTAACCACTTTTCCAACTGCTCTCCTTGATTACATTATTGCCACCTAACTTATTTATACTTTTTTTTTTTTTGATCAACAACAGAAATATATTATTGATATAATGAAAGCAAGGAAATTACAATAGGAGGACAAGGAGTCCACCAAAAATAACAGAAAAACCAACCAAAGAAAGCAAAAGAAAATCAAAAAGTTAAAAACAAACAACCCTCGAATCAGTTTTGAAAATAAATAAAGGAATATTCGCAAACTCTTTAGAAGAATGAGCCCAAAACGAGGAAAGGAAATGCACCCTATCCCACAACTGACTCAAAGAAGTCTCCTTATCTTCAAAAATCCTCGCATTTCTTTCGAGCCAAATGACCCAAAACATGGCCATAAAAGCACACCTCCAAAGGGTTTCAGCCTTCCTGCCCTTACCAAAACCCCAAAAATCAATCTCAAACACCCTTTGAACACAGTCCGGAACCTAACTTATTTATACTAAAAATAGATTATTAACCACTTACCCAACTGCTCTCCTTGGTTACATTATTGCCACGTAACTTATTTATACTAAAAATAGTTGCATATACTTAGTAATACATCCAAATATTTTTTTTAATTATTAGGCTGTCCGAACGAGTGACCCAACAGTCCAACCAGTGACCCGGTGATCTAATTCCTCAACCAGGTCAATGTCCTATCCGGGTATGATAACTGTGATGTAACCACTTCTAGTTCTACTTCATGGGTCATTGATTCCAAAACTTCCACCAAGACCATATCTGTTATTTTCCACCATGCATAAAATTGTCCCTACATGTTCAATTTTCCTTGCTAATGGTAGTTCATGTGCAGAAAGATTGGTGTTCATGTCCAGTTACACCATGCATATAATCCAATTACTTTGCTATGTATGTGAAAATAATTTGGGATACTATTTATGGGTTGCAAATCCAGCTGCAATTAGGGGAAGAAGAAAAACCGATCCAGCTAATTTAATAATTAGGACTAAAGCATAATAAACTATTTCTGTAAGTGCTAAACTAAACTCAACTCAACTCAACCAAGCCTCACTCCTAACTACATGGGAATTTGTCTTCCTATAATGAACACATTTTGAAAATGAGAAACCACTTCCCCCACCACCGCCTTGAGCCTAGAAGTTTTCAACAAAGCTAATGGGCCTGAAATCATGCACATCTAGCACCCTTTTTTTTTTGGGAATAAGGGAAATAAACGTAAAGTCTAAGCTTGGTTCAAACCTTCCATCTTCAAAAAATTCCCCTCAGGTAGGCTGATTTGGAAAGCGAAAGTGCCTATCAAGGTCAAGATCTTGGCTTAGTCAGTTGCTCATCACAGAACAAATACAAATAATATGGTCCAAGAGAAAATACTGATGTTTAGTACGCCCAAGGATCCTCTCCATTGCACTATACAGTCCAATAAAATCTGGACCATTAATACCATGTGGGTTGATGGGTCCCATGTGGTATGAACGGCCCAGATTTCACTGGACCATCTAGTGCAATGGAGAGGATCCATGCTCATTAGTCTCTCCCCTCGATGGTGCGTGCTTTGCAAGAAGAGTAGTGACTCAGTGGATCCTCTTTTCTCACACTGTGAGCTGTCTAGTGGTTTGTGGCAGCGTCTTTTTGCCAAGGTGGGTCTTTGTTAGGTGAGCCCAACGCATGTTTCAAGTATGTTGGAGGTGGATTTCCAAGTGTCGAAAGGTCTAAAAAGGGAAAAACTTTGTGAAGCTGTGCACTTATGGGAGTTTCGTCGGTTATTTGGTTGGAGAGTAATGCGAGAATCTTTAATGACAGAAATGAAGAATCAGATGGGTTGTGGTATAGAGTATGTTTTTTCGCTTCATTATGGGCTTCTGTCGATAAGGAATTTGAAGGAGTCCCTCTCTTTTTTATTCTTAGAGATTTGATGGAGATTTTTCCATCCAAAATTGCTAAGAGACAAACCTTGGGAGGTCATTTTTACCCTCCTTGAGGTTGGGGTTTTGTTTTGGGTGTAGAGTGGCTATATAGGGATGTTTTGTAATGGGTGTATGGTGGCTTCCTTCTTCGTACATAGGTTTTAGAGGTTTTTGATTTCAGTCATGGGGCTGTTATGGTTTTGGTTCTTGTTAACCAAAGTTTGTTTTGTTTTCTGGTGATTGGCATCACTCCTGGCCCACGTTGTATTTATCACTCTTGGTCCATGTTGTATCTCTTTCTTTTATTAATAAACTTTGTTTTCTATCCCAAAAATAAAATAAAAAAATCGTCAGATTATGTTGTCAGATTATCACAACTTCATGATTCATTTTAACTTTCTTCATTTCCCTTTGTAAATCTTGTAAAGTAAGAGCCATTGTTAGTAGTTTTCTTATTATAAGGTTCTCACCCACATTTTCATCATACACAAGAAATTGACGATATATGTACTAATTAGCATCATCAATATATACTTTGAGTGACTGCCTATGAACCGAGGCAACCAACAAAGCTATCTCCTTGATTCACTGAGGCATGTTGACATGTATGCATATAACTTCAATTGAACAGTAGAGTTAAGCTGTCTTACAAACTTGATGATATGCTGAACTTGCTAAAGCCCCATTCATTTGTCTAGCAACCTTTGACAAATCAGCAAGTTCTTTGTTTCTTTCTCTAGCAGCATCCTTCTTAATTTCTTCAACACTCTTTCCAGATATGAACTAGAGTGTGTTTCAAAATCATATTAAAAAGATTGCAAGGCATCATAAATATGATTGCAACATATAATGTTTAAATTGTCATCCAACCATATCTCATATAACAATACTAAAATTCTTTTCAATATGTACGTGTGCATACATTAAGACAACAACGAATGGATGGCTGAAAGCTAAAAAGATTGCCAGGTCAAGGCTATGAGAAAAGGCATGACAGCCCATGAGTTAACAAAGGTTATACTGAAGCTGACCTTAGATAGTTGGACAAGGCTTTGTTAAGATAAGTATGTGTAATTCTGTACATTAAGCAACTCAAAATTACTAAGTTCACATATTACAAATAATCGTAGCTGTGCATGATAACGTATGGGAGTTTTAGACTCTCATGCCTCCCAATGTCAGTTACACCGGATACATTGGCACAATAAACCAACAGAACTAAACTGAGTCAATGTTAATTTAAATTTATTGCAGTGAAAAAAAAATAGATATGCTGAATGCAGCAATACTAAGCAAAATTCAGGATAGACCCATGGTCACACGCTAACTAAGAAGGTAGCGATGAAGCCAGCTGGGTTCCCACTCCGAATAATGGTTATGACAACAACAAAAACAACAATACAAGGTAGCAACAATTTGGACTAACACAGAACAGTGCTTCAAAGACAATCCATTAGACATGGATATGCGCATAGAAATACTATACATACATGATATAAATTAAAAAGAAAAAGGTGCAAATTGGAAAAGAAAATAAATCACCCTCGTAGAACTATGCTACACCTATGACTAAGATATGCCCAAATGCCCTTGAACTCTCTAAAAACAGCCATCCAAGATTTAAGGTTGCTTACCAATAATCATCGATATCGGGTTATCAACAGAAATAAATATTAAAAAAAATAAAGAAAAAAAGAATGGGGTGCTTCAGCTTATTTAGTATCAAGTCAATGGTAGAATTCGATTCACAAAGATCAGTGCAGAAAACAGTAGAAACCATCCGATGTAAGCTCACCACTGGCACTAAAGGACTACAGAAACACCCTCATATCACCTGTAGCAAATCTTCAACGTAATACCATGCGACTTTAATGCATTAAAATATCCATCAACGTGAAGATTTATCCAACATTTAGGTATATCAGAGGATATTCAATTAATGTTTTAAATTGCCAAAAATTCTATCAACGTATTAAGGTTTATATCGTCAATATCATTGATATTATCAATATATTGATTTTTTACAATACATTGATGCATTAGACATAATGATATCAACTTTATATAATATAGATATTAGTGACAACATATTTTATTTTTGTAATTTGATTTTGTTAGCTTGATAAACATTCTTGACCCATTCAATCCCCTTCTCGTGCAAGCCTGACAGAACAAGAACAGGCTTGTCATGTGGAGAGCAAAGATAGGTTCACGAACAGTTCACAACTCACAAGAATGATATGCTCTAACATCAGGTTAAGTTTCGAAGCTATTAAGTGGAGGATCCAAACAGGTAGATGTAGCAATATCAAGGCAGTGTGGGATGTGGGACCTCCCAATAGATTTCGAATTTAGAATATCATGCTCTTAGTGTGATTGATTCTTGTTGTAACATTGTTTAAAGTGCATTTAGACTTAATATCAGTGCCAGCAGGAGTCTGTTTTAAAATTTGCGGGAGATGGACTTTCCTGTTGATACTTACATAAAAACTTTTTGTGATAACCATGCCACCATTTACATAGCAAGTATCTAGGGTCTCGGGTGACGATGTGACATTAAGTCCTTGGACAAAGGTCAATTTTGCCATTTGAACAAAATGGGCAAGGATTAAAAAATGCCCCTACATAAAATCAACTTAGGGACAATTCCATGAAGGTGGTAAAGGCGTAATGCTCAACATCAAGGCCTCAATTAATTGCCTATTTTAGGACATCTCTAACAACCTGGATGAATTTCAATTTTTTTACTCAATTATAATCTAAAATTAATTGAATTCACAAGGTTTCATCGTTCTCATGGGCCTTGAACTTACCTGGTCCATATGGGTTGTGGAGTCGTATATGGGTTTTCGGTTTGCCCAAAGGACTTCCTTCTTATCCAAAAATATATATATAATCTAACAACAATTAACACTGAAAACTAAAAACAAAATTCTTGTCAAAAACCCACAAGTATTTTGCATCAATATAATTTTAGTAACATAATATACTCTTTTAATCCAATTTTAAACATGTGTTATATTCTTCGTGAATGTTCTCAAGCCCATATCATGCCCAACTCGTAGACGAGGCCGATTAACAAGGAAGATATGACTGTCCTACCCACATAGATGATCCGTAATGCCCAAATACCCCCCCCCCCCCCCACACACACACACATATATACATATATATTTTGGAAAAAACATTAGAAAATAAATTATCACATGATAAAAGTTTTGACCAATAAGTTTCTCTCTCAAGTGTATGTCTAATAATGTTTCAAAGAGGAAAAATATATATAAATTATTGAGGGAAAAAATACAAGTAGGGAAGAAGACGTCTAAAATGTATAGCTAACATCCCAAAACTGAGTCTCAACCTGGAACCATGATGGGTTAATGGTTCCCGTGGTTCAATTGTTAATTGCAGTTTGGCTTTTGGAAACATAGTTTGTGATTATTTTGCATGTAAAGATTATACGAAAAGTATAATTAGTATGAAAAGAAAAGTTCAAATCTTACATTACAGCCATATAGATCATGCAAATTTTCTTTAGACGTAGATTCCAATCATTGTTAGCTTGATAGACATTGTAGGCCCATTCCCTTATAGTTTATCAAACCCAATATTTGTGCCATGTAGACTGTGGAACCTCCCAACAGCCCCCCTCACATGCAGGCCTAACAGAACAAGAACAGGTCTGTCACGTGCAAAACAACGACGAACTCACAAAGTCACAATCGAGCCACAAGAATGATATGTTCTATTACCAAGTTAAGTTTCCAACTAAAAAGGACTCATCGTTTTACCCAAGGTAACCGTGTCGCGGGTATGGGATCCGTGCTGGATACGGCACTTGACAGACAGACACGGCTGCCATGGAAGAAGAAGGAAGAGGAGGAGGAGGAGGAAGCCGGACCAGTCGATCGTGAAAATAAGGGCCAGTCGAAATCTGACCAAAGCGTTCATGGCTGTGGAAGAAGAAGAAGAAGAAGAAGAGAGAGAGAGAGAGTGTGTGTGTGTACCTTATCGCTGCCACAGGTGCTCGTCTGTAGGTCGCCGGAGGTGCTGCCGTCCTATGGTGTCGGAATGTGCCGGAGGTGATGTCGGAGGTGAGCTATTTCGATGACGAAACCCCACTCTCTCGAATGAAAAACCCCTTTCCCTTTCATTTTTATTTTTTATGCTTTTTATTTTTAAACTTAATCCTCATACTTTCCTTATTTCTAAAATGGCACAATTTCTAATTCACATTTGGGCCCACTTAAAGTTTATTATTATGGCAATACCACCAAATATCATAATATTTATGAAAATACCTCTTACTATATATTTACCCGCCCTATATAATACATTAATAAACATATAAATATTTATATATATACACATACACACGTATCCTTGTACCTTTATCCAATTTTTGCAGATACACACCCACACCTGAGTTCATGTAACATAACTTAAAAATCTAAGTTATAAAGTGGAAGTTCTAAACATGGACATATAGTCATATCCAGGGCAAAGACAAGGGTCAAGGGGGGGCAATTGACCCCCTTGACTTCTGTTTTTTTTTTTTTTCTTGAACTAAATTATGAGTATTTAAACTTTGACCCTGCCAATTTTTATTTAACCCCTCAAAAAAATTTATTTTGACCCCCTAACTGCTTTTTTTACCCAAAAAATTCATGACTTTGACCCTTTTATTTATTATAATCATTTTTCTACCCTATACAAAGTTGAAGAACAAAATCCCATTGTGATACACTACTAAGAAAAAAAAAATTCCAAAATATTTATCATTAGTCTTGAGTCTTGAGTCTTGACCCCACAAGACTAATGTTTTGGCTCCGCCACTGGTCATATCAAACCTAATATTTGAGGGATATGGGACTTCCGAACACACTCTCTCCTAATAAATAAGAACAAGCATGTTACATAAATAATAAAGATAGGATCACAAACAAGTCACAAAAACAACTAGCTCTAATATCATGTTAAAACATCACTTAACCTCAACAACTTAAGCTATTAGGGAATAGGTTAAAATATATATCAAGCTAACACCCCATCACGTGTGGCTCCATCCCACATGTACATAAGCAAACAGATAAACAACTAAGAAACAAACAATTAAACTAATGGGGAATAAATAGGTTGAGGTAAGAAGATTTTAACCCAAGACCTTTCATGCCAAAGTGGGTGAGAAACCCACTTTCCCTCACCACCGATCCGCCCCCCCCCCCACACACACACTCTCTCTCTCTAAGAAAATGGTGTTTTAGTTAGACCAAAGGGGGGTTATAAGGTTGAGGGGTACATGCGTCTTTTGGACCATTTTTAAAAAACTACCCGTTGAAGATTTCAGATGGTTGAAATTAAATTTCAACCGATTGAAACCAAATTTGAAAATTTTCCCTTCTTTGGATTTTTCAGATAGTTGAGTTGTACATTTTAGACGGTTGAAACATACATGTGCTAAGAAAAATTTATATGCCTTAACTAAGTATGAAATGCAATCATCCATGCATCCAATGCTTACATTATGTTAAATTCTATGCATTTATCGTGTGCACAAATTCAAAATGCATTATAATCCACCACACACTATGAACATGCATCAAAAGAAAACAAAAAACAACAAAAGTCACAAAGACGATGCAAACCATACATTAATTAAATAACTAACCTATTTAATGATGCAAACATTACACAAATGGCCCACCTTCTTACAATCTGCACAATATAATAGTATAACACACAAATATTCAGGGAGAGAACCTTGTGAGGTCGTCCCTTTTGGATCATATCAAAAGTGTTTCATCTCAACATGTGCCACTATCCAATGTAAAGCCTCACATTTTTTTTTTTTAATTTTTAATTTATATTGAAGTACAAAGTTTGTATTAACAATCAAAAGAGGTTAAAGCCCATATACATAAGACATATACGTGCAAAAACAAAAACAAAAACAAAAAAAAAGGTTGAATTGTGGGGGGAGGGGGGGGGAAGCTCTAGAAACCCAAATCAAATTAGATTTAAAAAGAAGGGGTTTGCTAATCAGAAAAGGGGAGGGTCAAAGAAAAAAAAGAAGGATTTAATAGGAAACAACAATAAAGAAATAAAGAAACTCCAAAACCTCTTGTCAACATGAGAAGAATATATGAAGAGACCTTTAGGATAAGAAAGTAGAGAGGAACGCTATTCCACTGCACGATCATTGAGGTCACAAATAAAATACCAAAAAATAGAATAATTTCAAAGATTAGCAATCATAGCATCCTTATCCCTAGCGTTGAAAGAGACAAGAGAACTAAATCTTAAGCAGAAGGTCGTGAATCCAATGACACTCAAAAAAAGGATTCTAGCACCATTTCCCACCATTAAGCCAATATGCTTGAAAAAAAGAGGATGATACTAAGTAACTAATTTCCAAAGAAAGCAATAAGTCTCCTGAAAACTTATTTAGAGTACCACCCAAAGCAATGCAAACCACATTTATTCAAGATAATTGAATGTTTAAGAGAGTCATGCTCCTTTTAGAATATCCATAACCATTTATCCACAAACGCAATGTTTCTAGCAATCACAATACCCAAAACCAAACCACCATTATCTTTATAACAACAAACATGCAGTGACCCACTTCACCAAATTGTCATTCTTCTTAGTTCTCATCCCCACAACCTAACTACAAGAAATCCTTTGCAACTTCTCAATTTCCTTAGCAGTATGTAATGAATTCTAAGGGAATACACATGAATATTGACCAAACCCGATAGAATAAGAGTAATCCCACCCTCTAAATTAAAGATATACCTTTTTTTTAGTTACCTAATCTAAAGCCTGACCTTTCCACAACAAGACTTCAAAGTCAATAATCCTAAAATTACCCACTCCCAGGGAAGCCCAAGGTACTTTATAGGCCACTTATACGAACCATACCCTAAAGTAGTAGCTAAAGAGAGGATTCTTTTGTGATCCACACTAATATTAGACTGATTGACAAAAGCGCGTAAAGTGTCAAAGATCATAAAATCCAAACATGAACAATGGTGGAGCTAGGATTTTGTCTTTATAGGGGCAACTAAGAAGTAAACACTCATTAATAATGTCAATTTTCCACTAGCAAAATGACATACTCAATGCCTCGCCCACATAAATTTCATAATTTTATAAATGTTCATCCAATATAAATAAATTTTGTTGATAAATTTGAAATTTAATTAAACAAATGCATCTTCTTTGTACCCATAACTGATATCCTACAACTCTTAAATCATATATATTATAAAGATACAGAGATGGAGAGAAGAGGGATATATATATGTATATATTTACATACATATATATATATACACATACATGTATATATATATATATATATATATATATATATATATATATATATATGTATATGTATATATATGTGTGTGTGTGTGTGTGCGTGTGTGTGTGTGTGTGTGTCAGTGTGTATATATATAGGTTAATATCCTGTCTTTTTTTCATTTCTTTTTTTTATCATTTTTAAAAACTTTTTTAATGAATCCCAAAACATTTTAATATCGTAAAATAGTCCAAATTTTTTTTTTTTTTTTTTTTATAGGTAACATGATGGTGGTAATTTTATAAATTTTAAAACGATCCCAAAACCTATCATAATTTTGAACTCACCCCGAAAACTTTTATAATTGTCGTCCCCGTTAGCCCACACTAAATCTGCCCTTGAGCACAATGGGGTCAAAGTGGTTGAAAATAAAATAGTTAGGTAATGCAAAGTGTTTTCAAATGAAAATTGAGGGGGATAAATTGTAATTTTCTTATATAGATTTTCACCAACATGCCCAACATTTAGAAGCATAAAACCTAGTGGTTTTGTAATTATCTTGTAAATATTTTCCTTTAATTTGATAACTATTTTACTGTCTATGATTACAATCTTGCATCTCTACCCATGTATCACAAAAAGTGAAAAAAGAAAAAAACCTCATAATCAATGTAAGCCCACATAAGATAAAACTTGATTTTACCCTGGACTTGCAAATAAAAAAGTTAGTAACCTATAAAATGAATAGTTGAAAAATGATAGTGGAAAAACCATTTTGTAGTTTTATCATTCCAAGGAATAGGAAGAGGACTACTCAAAAATCATAAAAATGATAGTGGAAAAACCATTTTTTTCTCCAAAATGATGTGCAACCCCCCAATAATAATATACCCACTAACTCATAATAATGGACTAAATAAATAAATGACATGATGGTAACAAAATCACATATAATAAATAATAATTTGAATCACACATTTTTTATTTCTTTTTTATAAAAAATACAACAATCCCCCACATGATTCAAATTATATAATAAAGTCTAAGAAACATGAGAATGCAATGTTGTATTTATCTTATGATGTGGACTAACATAGTCATTTATTGTACCTATTTTGTTTATGGGCCCATAATGGGATGGGCCAACTATATTGTACACATGAGGAAAACCCTTACTGTCATCCTATATATAAATAACAATTGGCCCATTATGTTGTTACTATGTTATTGCTGAATTAGGGTTGAGAATAGTTTATTTTCTTCTCCCAAAAACACACGTTCCTTTTGCAGCCATCATCATTGTGCCAACAAAGTTACAAAGCATCAATGGCAGGATCATCATCAAATCATGGAGGTATGTTTGATATCCTAATATATTACACATGCTGTGAATATAAAGAGAACATTTTATTGAATAGATTCTAACAATTGGTATCAGAGCCATACTCTTTTGTTCATGGCTGTGTTAGATTAAAACTTATTTATTTATTTATTTATGATGTTAAATTCGCTTCCGCAATGGTTGCTTATCTCGTTGTTTTTTAATTTTTATTTGTTCCGTTGTTATGTTTTTTTTTTTTTTGGCAACATTGTATTGGAGCCGAAAATTTCTTATAGCCTGAAAGTTGAAAGTGTATCTGCCGTTGTCGCTTTACACATTTTCCCAAAGGACAAGGAATCCTTCTCTTTTAGGAATCCATGAAATTGAATGTTGGCACACATTCTTCCCAGTTATTAATTTTCGTTAGCATTATATGTTAAGTAGTATACTCTCTAGAAATAATAATTAATTGTATTAACCCCTATTTTTTATGGTTGAGGGGACCCACTTCATATATTGAATCCTTGAGTGGGATAACATTGATCCACATGAAGGGTTAATGCTTAGGAATTTTGGCTTTTCTACTATGTGTGCTTTCCAAGCTCTTTAATGACCAATTTCTTGGTTAGCTAATTAGATAATGTACATAGGTACACATGGTTAATTTTCAGGATCTTTAGTCACTAATGCATTTTGAATGTGCATTGTCAAAACTTTCTATTGAAATAATTTTATGATAAATAGAGAAATTGATGTGTTACATATATTACGTACTCTCCTTTATGATAATATTGAACCTTAAATATTTTTTTTTTTCATTTTTGGTTTAATGTGGGAGGTATTGTCTTATTCTGAAAAAACTATAATTTTGAGTGGTTATGTATCTACCCATCGTAGGACTAATCATGATAATTTTTTTTTTTGGGGGAAATTTTTTGAAATAAATCTTGATTGTTATTTCATAAATTGAAATTATACTAAGATCTATACGGGAAATGGATTCACCCTCTTTATGAGTCATTACTTAGTAGGATGCTTAAGATGATAAAAAGAATGATTAAGTACATTGTACTTGGTGATTGAATTATATCCTGTCAACAATGGGTCATCTTAAGTCATTGTGTTTAATTGTTTTGCTTTATCATACGTAGGAGTCCATTGTGTATGGCAGACTCTAGCATACGATTAAGATGAAAATCTTATTTCTTTGTTATTCGATAAATTAGGATATTTATGAGTGCATGTTTTGGTTTTCACATGCATAATAAATGTTATTGTGATGTCTTCTGGCAATCCTGGTCTGTCTCTTCAATTATCTGCTATCAAGACACTAACAAAGACCAATTGTAAAGATTAATATGAGTCTCTCACTATCAATTTGGCAATTATGAATCTAAACTTAGTTTTGAGGGTTGAGGCACCTACTAAACCTACTGTTGAAAGTTCTACTAAGTTTAAATCCTATTATGAGCATTGGGAGCATTCTAATAGGACTTATCTTATTATCATGAAGTATATCATTGATAAGTCTATTAGGTAGAGCATAGCCCATATTGATGACGCTAAGGCTTTTCTGTATGCTATTGGGAAGAAATTTACCAAATTTGACAAGGTAGAAAAGGGAACTCTCATGAAGTTACTTACTACCACTAATTATGATGGTGTTAGTGGAGTTAGTGAACACATCATGAAGCTCACTCATTTTTTCAATAAGTTGAGGGATACATGGAACAAAATGTCACGAAATATCGTCGAAATATCGCGATATATCGTCATATCGAAGGTAGACGATACGATATGCTGTTGCGATATTGAAGGATTTTGAAAAAAACTCAATTTCGAACGATATCGTCGATATCGATTTCTTTAAATTTCGTCTGATTTCTTTGATTTATCATGGAGATTTTGTGGATATATCATCGATATATCGACGATATCGACCCTTAGAAGAATATCACTTTTCCAGATTGTTGATCAGCCTTTTGTTTGGCTCTTTGATTGCTTTTCCTCCATTATTAGTCCTTCCTTTCACGTGATAATGTGAAACACAACACTCCTTCACTGCTTCTATTATTGCTTTTCTTTGGCTTTTTGCTTTTTTCCTTTAGTGCTCTGTTGTTGGTTGATTTTTTTGGCAAAGTTCTATCCTTCTTCAATCTTTCTTTGCTTTTTTCCCTTAGTGCTTTGCTGCTGATTGAATTTGTTGGCAAAGTTCAGTCCTTCCCACCCCAAACTAACAGTATTTTTGTCACTCACAGCCTTCCCACCCCAAATTGACATTATTTTTGTCACTCACAGCCTTCCCACTCCTTCACGTGAATGAAAATTATGAAAGCAATGAAAGAAATAACTCAATAAGTAGCTGTTTCTTTTGTTGTTGAATAGTCAAGTGAAAATGTGAAAGAACCCTCCCACCAGCTGCAGCATGCCTTTTTTTTCAAAATAATTGTCCTTTCCTCACAGCTTCATTCCTTCATGTGAAAGATGAGTTGCTGCCTGCTGGGTCATCACTTCATTCCCACTATAAGTGAAGTGAAGTTATGATTTCTAAAGAAAGAAGGAGGCAAGGAGCAAAGGAGTTGAGAGAAATCAAAAGAAGCTGAGAAGATCAAAAGAAGTAGATAAGAAAGCAAGTAGCAGACTAGCAGGCAACATCAAACAGGCAATGCATTAAACCATTAATTGAAGACTTAAAGGTTATATAATTTATATTATGTTCATTACTTAATTTATACAATTGTACACTTCTAACAAATGTGCCTAATGAACTTTGTTGCTCTTTCTATAATCCCTTAGACAGTAATAAATTTATAATCCCTTAGACAGTAATTCATAAATCATAAATCATAATTTCTTATTATTTCAATTATTATTTATACAGTTAACAAGTGTTCAAATTAATTTATCTATGAAATAATAATGGTTAGTAAACTATTAGCTCGTCCAAATTAATTTATTATTATACACGTACTGATTATACAACTTTTACATTCCTAACAACTTGATCATAATGTGAGACCTTCTGGTTGATGAATGAGTTATTTATTTATTTATTTTTATTTTAAAGAAAAAACTAACATGGCACTATGTTAGAAATTAATGAATGACATCTGTCAGTCAAGGGAAACCAAACCTACAGTAGGATTAAATATACATATATAGTTATACTTAATTACTTATACACTTATATAGTTATATACAATTATGAGATTTGTCTTAAAGTTATAAATTTATAATCCCTTAGACAATAGTTCATAAATCATAATTCATAATTTCTTATTATTACAATTATTATATAGTTAATTAGTTATATCATTACAGAAATGATCCTATCAGCACGTGCTGATATAGGTTATATCAGTACGGCTACAAACCTACAATTGCTGATTACAAACCTACAATTCACTGATTACAAACTTACAATTGATTGACTACAAATGGACAATTATCGGGCCTGGGTGATTATAGTAAGTCAATTATAGGTTTGTAGTCAGTGAAATGGGATGTTTGTAACTATTTAAAAGCCGTCCATTTGTACATTTGTAGTCAGTCAATTGTAAGTTTGTAATCAGTGAATTGTAGGTTTGTAATCAGCAATTGTAGGTTTGTAGCCGTGCTGATATAACCTATATCAACACGTGCTGATAGGATCATTTCTGATATCATTATATAGTTATATACTTATATGTTTTACAAGTGTTCAAATTAATTTGTCTACGAAATAATAATGGTTAGTAAGCTATTAGCTCGTCCAAATTAATTTAGTCTTATGCACGTACTGATTATACAACTTATACTTAATTACTTATACACTTATATAGACATAGTTATATACAATTATGGGATTTGTCTTAAAGTAATAAATTTATAATCCCTTAGACAGTAATTCATAAATCATAATTCATAATTTCTTATTATTTCAATTATTATATAGTTAATTAGTTATATCATTATATAGTTATATACTTGTATGTTTTACAAGTGTTCAAATTAATTTGTCTACGAAATAATAATGGTTAGTAAGCTATTAGCTCGTCCAAATTAATTTATTCTTATACACGTACTGATTATACAACTTATATTTAATTACTTATACACTTATATAGTTATATAGTTATTTACAATTATGAGATTTGCAGTTGTATACTTTTAGCAAAAGATGGCAGAAGCGAAAAATGTTGACCCTGTATGGGAACATAGGAGTCGTATAGAGGGTACAGTAGGTAGTATCCAATGTAAGTATTGTTAGAAGACATGGAAGAGTGGTGGGGTAACGCAGCTTAAGTACCATTTATTGGGATCAGATCCAAAAAATAATATAGCACCTTGCAACAATGTGCCTCCAGAAGTGAAAGATGAGAGTTGACTAATGCAATGCTTGAGGTCTTCCAAAAGTTGGAACCAACCTCCGATAGGGGTGGAGAGATTGGAAATGAGGTAACACTGCAAAACTAACTATCAAAGTTTATATTTTAATATTTATCCCATTTAATCACTGATGAAAAAGTTGCACTTGTAGATTATAATGTTTCGAGGGCGAGGGGTAGATTTGGAAAGAAACATGCAATTGCATCAAGAGAAAGCATGACAACTGGCGTGTATAGAACTATATAGACTACTAACAAATTTGTTAACTTATAAATTTTAAAGTTGTAAATATAAAATTAATAGTTTCATTTTATTATGGGCAGCTGACTGGTGGGATATGTATGTGGTTTTTGCTCCAACATTGAGGACATTGGCAATGAAGATATTGTCACAAACATACTCCTTTTCAGCTTGTGAAAGGAATTGGAGCACGTTTTCCTTAATACATACAAAACAGTGCAATCGACTAACGTACGAGAGGCTTGAAAAGCTAGTATTTTGTTATTACAACATAAGGCTGAGGGTCAGAGATATAGAAGCTGAGATGGACAATGCAGTAGAGTTAGAGCCCTTAAATCTGCTTAATATATCAGTATAAAAGAGCAGAATGAGAATCCTCTTTACGAGTGGATTAGGCCCTCACATATGGATGGGCTAAATGGTGAACCTGATCCAAAGGTGGCAGAAGAAACTCAAAACCTCAGGTTTGACGTCGACAGAGTTATAGCTGAGGAAGTTTTATCAAGTGAGGATGCAATGAGAACAGACTCGATGCATTCTAAGTCTTCTAACTCTTCTGACACCAATACTGGAGGTGGGGATAGTGATGGAAATGATGATGGGGATAATGATGGAGGAAGGGGTGGAGATTATGGACCTAGAGCTAGTCCGAGACCATTATTGAGTCCTTTTACTTGTGAAGTGGATTTCAAACATATGATATAGGATGAGGACTATGGCTCTAGGAGAGTAGGGCCAGGTATTGGGGCAATAGGCAAACATTATTCGAGGAAAAAACGGGGACAAACCACAAGCAATGAACAAAATGTAGATTCCCTTTCCTCAAACTTTGAATCTATGAGTATGGGATCAGAGCAAAGTCATTTTGGATATAGAACAAACTCGAGCCAAGATACCTATCCCTATCATAACCCATATAGGATGGCTCAATATAACACCGATCCCTCAGGGGCATATATCCATAGCTAACAATATCCATATAATCAACCTCCTAGTTATATGCCCAATCCATATTCAATGTATCCATCAGTCCCACCAGATACAAATCTAATCCCAAGATTTTCAGCATCACCAGATTGGGTGTCAAATGAAACTGCACCTCCTGAGACTGGTCAACCAGATTTATCGCCACTTGGAATCCTACAGCATTATTCTGCTGAAGAATATGATCGTTATTTACAGAATTTCCTATTGAATTATACTAATTTTATAACGTGGCCAAACTATTGTAGTAATATTACCACTATGGAGAGGCAGTATAAGGATAGGAATGATGATTTTGAACCACCAAGGAACTCCATGCGGTACTAAACTACTAATGTAACTATGTAAGTATGTAAGTGTTTATTGTGTAAATGATAAATATTTGCAAATTTTAATCTCATATGACATTTGGATGTTAAATTTGCATAAATTTCTAATTTTCATATGTTTATTTTCTCCTTGTATCACACTGTTTATACCCTACACAACACATACTTGTGTTATACACATTTAAATTGCAATATTTTGATGATAGATTGTGTATTAGAGTCTAAATCATTGTTTCCCAGAGTTTCAATAAAAATATCCGTGTTTAAATCACAGTATCCGCAATATCTTTAAAATGATATCGATATTGTGATATATCCAACGATATATCCGATATATCTATATTTTTTGACCCTTGATATATCCATCGATATCAATATTAAAGTCCTTGAAGGGATATGAAAGTTGAGTTGGTAGATAGTTTTCTTGTGTGGCAAGTGCGTGAATTTTTGCCATCTCAATTCGATGCACTCAAGACAACCTATAACGCTTAGAAGGAAAAGTGGACCTTGAGTGAAATGACTGTTATTGTCACCCAAGAAGAAGAAGCAATGAAGAAGGGAAAATCTCAGAGTACTTTTATAGTAACTCATGCTGGAGGAAACCCAAAAAACAATTTTTCTAAGGGTGGTAGCAGCAATAAGGCATATAACAAGAAGAATTCTGGGAGGCATCCTCAACAGGCCAATTCAGGCACTTCACTTGGCCTAAGACAGAAGGTTTCAAATGGAAGTGTAACTTCTGTCATGTGGTTGGGCACAATAAGGCAGATTGCAGGAAGTTTATGGCTTTACTAGAAAAGAAAGGTATACCTTTGATATTAGTGTGCTTTGAATCTAATCTAGTCGATGTGCCCTCTGATACTTGGTGGCTTAACACTAGTACAACCATTCATATTACCAATTTTCTGTAGGAATTAAGAAGCAACAGAAAGCCAAGTAAAAGAGAGTTAGTGGTAAACGTAGGAAACAATATGAAGGTTAGAGTTGAAGACAATGGTGTAGTGAAACTTTTTTTTTGGCCTTTGGACATGCGTTAGACTTGATAGATGTTGCTTATATACCTTCCATTACGAGAAACCTTATATCTGCTTCTATTTTGGACAAATATGGTTATAGTTTTCTCTTTGGAAATGGAAAGGTTATTTAATATTATGATTCTGTTGTGGTTGGCTCTTGCACATTGTGTGATGGTTTATATAGAATTGATTTGCGTCCTACTTTACCTCATTGTTTCGCTAATACTCCTATTGTGAATTCTGTAATTGGTTCTAAATGTGGGAGGATCAATGAAAAATCTTCTATATTATGGCACAAATGATTGGGTCACATTTCTAGACAGAGAATAGAGAGGTTGATTAATGATGGTATCCTTAATAATCTAGATTTTTCTGATTTTGAGACTTGTATTAATTGTATTAAAGGGAAACTTACTGCTAAAACTGTGAGGCAAAAGGTTGGTATGAATCCAAATGTTCTGGAGCTGATATATACTAACATATGTGGTCCACTTACTCCTGCTGCTTTGGGGAATTATAAGTACTTCATCATCTTTATTGATGACCATTCCCATTATGGTTATGTTGAGCTCATTCGTGAAAAGTCTGACTCTTTAGAAGCTTTTAAAGTATTCAAGGTTGCTATAGAGCTTCAAAAGAGTAAGAAAATTAAAGTGGTTAGATCAGATTGAAGAGGTGAATATTATGGGAGGTATACTGAAATTGGGCGTAATCCTAGGCCTTTTGCTAGATTCCTTCATGAATGTGGTATTGAAGCTCAATATACAATTCCTGGAACTCCTAAACAAGCTAGGATTGCAGAAAGGAGGAACCGCACTCTTATGGACATGGTGAGATGTATGCTTAGTCACTCTTCCTTACCTGAATTTTTGTGGGGTGAGGCTTTGAAGATTGCCACCTACATTTTGAATCAGGTGCCAAGCAAGTCAGTTTCCAAAACCCCTTATGAGTTGTGGTCAGGGAAGAGGCCTAGTTTGCACCATTTTCATGTTTGGGGTTGTAAGGCAAAAGTAAGGCCTTATAATCCGCAGTTGAAGAAACTTGACCTTAAAACTGTTAGTGGATACTTTATAGGCTATTGCATACGATCAAGAGGCTCTAGATTCTACTGCCCTTCTCATGTTACTAAAGTTATTGAGTCAGATCATGCTATTTTCTTTGAGGATGATACTGATGTTGATATTCCTTTACCACGCCAAATTACTCTTAAGGAGGAACATGTTATTATTCCTATTCCTACTGTTTCACCATCAGTGATTGCACCACCACGACCACCACTAGTGGAGCAACCTGTTGTTATTGCTTAAGAACGTGGTGAACCTATTGTAGAGCCTATTGAACCTACTGTTGATGAGGAGATGACTTGTAACACCCCAAAAATTATATACAATAAACACGTACAATTTTTATGAGCTCCATACAAATAAACCTTTTTAAAAATAAATTCCCTTTGAAAATACAGAGTATTGCGCAGCTACGGCTAGCGATGTTTAACCCAAAACTCATCAATATAAATTGGCCAACCAAATGAATAAAATTACACTAGCTTTAAATAAAAATAAATGTATACAATAGTCTCTCCAAATCTCGACCCCAATTCTATTACGTGCCTCCAACAATGATCACCTGAAAATATATTAGGGTGAGCAAACACTAGTCCAGTAGGAAATCCAATTCTTATACAATAAATAATGTTTCAAATATCACATGCAAGCATTTATATATTCAAAATTATATATAAATCAAATCATACGAACTCCAAATCATAAATCTCAAATATAATCCAACTATCAATAAAATAAACTATCATAATCCATAACATCAAATAATATCACCATTAAATATACGGATCAAAATACTCATTATTTACTGTACAAGAATTAAACCCCCTTTCTAAAAAATGAGTGAATAAAATGAAAAACCACAACTATAGACGCGTAGATCGGCTCAAGAAATACAAAATCCATACTGATAGGAGTCAAATTGGAGCTCCTATGCTCCGGCCAGTAACCGCTGACTCACTGCCTCTCTCGGCTTCTCCCTGTTCCTTCCTTTTTCTCCTTATCTTCTAATTTCTTTCCTTCTCTTTTTATTTCTTATCTCGTTCTCTTTTTCTCCCTTCTTTCTCACGTCCCTATCTCACTTTCTCTTTCTTTTTTATATTTTCTTCTTTTCTTTCTTCTACACCTAACGCCACTTTTTTTCTTCTTTTTTTTTTCTTTTCTTCTTATGACTTTTCTTTCCTCCTTATATATATGTGTGTATATATATATATATATCATCTTCTCCACCCAAAGCAATTCAATGCAATGTCTCCCAACATCCAACTGACCTCATCTTCATTCTCTATATAAAATATTTAAATTTATCACCCTATGTACAATTCATCTAATATACATGTAAAATAAATCAATAAATACTTAGGGTATTTCATTCCACCACCCTTAAAATAAATTTCGTCCTCGAAATTTGAATAGCCTGAAATCAAATTCCTTATACTGTTATACCACTACGCTTCCATTGCAGAACTTTGATTTTAAAAGAGCTCATAAACAAAATAAAAATTTTCCATTCTCAAGAAAAATAATTTTCTGAAATAGTAAGGTATTGTATTTTCTTATCAATAATTTCAAATAAATCACAGTACCTCACACGGTAATAACTCAACTATACCATCTCATATAAAACAATACCTTCATTTTTCCCAGATCTTAGACTTGTCCGCTTCTGATGTGAAATATGTGACTCATCTCTCAGCCTCACCCGCACCTTTGAGCCTATTGGGACTGTTGGGACTGTTGGTTCTCTCAACCTCACCCTTACCCTCACCCTCACCCTCACCCTCACCCAACTTGGGCCTATTGGGACTTTTGGTCTTATTGGGACTATTTTCACATCATCTCCCATTCAGAAGTCAGAGTCATCCTTAGCTCTGATACCAAATAAATGTAATACCCCAAGTATTTATTGATTTGTTTTACATGTATATTCGGTGGAATTGTATACAGGGTGATAAATTTAAATATTTTATATAGAGAATGAAGATGAGGTCAGTCGGATGTTGGGAGACATTGCATTAAATTGCTTTGGGCGGAGAAGATGATTAATTGTGATATATATAAATAAAGAGGAAAGAAAAGTCAAACGAAGAAAAAAAAATGGTGTTAGGTGTAGAAGAAAGAAAAGAAGAAAAGATAAGGAAGAAAGAGAAAGTGAGATAGGGACGTGAGTAAGAAGGTAAAAAAAGAGAAGGAGAGAAGAAATAAAAAGAGAATGAAAGAAATAAGAAGAGAAGGAAAAAGAAGAAGTAGCAGGGAGAAGCCGAGAGAGGCAGTGGGTCGGCGGTTACTAGCCGGAGCATAGGAGCTCCAATTCGACTCTTGTCAGTATGGATTTTATATTTCTTAAGCCGATCTACGCATCTACAGTTGTGATTTTTCATTTTATTCACTCATTCTTGAGGTAGGGGTTTAATTCTTGTACAGTAAATGATGAGTACTTTGATCCGTATATTTGATGTCATGCATTATGATAGTTGATTTTATTAACAGTTGGATTATATTTGAGATTTATGATTTGGAGTTCATATTATTTGATTTATATATTATTTTGAATATATAAATGCTTGCATGTGATATTTGAAACATTATTTATTGTATAAGAATTGGATTTCTTACTGGGCTGTTGTTTGCTCACCCCAATATATTTTCAGGTGATTATTGTTGGAGGCACGTAATAGAATTGGGGTCGAGATTTTGAGAAACTATTGTGTAAATTTATTTTTATTTAAAGCTGATGTAATTTTATTCATTTGGTTGGCCAATGTATATTGATGAGTTTTGGATTAACTATCACTAGCCGCAACTGTGCAATACTCTGTATTTTCAAAGAGAATTTATTTTTGAAAGGGTTTATTTGTACGGAACTTATAAAAATTGTACGTGTTTACTGTATATAATTTTTGGGGTGTTACATGACTGATGATAATAATTTGAGGAGATCACAGAGAACTCGTAGGTCTACAATTTTTGACGACTATATAGTCTATTTGTAGGAGCATAAATTTGATGTTGGAATGTCTTCTGATCCAGCTATTTTTCAAGAAGCCATTGATAGTCCAAATTCTTCATCTTGGATGGATGCTATGCATGATGAGATGGTATCCATGGATTGTAATAAGGTATGGGATTTGGTTGAATTGCCAGATGGTTATAAGCCAATTGGTTGTAAATGGGTTTTTAAAACTAAACATGATTCTAGTGGTCTAATTGAAAGGTATAAGGAAAGACTTGTGGCTAAGGGCTTCAACCAAAGATAGGGCATTGATTATAGAGACACTTTTTCACCTGTTTCTACCAAGGACTCTTTTTGGATTATCATGGCTTTAGTAACTCATTATAATTTGGAGTTACATCAAATGGATGTTAAGACAACATTTTTTAATGGGAATCTATCTGAAGATGTATACATGATGCAACCGGATGGTTTTCAGGTGACTGGGAAAGAACACATGGTGTGTAAACTTAAAAAATCCATTTATGGATTTAAGCAGGCATCAAGGCAGTGGTATTTGAAATTTGATGAGATTGTCACCTCTTGTGCTGTTAAAAGGTATGTTGTTGATTAATGTATATAATTAAAGGTCAGTGGGATATATTATTTGTTTCCAATAATATTGATATATTGTTTGTTTCCAATAATATTGAGCTGTTGATTGAGACAAAGCATATGTTGTCCTTTCATTTTGACATAAAGGATCTTGGTGAAGCCTTTTATGTATTGGGTATACAGATTCTTCGTGACAGACCTAATGGTGTTCTTGGGTTATCTCAAAAAACCTATATTGAGTGTTTTCTAAGAAGATTTAATATGCAGTCTTGTTCTTCTGGAAAAGCACTTATTGTGAATGGTGACAAATTCTTTAAGTCTCAATGCACACAGAATGATCTCGAGAGAGCTCAAATGTAGGATAAGCCATATGCGTCAGTTGTGGGTAGGTTGATGTATACTCAAGTAAGTACATGACCTGATATTGCTTTTGTTGTTGGTGCACTTGGCAGATACTTGAGTGATCCTTGTTTGGGTCACTGGAAAGTAATAAAGAAAGTACTACGGTACATGCAACGCACTAAAAAATTTGTATTGACATATCAACGATCTAACATTCTTGATATAGTCGGGTATTCAGATGCTAATTTTTCAAGTTGCACAGATGACTTTAGATCTACTTCTAATTATATATTTATGATGGCAAGAGGAGCTATTTTATGGAAAAGTGTGAAGCAGACACTTACAGTTGCCTCAACTATGGAGGCAGAGTATATAGCATGTTATGGGGCTACATGTCAGGCTATGTGGCTGCGGAATTTTATCTTAAGGCTGGGTATTGTAGATTCCATTTTGAGACCACTAAAGATATATTGTGACAATTCTGTAGCAGTTTCTTTCTCTCAGAACGCTAGGAGTACTTCACGTTCTAAGCATATTGATATCAAATATTTCTTTGTGAGAGAGAAAGTTGCTGAATATTATATTTGCATTGAGCATATTTCCACAAAACACATGTTGGCTATTCCACTAACTAAAGGTTTAGCTCCAAAAGTTTTTTAGGGGCATGTGACTCATATGGGATTATTGGAGTCTTCTGTTGTATTTAGTTAGTAGGAGTTCTGTGTGTTACTGTTATGTGCTCATTGTGAGTTATTTTTGTGTTGCCATATGCTATTGTGCGCACATTTTTTGGTTCCTTACAACATTATTGATTTGTGATTCGAGACATTCAGATTTAGTTTCAATGGGCTTCTTATGGAAATAATTATGTTGATCACATTTTTGTGTTATTTCCTATATTATAGTTGCTTTTGGCAATTTATGTCATGTGGGTGTAAGTGCTTGGTTATGTGTTTTGCATCCTGTCGATGTATTATTTACATAACTAGGTGCTTGTAAACACATTTTGGACTAAGCTATTGTTTAGGTACTTAATCACTTTTGAAATTTTGTGATTGAATGACTTATGTTGTCCAAGTGGGAGATTGTTATATTTATCTTATGATGTGGACTAACAAAGTCATTTATTGTACCTATTTTGTTTATAGACCCATAATAGGATGGGCCAACTATATTGTACACATAGGGAAAACCCTTACTCTTATCCTATATATAAATAACAATTGGCTCATTATGTTGTTATCATGTTGTTGCTGAATTAGGGTTGAGAGTATGTGAGCGCAAGCGGGAGTCGCCACCCAATTTAGCTTTGGGAACTGTGTTTTTTGGTCAAATTCGAGGTCCAGAGGTTCAAGTCCGGAGCTAGGGTACATTATTGGGAAGGTATTAGGCACCCAAAAATGCCCGGTCGAAACCGGCCTCCGTGAATAATTGTTGGCTTTAATTAATCAAGGTATTTAATCAAATTTAACCCTAAGCATGCGAAAATGCGACAATATGCCAAGCACGCAAATGATTATGCAAATAATAAAATGATCCAGTGGGGAAATGGTTAGTGGCACATGGCATGGCAGAATATACAAGAGATTATAACTCACGGAAAGCAAAATAAATAAACAGATAAAAGAATGCCTAGACTACAATGCGTACGCACCATGTATTGGTGCGTGCGCACCATGTGGTAGTGCGTGCGCACCAAGTGGTGGTGCGTGCGCACCAAGTGGATTCAAAATGACCATTTGAAGCAGATGAGTTTTTTCTGTCAGAGCATAGGGTGCGTACGCACCATGTAGTGGTGCGTACGCATCAGCAAGACAATTTCTCTACATTCTCCACTAACATGCATTTTACGAATAAAATATTAACACCACTAACATTAATTTAATCTACAAAAATCTCAATCGGCATACACTAATATTAAACAATCATTAAAATATACCAAAAATACTAACACTAACATTAAATATTCTAACCACACTTAATAAAATAACCTAACTAATATTATATTAATATAATCTAATCCATTTTAATCAAAACCAGAATAAATTATA
>CM077824.1:18804731-19198396 GCA_039720395.1 Liquidambar formosana
TTTTCATTTTGAATAGCTGAGGAAATGGAATGAGCGGTGGGTGATCTTAGACCCGACGACAGGAAAAATGGAATACAAGTAAGTATTTGCTGTGTATTTTATTTTTCCTGGGTTGATTTTATTTTTTAGAAATACACTATCATTCAATTTACCTTTTTGTTTGCTTCTGTAGGATTAGGAGAAATGAGCCAACTGTCAAGGGAACCATTGTATTTGATGCAAATAGTACAATCACCATATCTCCTGTGAACTTCCAGTAAGATAGAAGATTTGTAAACAAATATGCTTTGTGACTTTTTCAGCTGCTAGTTTGTCTGAGTGGCTTTTAGTTTAACTGATAATTAAAGCATTTTTCTCTTTGTATGTGTTTCAGAGGACTACCGAAGTATGATGGCTGTTGTTTCTGTATCCACATTGATGTAGCCTTATTTCTGTTGGCAATGTAGGGGAAATTGGTTTTTATCTTTTAACTTTAATCGAAATTGACATCTCTCATTGAATTCTTGATTTGAGAGCACTAAGATTTGCATGCTTCTTAACTATAGTGTTTAGATATTGGGACCCCACAGAAAAAAGACTATTTTCTTTGTGCGGAGACTCCTGGTGCAGCCAGAGCTTGGGTGTCAACTTTACAGTAAGTTATCTGGGCCTTTTCCTTAATGCGCTGCAGGAAATAGTACCATTACTTAATTATCTATGATGAAGCAAGCTCTCTGATAACATCTTTCTTCTGCACATCTTTTTTGGATGATTGGAAGGCATTTCTCTTTTGATAGATGAATTTAGTTTGTTGTAGTATTTTATCAGTTTATACTGACAGCTACATAATAAAAAACGTTTTGGAGATCTAATGAGGATTATAGAATTTTGAACTTTTGAGGATGCAGAGTCCATAATGTTTTAGATGTTTGGTAGCTCAAATGATTTGCTTGCACTTATTTGCTGCTATTGAACATACGTTCACCTTGTTGGATGACTAAATACGTTTAGAGAATTACCTTTATTTGTAATGATATTGTAGTGTTTATTTATCCTTATATTTATTTTTTAAGTTTTTCCAATAATCAGTGCGACACAGTTGGTTCTAAGGGCCCACAAAGAGGCTGTGAATTCCTTAAGTGGGAATGGTTCTGCAAAACTAGGAACAGTCGCAACTGTAGTTGCTGCAGCCAATTCCACAGCTCAGGAATGTTCCAAAGAAATTGAAGCAGCAATGAAGATTGCCATGAGAAATGCTCTGGGGATGATGACAAATAGAACAAGTGATGGTGTAATGGATGATATGACAATCATGAAGGTACAATTTTTTCTATTTTGTAAATATATATATTTTTTTTCTTTTTAAAATGGCAGTATGGCACTGATATTACTTCCTAAACTCAATCTTGACATGCATGTCTAAGACTCTAATATGCTTCTTGGTGATTGTTTCTGGCTATATCGTGAAATGGTTTCATATCAAAGCCAAGGTGGTGAATTCTATGTTCCAGTATGAAGGCTAAAACATCTTGAACCTTTTGTTATATATATATATATATATATATATATATATCTATACTACCTATAGAAGTCTGTATCTCAGAAAAACTTTTGATTGACCATTACACCCTTATTTTAAATTTTAAGTACTTATTTGTCCTTCCTAACACTAATCATACATGTACATAATAACACATAAGTAAGAAATCAAATCAAACTAAAATTCGGAAAACTACATAACACTAAACATACGCTGTACATAATAACACATAAATAGGAAATCAAATTCAACTAAAATTCGGAAAACCTTAACATATAAATAGAATCACTAACATAGCAACTATGTATTCTAACCTCTTTTGCAACTCTGTCTTCTATCTTTTTCATCAACTGCATCTTCTACCTTCTGCAACTGCGTCTTCAACTTCACTCATGTAATCTTTGCTTCAATAATCATATTTTTAAATTTCTTCTGCTTGAACAAAAACCAAAGAAAACCAAAATAAAGAGAAAACCGTTTCCTTTATTTATAACGTATGAAATCATAGATGTAGATAGAGAAGAAGTAAGAACAACAAAAAAGGGATTTGCCAATGGCCTTTGGGTGTAATGTTATGTCCCATCCTAATAGTGGTGTGGGGTTTACAGAGGTTTTAGTTTCAACTCTGTGTGAGTGTGTATGTTCTCCTATCATTTGTCCAAAAATTTAAAAAAAAAAAAAACAACAAAAATGGAATTTCATAGCTTACTACTAGCTACTGGGATGCTAGGCTCGGAAGCAAACTCACTTTAAGAGCAAGGGGCGACCTTAATGTATGAGGCTGATTCCAGTTAACAAACAACTCCGGGCAGGAAGGCAAAAAAAGTGAAAGGGAAAGGGACAAAATAAGAAAAGTAAAAAGGGGGTGTGGTTCTAGATAAAGATGGGGAAAAAAATATAACCAAAAAAAAAAAAAAACCAATTAAAAAAAAAAAACAAAGAAGAGAAAAGAAGCAGAATCAGTTGGGAAAAAAAAAATCATAATTTAATTTTTTCTAAAAAAAATTAAAACACCATTGATGAACCAAATAGATCGAACCACTGATGAAACCGCACAATCGATACTTAACAAAAAAGAAGAAGAAGAAACCAAGCGAAATCATTGGAAAAAATATCAAATTCAATGGAGTTTGAAGAAGAACCACTGCCTTCGGTGAAATCATCATCTGTGTTGAGAAACATTTCTCGACAAAGATGATGATTGTACAGGTAGTTGAGAAATGCATGTGCAGGTAGTTGAAATCATTATCTTTGTCGAGAAATGCATTTCTCAACTATTGGAAAAAAAAAAAAACGTTTTGTACTTCTTGATTCTTATTATTTTGAGGTAGAGGGTGAGAGAGAGAAAGAGAGGAATGGGGTACTGCTGAGTGCTGAGAATAAGGGTGAGAGAGAGAAAAAGATAGAGAATGGGGTTTTTTTTTTTTTTGTAATGTTTTTCTTAGTATATTGTCAAAGCACAAAATTAAATTCAAACTATATCTCTAATGTTTTCGTTAGTTATATATGTGCTCATGTGAAGATTTGTTCGATTTAAAAAAAATTATAATTATAATTTTAATTTATCCCAATTTTTTTATTTCACTATGGAAAATGCTACTTCACCCATGTTTTACCACCCATCTTTTTACCACCCACCTTATGTGCCAAAGTATGTAGGTGAAAGCAAACATGTGAGGCTTAGCATGGAATAAGGAGAAAAAATGCATGTCCCATCCTAAGAGTATAATTTCTTTACCAAAGTTTTAAAGAAAAAGGAGTATTATTTTTTTAATCAAAGACCAATGGCCCAAAAGTACAATGGCATGTCCCATCCTAAGAGAAAACCCGAAACCTCCAAATATCAATATATTTTTAAAATTTTAAATTTTCTTTGAATGGTTTATATAAGGTGCTTTGTCACAATAAATCAAAGACAATTAGTATATAAATGCACGTCTAAGACTCTAATATGCTTCTTGGTGATTGTTTCTGGCTACATCATGATATGGTTTCATATCGAAGCTAAGGTGGTGAATTCTATCTTCCATATGAAGGCCAAAGCATCTGGAACCTCTTGTTATGAACAAAAAAAAAATAAAATGGAAAAAGGAAATGAATGCAGTTTGCTTTCTATTATGTTAGGATAAGGATCCAAGCTGGTTAGAAGTTAGACATAGGTGTTACTCCAAATTATCCATGGATGAGCAACTAATTGGTAATTCTGTTCAGATTTTTTTTTTTTTTTGGGGGTGGGGGGGGGGGGGGGGGGGGGGGGGGGGGGGGGGGGGGGGTGGGGTGGTAAAAGATGATAAAATTAAGGGGAAATTATAGTTTCACCCCCTCAGCTTTCACCCGAAAATACTTTGCACCCATCTATTTTATTTTCTAACATTTTTACCCCTTCTAGTTTGAACTTTGGAAACCTTACACTGTTAACAGAAAATGTTATTTTACCATATTTCTCATCTATAAATAGTTGATATTTATCGTCAGTTGAAAGTGTATTTTCATCAAATTTGAGCATTTGGGTCCTCTGAGTAAGTCACGTGCAACCATTTTCTGTCAAAAAACAGACGCTAGATTCATTGAAAGGTATAAAGTGTCATAAATCCAAATTAGAGGAGGTCAAAGTGTTTGAAAATAAAATAGAGGGATGCAAAGTGTTTTCGGGTGAAAGTTGAGGGGCTGAAACTGTAATTTCCCTTAAAATTAAAGGCATCTGGGGAAATATGTGGACATGAAAACAACCATTATGACCTTTATTCCAAACAGGTATGTTGTGGGTTTCAGGGACATCCATCTTACTGGATTCATGTGGAGTGTTTGCAAGTTCTTTAAAGGTTTTGGCCTTGAGACTAAAGAAAGCAGTTTCAATTGTTATATTTTTCCTTTGAAGCCATCATAGTAGATTAGTAGGCAAAGTTTTGGTTGCAAGTTAGCACGCAAATCAATGATAGGAATTGTATCTTTTTGGATGGCTCTAAGTTGGACATGTGGTATAGAGATTCATCTTTGTTGCTTGGTTTGGTTTGTCAAGAGAAAGGAGAAAAAGTTGTAAATTGACTTGATATTGGGGTTGCAACTTGGGACGGGTCAACCCAAGAGCTGAACCAAACCAACCTCATTGGGTTGGTCTTGTTATTCTATTATTTTATAAAACTAGTGAATATCAATTTGGTTCTTGGTTGGATGGTTGGATTAATTGACTCAACCATGAACCTAAGGGCTCGTTTGCTCGTTCAATGGAAATTAAATAATTATATTGTATTTTACATAGTATTGAAGGCACAAATCCATCACCTTGAGTGAGACTATTTAATTATATTTAGGGGGAATTTTAGATGGGCTACTGGAAAATAATTACAGTTAGTAGTCATTGTTAGTTAAGTTAGTAGTCATTTATTAGGAAGTTGGTAATAATTTTTTGTGACCTGTAATTTTTTTCTGGTAGCTCGACTAATCTAAAATTGCCCCTTATATTTATGTCTCAATATTTAAACTTGTTAAGGTGTGTCAATAGTCACTTGATCTTATTCTTGTAGAACTTCTAGTTCTTGTTTTTAATTTTTTTTTTCCATATAATAATATATTTATTTTGTTGCTGAGAAAAAAAAAAAAAAAATAGACACTTGATCTTATAAACACAACCATGTGTAAGAAGTTCATGGAAAGGGGGATATCTTATACGTAAGAGGAGTAACGAAAGTTCTCATAAATAAATGTTGTGGAATGTGAACTAAAACTAATTTACTATGACTAAGCATTTGTATAATTGTTAGTTTAAATTGATAATGATGCAGCTTCACACACCTGAATAACACGGGCTTGCATTTTGTGTTAGTTTGTGAAGAAAAGTGTGAGGAAAGGTAATCTCTAATTGGTTATTAAAAAATACTTTCCCTTCCTCTCCTATATATAATGGATCGCATCCTTATTTTGTTCCTAACAATTACACCTACTTATCTGGCTTATGTAATGGGCTTACATATCATCTTTTCTCTTTTCATGTTTAAAATTTAAAATTTTGTAAAAAGATTATCTTAAGATGAATTGAAAGGAACGGCTTTTTCGGTTTGTGGAAATGCATATGTTTATGTCAACTTATAGTTCTTCTGTGCTCTAGATTAATGTTTCAAGGTGAAGTGAAGGAGGGTTGGAGAGTTAGATTTTGCAGTTTCCTTTTTTGATATGAGTTAATGGGTTAGCCATGGTTTTCCTTTAGAACTCCTTAGGCTTGTGGCAAGGTGAAAGATGTTGTTGCTCATAGTTGTTAGACTCAAACTGGCAAGCCAGTTGAATGTTTAAATGCTGACCAGATACTAGGCTGGTCCGGGTCTTACTGTGGAATTTGTTTTTTTTTTTTATTTTTATTTTTATTTTATTTTAAACTGAGAACTCGTATTTATCTTGTAGAATTAGCTAATATACACCAAATTTTCTAGGACTCAATTAAACTCAATGTAAGTTGACTTGTTTGAAAGAAAAAGCGAAAACCATTGTTTTAGCCTGACTGGAACCCTTGGTCTATCAGATTTTAAACATGTTTGGATGTCCCAGCTGGTATGCTCGTTGGTTGAACCTGTGACCTAGTTACTTGGCCTCTGAACCAGGTTGCCTGTCTGGTTTGGGTTTGATAACTATGCATTTTTCTTCATCATTGTGGCAAATGGATGTCCACATGTTGATGAGATCAAAGCTTTCTTAAAAGATCACTCACGTCAAGTTGCTGATGAGATCTTTGCTACGGCCAACAAAACATGTGAGCAAAGTTGCATACTCACATGTTGACATTATTGAGTCTCAAATTCTTTTGGCAGTTGAGTCTATATATGGGTTTGAACAAAGCTTAAGAGCAACCTAACTTTATTGTGGGTTTTCTACTACCATGTTATCTTGATCTCAGGTTTGGGGTCCATTTATTTGGGATTTGGTAATCAAGAGGTTCTAAACAAAGATTGACACATGGATGTGGGAATGGTTTTGAAGGAAGGAAGTTATTATGTAGAAGCTTATTGTCCAGGTTGCATTCCTACTTTTTATTGGTGAGACCTATCCATTGCGGTGGGAGTGGCTTGGAAAATCTATGGAAAGAGGTTCCATAGTGTGGAAAATATGTTGGCAGCAGCTGCAATGAAATATAAAACAAGTTCTTATTGTACATCAGTCACAACACCTTAATAAGGCTCTAGGCAGTCCAAAATTTCATTTCCTTCTTTGTAAAGGTCCCTAATGGGAATTCGTTCAATATTTTTATAGAGATAAGAAATTACAGGCATCCCTTTTAATACTCTTTCCAGACTTCTTAGAACCAATTATATTTATGTTTTTCTGTTCCATGGAGGTTTAAACAAAGTGTAATTGGACTTCTAGTTGAAACTAATTAAAGCAAAGTCCCCAAAAAATAAATTTTTTGACTCCCAATAGAGAGAACAAAAATTAGTAGATATATACAGGATAAATGAAATTCAAATTCTGTGTCTAATATTCCAGTAATTTAAATAGTTTAATATATCTAAAACTAAAATTGTGTCCCATTGTAGTATATGATTGGACTGAGCTTCTCTAGGAAGCATAAGGTTAATTGGGCTGCATTAGGGAAAGGGGATGCTTTGAATACCACTTTGGTGGGAGATGGCTTGCCATTGAAGTAAAACAGTGCCTAGTTATCTATTGTATATCCCTTGTGAAAATGAAAAGAAAAGAAAGAAAACTATGGAGGCAGCGATTATTTTGATTCTGGGAAGGTAAGGCAGTTTGTGGAAAATGATTGATAATTGAAGTTTGGAAGAGGGTGGGTGAGCAATGAGGCAAGATAATCCTTTGAAACTTTCTTTGGGAAACTTCATGAGTTTATGTAGGGATTTCCTAGAGGGGCATTGATTAGAGCATGAAAGTGGGTGACAGTTTGCCTTTTAAGGATAATATATGGTGTTTAAGTGTGGTCGCTTAGATTTTTGTTTTATCTTCCTTTATGAGGTAATGGAGGAGAAAGGAGGGTCGCTTAATGAGGTTCTGTACCACATGATGGTTGGTTAGGTGACCACAATATATATATGTATATATATATACATATATATATATATATATTTTTTTGATAAGCACCACAATATATTATCTTGGTATGAAGTATCCTGTGGCTTTGTTAGGGTGATCGATTAGCAAGTGGCCTATGAAGTATCTTGGTATGCCTTCAGTGGGGGTAATATGATGTCTTGAAGCTTTTGGGATTCGGTGATTGAGGAAGTGCAAAGAGTTTAGATGGATGAAGGCGTTTGTCTTTAGGGTTGGTAGGTTCATGCTTTTGAATTCTGTCTTGGTGATTATTTCTACATACTTATACTCTCTCTCTCTCTCCTTTTAGGATTTCTAAGAAGGTGGCCAATAGAATTGAGAGAATGTAGAGAGACTTCTTGTGGGAAAGTAGTGGTGAGGGGAATAAGTATCAGTGGGTTAGATGGGAGGTGGTGTCTTGTCCTAAGGACGAAAGGGGTCTTGGTTTAGGTAATGCAGTTCTTAGGAATGTGGCTTTAACTGAAAAGTGGTCGTGGAGATTCCCTGTTGAACAAAGTTCTTTATGGCATTTAGGATAATGGGTGGGATTCTCAAATTGTGGTGAGGGAGAGTTATCGCTGCCCAGGAATTTATCTTTTCAAAGGCTTGCGCTGCTTTTGAGTTATGTCAAATTCATTATTTGTAATGGAGACTATTCATTTTTGGGAGGGTGTGTGTGGGGGATTACTCCTTTTCTAATTCATTCTTTTTGAATTGTTCTCTTGGAAATCTTATTTGAGGCTCTGATTGAGGACTCGTATGTTCCTTCCTACTAGGCTGATTTGGAAAGTGAAAGTTTGTTTTTAAGGTTAAGGTTTTGGCTTGGTCTGTTGCTCATCTAAGAACGAATACGTGTGATCTGGTGTAGATGAAAAGACTGTTGTTTTGTTTGTCTCCCCATCAGTGTGTCCTTTGCAGGAATGAGAGTCAGGAGATTATCTCTTTCTGCATTGCGATTTGTCTAGGGAGTTGTAGCATTGTCTTTTTGACAAGACAGGTTTAAGTTGGGTGAGTCTTGAGCATATTTTGGGTATATTGGTGGTGGTTTTTTGGGTTTTGGTTCATCCAGGAGGGCCAACTCTTTTTGTGGTTTGATGGCTGTTGTGTGGGTTATATGGCTTGAAAGAAACTTGTGAATATTCAATGACAAGCATGAAGAAAGGAATTGAATTGAGATTATAACCTTATAGGATAGCAAAAGTTTTAGCCTTATAGGATTGACTTTGTTTCTTTGCATCTCTTTGGGCTTAGGTGGACAAACCGTTTGATGGCGCTCCTCTCTTTTTGAGTTTTAGGAATTGAATTGAGATTTGTTGGAAGGTGTCTGGGAGGTCATATTTATCCTCCTCGATTTGGTGGCTTCAAGTTAGGTTTAGAGGTTTGTATAGGGAGGTACACCTTTTGGGTTTGTGGGATGTGATTGTGAATAGTCTTGGGTTGGGTTTTTGTAACCTAAGGCTGTTTTAGGTTTTGATCGATCAGACTGCTGGTGCACATTGTTATTCTTTTCTTTTTATGTGATATAAGTCGTTTCCTATCCAAAAAAAAAAAAAAAAAAAAAAAAAAAGAGAAAGAGAGTCAATTGATTTGATAAATTATACATGAGTAGTGCTATTCATCCCAAATTTCTTTCCCTAATAATGTTCTTGTTGCCACATCGACACATGGTGATTTTTGTGTTTTTTAAATGCATGCCACGTAAATAGTCACATCATGCCGTGTAGGAGAAAAATAAGAAGGGGATCAATGGCATTTATATCATACATGATAACTTAGTATTTACAATGGGGGGAGTTTTATATTTAATGGCAAGAAACAAAATGTGAACATCCATATCGTTCCCCATTATTTCTAAATGCTAAGCCATCTGCATATTGATTAGCTTCTCTACACCGTGGTTTGTGATGCAAAAGGAGATCCATTGCTTTAGCCTTAGTGACCTGCAATAGGGTAATATGGGGTCATGGCAATATGAATGTGGATAATTAGAGGCTAGCAGAGATAAAACAACACTTGATCATTGATATGTTATGTTTATTTGTGTTCTTTGGGATTACTTTAGGTATCAAAAACCTAATTTTAGTGTATTTTCACATTACAGTAGCGTGCTAGCGCCTGTTTTAATGTTTTTAACCATATTATGTGTCCTAACTCCTAAGTGTCCTAAGTTATTTGTTTTGCTTATTTGATGGTTCCATTGTGATTGTCCTTTTTTTATTTTTTATTTTTTGTTTTAAAAGTTTTTCATTTGTAAAGTTGCATCTCACTTGAAATGCGATGAGTTGGATGAAACTGAGATGACCGAGACTGAAAGTGACGACAACCAAGGCCTGAGACTTTGAACCATGCCTTTGTAATTAGTTGAAGAGTTATGGGCTATAGAGGCTGAAACTTAAATGCATCTATATTTTCTGTATTGTGTCCTAAGCTCCTAAGAAACACTAAACTCTTGGGTTTGTAGCTTGGTGGCAACTTTAGGCTTTGCCTATCCCACCTGTCTGGTCTGGTATGAATTTGGGGTTATTTTACAAGCCCACATAGCCAAGTCCAATTTCAAAGGCCTGCCTTTTTTTTTTTTTGGATGGGCTTCAACTAAGGTAAGAGATTGAGGCTGGGTTTGCTGTGGCTTGAGTCAGGAATATACATGCCAATTTGCGCAAGCAGATGTACACTCATGCATGTTCGCACATGTACATGTGTGTGTATTCGTGCATGCTCACATATTCTCTCCCTCTTCACATGTAGTTTGTTTGGTTTCAGACCTTGAATTAGAAGTGTGGGAGGTGAATAGGTCATGTCTCTGTGGTGACAAATTTTATAGTCTTCTGCATAGTAACATAATTGTTATGGGTTGACTTGGGCCCTATGAGAACTTATTGGCTGGACAGGGATTCAAACTCAAATATTGAGCCAGATTGGTCTGAGCTTGCTAAACATTATATGCTGTGCCTAGCGCAGCCTGAGCCTGGCCTTGGCATATTACAACCCTTAGCTGTAATCTTGTTATTGCTTTTATATCAGTGCTAATTCTTTTGAATTTGTGGTTATTATTTCACCTCACATTTTGCTGAGTTCATTTCTACAATTTTACAGGAGACACTACGAGTGAAGGATGAGGAACTACAGAATTTGGCTAGAGACCTTCGTGCACGTGATTCAACAATAAGAGAGATAGCAGAGAAGCTAACTGAGACTGCTGAAGCTGCTGAGGCTGCAGCATCTGCAGCTCATACGATGGATGAGCAAAGGAGAATTGCCTGTGCAGAAATTGAGTGTTTAAGAAAAGACTCAGAGAAGCAGCTGGAGTCATCCATGTCGAAGGTATTAATATAATTTAATTTTGCTTGATGGATTATGGTCTGCTTGATAATATGCATAGTGATACAAGGTTAAATGGGCAGGAATAATAAGCTTTATGTCTGACTTTCTTTTGATAAAATTTTGCTTTTCTTCATCATTATCATATTCTATTCACTAAATCAAGATTACTAATTTGCAATTATGAGATATTACTTTTGGTTGTTTAAATCGTTATTTTATTTGGGCCTTTTAATTTAAACTGTAGCTGAGAGTGTCTGAAGAAAAGGTTATGGCTTTAAATAAAGAAAGAGATCAACTGATTAAGCAGAGAGACTCCGCCATTCAAGAGGCACATTTATGGCGTTCGGAGCTTGCAAAAGCTAGAGAGCGTGCTGTGATATTAGAAGCAGCTGTTGTGAGAGCGGAGGAGAAGGTTAGGGTTGCAGAGGCAGACGCTGAAGCTAGAATAAAGGAAGCTGCACAGAAAGAGTCTGCTGCTGTCAAGGACAAGCAAGAGCTTCTGGCATATGTGAATGTGTTACAAACACAACTTCAAAGGTTTGTCATTTTATTCCCTATGAGCCAATATATGAAGTATATACAGGATTCATATACTCTGCATTATCCGTTTTGCAGTCATGCAATTGTTACCTTGTGTCAGCATGCTTCAGGAAACAATTACTTCAGTTTCAGAAGAAAGATCCAATAATCTAAAGTATGGCTATGTAAATAAAAAATTGAGGGAAATTGCAGAAGCTATGAGCCCGTAATTCTTTATCCATATACATAAAGAAGTAATTGGTGAAATGAAAGGGATAGATATGGAGTCTCTCTTAATTATATACATAAATATAGAAGAACCTGAGTAGCATTTGCAATTTCAGAAAGTGGTTTTTGTGCATGCACCCCACATAATATAAGGGGAGTTAGTTCTGCATTCAGAGTTAAGTCAATCCCACCAATGAAATTATCTATGCCAAAATCAGTCTTATCAGATGATTTTAATGGCATGATTTATTCTGTTCTATCGCTGTGAATTCTATTGTGTTGTGGATTTATCCATTTATTTTTCTTTCATAAAGGCAAGTTCCACTTCCCTTTTTGTTAGTGCCTTCCTTGTTTTTTGAGGGACAAATCTCAGATCTGCCCGCCCTTATTTTTCCCCCAATATTTTAGTCTTATCCCCTCTTTTTGGGTGAACTGATGATAAGCTTCGGTCCATAATTTACTACTTGCAGGTAGACCAGTTGTTAATCCCATGTTATACCATGAAAGAGTGCATACATAAGCATTATTGAACTCTATTCATAAAAGTGGTTTTAACTTGCTGGTTTTAACATTTGAAGATAGATTAAGGTTACGTCATTTTGTTGACAGACAGCATATTGATACAAAGCAAGTCTTTGAGAAGACAGAGTCCTGCTCAGAAATCGGGAACAGTCTTCCCTTGACAAAGCACGTGGACTTGTCAGAGAACGTAGACAAAGCATGTCTCAGTGATTCTAGAGCGATCCCAGTTTCTGGGGAGAGTGTAGTCCACCTGTCAGTGGATCAAGTTAATATCCAGCCAATTGGAGATGGTGAATGGAGTGATATTCAGGCAACAGAGGCGAGGATTGCAGATGTAAGAGAAATCGCACCTGAGACAGAAGGAAGCAGCTTGGATATACCTGTTGTTAGTGTACCAGTTAATAACTCCCATGACCAAGGAATGAACTCATTTCATCAGCCTTGATATTTGGGCTCCATATGTATACAGAGGACTATCATCTTCATAATGTAGGATTTTACACATTATCAAAAGGTAGATACGGGGAGATGTGAAACTTTATTGATTGACTCGATTCAGGTCTGTTACTATTATTATTTGTAAGAGTTATCAATGAGCTGATTGGGCGTCAACTATATGGTATTTTACTCCTTTGTAATGAAGGAATTTCTGACTTTCTTGAAGTGATTTTTAACAATAAACAGGTTATGGAAATTGCAAATGTTCTATAGCAAAGGATGTCAGTTGTGTTGCCAGTCAGGATGTTGATCTCTGCATTTCTAGTCTTGCAACCAGACTCTTTCCGTTGTGTTCTTGATGTCGTCTGACTGACTAGAAGCTTGTGCGAACGAGGCATAATGCTCAAAATAATGTCAACATGAGTGGCAATTGTTATGCAGAATATTTCCTAGGATTGAGTACCGCAAATATGGCTTCTTTTAATGGTGATTGTGCTTTTATTTGTTGGATTTAAGACACAAATGGCTTAGTTTGTGGTTTAGAAACTATAATTAGTCGTGGGGAAAAGGAAGATTCATAATTGTGGCACGAGTCAACGGTAAGAACATGCCTGACTAACGACTCTAACTCTTAAGGAGTCCCAATTATTGGATGGAATGCGGTTGCTCTTGTTAGTGTAAATCTTAGTTCCAGTTACTCAGTGCTAAGTACATCAAGTAAAAATAAGATGCTGCTGTACGTAAAAAAATTTAGGTCACATAGGAACTATCCATGACCTCACAATTATCATCACTACATTGTTTCTTTCATTTTAAATTTTATTATTATTATTTTTTGAAGGGTCATGAGAAGAGTCCAGCGGACTTTGGGCTTCAGTTGATGCAGGCGAGACACACCCATCGCAATCTAACAACGCAACAAAACAATACTAGAAAAGTAGTAGAGTAATTATGACAATCTCACAAAACAATACTAGAAAAGTAGTAGAGTAATTATGACAATCTCAGAGATGAGAAGAGATGAAAGAGTTGCAATGATAGGTTTGTTACTGTAGGTTTATTTTTGAATCAAATAAAGGAGCTGCAAGTATCATAAACCATCTCAGGATCCCAACTATGTTGGCACCCTCAACTTTTATAAAAATAAAGGGAAATAATCAACATCAGAAAAATAATAGAAAGAGAGCAATATGAGGCAAAGCTCACTTCACAATACAACTTGGTCCAAACCTGTAGTAACGTAAACCATACATATCATTAATAGTAATAGGCAAAACCTTTGTAGAGTCGTCCTACCGCCATGTAAAATTAGAAGATCCCAAATCCAGATTGGCACATTTATAAGCCGCAGCATTACCTTCATGGAAAATATGATTAAACTGGAAATCTATATGCTTCAAATAAAACCTACTGTAGGTTTATAATTAATCAAGAAGTGATAGTTATAATATTGTAACTGGTACTCCTACTAAGGTAAGGAAAATCAACAAAGAAAACAATATAATCTTCTAGTCAAAGGACTCTAATAACAGTAAAAAAAGAGCTATAATAGTAAAAGGAAACTAATAGCAAAACTGGGCTGGCTTCTTAACCTCCTTCTTGGGTTTCTCTTATGGACTATGATCATGCTTCTGCATCAGAATATATCCCTTGGTTGAAAAAGACTCATTCTTGAGGATAAATTTTCATCACCATCCTCTTTATGATAAGCTTGCAAATTAACTGCATTGAACGTAGCAGAGATACCCATTTAACCCAGAAGATCAATCACAGAGAAATTTACACAAACACACTTCAACACACGAAATAGTCCCTCTGCTCGGTCTCACAACTTTCCATGTTTACCACATGGGAACCTCTCCTTCCACATATTGATCCATACATAAGATCCCTTTCGATCCTTAAAACTCCAAATGACTTGAATGCTTATTAGCCTCTTCTTTGTACTTTCTGTTACTTTTCTCAAGCTTCTTCAAACTTGCTCATTCAATTTCTTGACATATTCAGTTACATCATGTGCGTCGGTTAACTCATTTTTACCCACCAGTAGGTCACAAAAAATTTCCCAACAATCTATTCATCACTTCTGTTTGATTGTTCGTTTGTGGAATGTGGATACTGAATTATTAAATTGAAGCTTAGTACCCATCTTCACTATTGAGAACACTAAAAATGGCTAATAAACTTTGAATCTCAATAAGTGATCATAAAATGTGGACTTCCATTATCAAAGATTTGACAATCAAATGGAGATAATTCAAATTCCACGGAACGACCAAACAGGCCCTAGATAATAAAATATAATTGGATCAATATACAAATGCATTCTCAAGATCCACAAAGAGGGCAAAATCCTACTTAGATCCTCAACCTCCTACCCGTATCCAATCCATATTTGGTTCCGATCCCATTAAAAGGCCTCAAATCGATGTATTTTGAGTCCTCGTCAATGAGAGAACTTACTAATTGCCTCTAAACACGCTGATTTTGGTGCAGGAATTGAATTTCCTGTGCAAATGGAGATTTAAAATATAATTGGATTTCCTCTGATTCTTGTTTTTCTTTATTTCTTCCCCCCCCCCCCCCCCCCCCCACACACACACACACACACACACACACACACACACACACACATATATATATATATATATATGTGTGCGCGCCCGCGCGCCCCCCACATGAGTTATATCTCATTTTTTTTCTTTATTTTTTTATTATTTAACCAAAAATCTCTCTATTTTTTATAAATTAAAAAAAAAAAAATTATGACGGACGTGACTTGTATCTCTTCCCAAGAACTTTCAAAGACTTAATTTAGTACTCTCTGTCCCACGGTCCCTCCATTCTCCTTTCCCTGACTTTCTTTATTTTTACCATACTATATAGGCCCCACGTGAGTTATATCTCTTTTGAAGATGTGATTAAAATTGAATGACAAAGGTTCATTTGATTCAAATAATTTTTTTTTTATATATAATTAACTTGCTAGGTGCCATTGGTGGGATCCTAATGAAAGATTTTTACATAGCTAAAATGCTCGAAAAACCTAAGGAAGAACGAAGAACCTCCAACCCAATTGATAACTCTGGAATTTACTAGAATGAAATCTTGAATCCATTATGAAAAAGAGAGGAACTCTAGGATTTTTATTGATCATAAAATCAATTTGCACTGAATTTACACCTATATTTATAAAGCATAAACCTTAATTCTTGTAGAAAAATTGGTAGAAAAATGGAAAAAAATAAATTCTAATAATTTTTAAACTTAAAATTTATAATGGAAGAATCGATGGGGTGCAAATTTTGACTTTTTAAACTAAATTTATTACCATTATAATTTTTTTTTTCTAAAGTGGAAAATTGCATTTTTGATGGTCTAAACAAAGGAAACTGGGTTAAAAGTCAGAATAGTTCATTGCAAAGCATGGATCTTGATGAACATCTTGTTTCCAATCAAACATGTGAATTTTGCATAATTCTGCACCTGTGGCATGGAGTAGAATTAGTGCCCGGTTAACATGTGATGGTCTAATCGGTCCATGCAGTCTGTACTTTGCATTCTACAAATCTTTCAAGATCTTTGCAGATTTTTTTTTTTTTTTAATCAAATAAAAGAGTTTCAAGCATCATAAAAATCTTAACTAGGTTGGTATCCTAAAAGTTTTAAATCATGTGCTATTCATCCATTATTTATTAATAAAAGAAAATAAAAATATAAGATACAAAAAAAGATTAAAAATTTTGGACAAATCCCAAAGTTCACAAGAGAAAAAGAAACATGTAGATCTATGTTTACCCTAATAGTTCGTTGCTCTCAGTTTGTTAGCAACTGCACATGTAGAATTAGATCTAGTGTAAGTTGTTGATTATCTATTGCATGTAGATCTATGTTGCTTTAGGGCAGGCAAAAATACTATAATTATATATATATATATATATATATATATATATATATATATATATAATCATAATCCACTAAGTACGTTAAAAGGAAAAATATTTAAACAAACTTTAATGGAGATGTTAGAAAATCAAAAATGGGAAAAAGACGATGCATCTTAATCATATATCTAGTCAAGTATGACATAGATAGTAAAGCCCCATATGAACCACAACGCCCATAAGCATGCATGTAGCGGAGGAGATAAAATGGATTTAGGGATTTCACATTTTTAAGACAAAGAGGGCCAAAGGAAGAGGGACTGACGGAGTGCATCAGAAAATGCGAAAAAACAGATGGGTATGGCTGGCTGTATAGGGATTAGGGAAGAAATAGAAAAAATAATCAAAGAATGGAAAGTGATTTGACAAAATTCTCCTTCTTGAAGTCATCTTTTTCTTCCAAAGGTTGGGCTATTTTGGTAAAATTAAAGCATTAAGTTTGATTTGGTGAGGTACATCTCACTAATTGTGGTGGCCACTTAGTACACTTCTTACACATGTTGCAAAACTATAGGTAGGGTCTATTTTTTTTCTAGAATTTTGCAGGGGCTATGGCCCTTGGTCCCTTCTATGTTCTGCCCTGACACCATGCATTAGAGGTTATACCATATACACTAACCCAATATACCCTGTGACCTATCAATACATGGGATACAACTCCTAATGCAAGGATTGATATAAGTTATATAAGTACGTGCTCACCTGATCGTCATCTTATATATATGAGTCCTATATATATATATATATTAAGGGACTCTTAATCACTTGATTCCTACTAATCTTTTGTATATGAATACATAAATTGTAACATTTGGACATACATGCGTCCATAGTCACCTATAGCCATAGGTGGTCACGTGAAGAAATCAATAGGAAGAAATTAGTAATATAGTGTTATATTAACAAACTTTCTGCACCAATTTACTAGCCATATCATTCAACCGTGGGTGAATCCAATTCACCTAGTCGATGTAGAGCATTGTTCGATTGAAATAGAATGACTAAAATTATCTAATTAAAAATATTTTTTAAAATAATTGACATATTAAGTAGGACCTTAATAACAGTTTCCGCCCGTCGCACAAGGCCTTTGAGAGTATTATTATATATGACCCACTTGATTGCATGTGCTACCAAAAATAGCTGGGAAATCATTTTCTCGCATAAGGGGAATTTCGCTACTCTGTACGTCAAAGTAGCTAGGAAAGCATTTTCTCGGAGGCGTGGCAGCGGGCTTTAGTTCTCAGGCTCTCAGCATGCAACTGCGCATAATGGCAGCCAGTGTAATCAAATTCTATGATTAAAAAGGCGCAACGATATTTAGCCATGCGTACCGAAAATGCACAAAGAAAATAAAAGTCATTGTGACAAATATGGATGGTCTCCTCTATTATACGACTATCATTGATGTGTGCAAAACTGCAAACCGTGAGCAACTGTTTGGAACTTTAAAAACTATGTTAAACTAGGTGTAGTGTATAACTGCTATCTGATTTTTAAATAAACTAATCTATAGTTGGTTGGAAAAAAACAGTGTTAATGCTTTATTTTTAGAAAAAAACTGAACTGATTAATAGAAAAAGAGACTTACCAAATAATGTGAAATCAAAACTAATCAAACTTACCTTCAACGGACTAGATTTTTAAGTTTGCCAAACATCCCTTGAATGGAGGTGTTCGAGCTAAATTAAGCAAAAACCAAGCCAAAGTTGTACCCAAACGTCACGCAAATGTAAAGTCTTTTATTTTCTTGTCAATTCCATTTGTTTGTCCAACGGATGATGTCCATGCATGCATTAATTTTTCTTTTCCTTTATTGGTAAACAAGCATTAATTTTTCTTACTTTTCCACTTTGTCCTTCTCAGCAATTTCAAAATCATAAGCAGTTTCCTTTTCCACAACTTATTCCAAACATTAACATGAGGATAGTATGGAAAAAAATAAGTTTATTAATGGTTAGTTGTGAATGCATTAATAAGTCATTTCCCTTCTTAAAATATGTCAATTTTTTTTTAGTGATGGTCATAATTCTATATTGAACAAAGGAAGAAAAATTTGCACAGTAGGGCAATTTTGTTGAAGGAAAAATGCTATTTGACTTATATTCTAGGTTCCCATCCTCTCATGGGAGTGAGACCATATTTTTTTCTTTCTTTTTTTTTCTCCCTCCTTTTCTAGGAGGGGTATAATATGCAAAACGTCCCTAAATCTTAAGCAATTATTTTTTATTATAATCACATGATAACAGTGAATGATGTATCATAACTGTTAGGTACCACAATTAACCTGCCATCCAATGGATTTTATCAACTATGGAGTACGGAGTAACATTTTTCCATTTTTTGAAAAGGAAAACAATCATTTGGTAACTCAAAAAAAGGCCCAATTAATTGATTAATTTTAATAATTGAAAATGCATACCCTTATTTCAAAGCATTCTCAAATTGTTCATTTTACTAAACCCAAACCCCCCCCCCCCCCCCCCCACCCACCCCCACAAACAAAAAAAAAAAAAAAAAAAAAAAATAGAACCCCAAACAACAGAAAAATTATTGAAATTGGATTCATTAAATTAATAAATTAAAATAAATTTTGGTACTTTGAATCTACAAAATGAAATTCATTAAATTGTAGTCCCAATTAAGAAATTCACATGCCAACATAGCAAGACCCAAGTAATCATCAGACTATTAGAAAGGAGGCAAACCCCATTGCAAGCATCTTTCACCCAATGGAAATATATACTTGCCGCGGGCCAAATCAAGGCGCAACTGTAACCCCAAAAAAAAAAATAATAAAAAAAATTCAAGGCCCAACTGAGTGCTTAATTTTAGATGGGAACCGTTATTGCCCCCATTTTTATCAAACCCCCATTTTGTTTAGATTTTTAAGATTTTATGCAAAAATATAAAATGTTTTTAAAAAACCGGCTACGTTGCCCACTATAAAACATCATTTTGAACAACTTTATAGAAAAAAGTTTTTCAAAATATGTCATTTATGTAGGCTTTTTGGCAAAAAATGAAATAAAGATTATAAATGACTAAAATGTCTACTTAAAGCATTGCAGCCCAGGGGTTTGAAGGTCTTGAGCAATAATCTCCCATGGCTCTTCCTCTGCTCCAAACTGTGAGTATGCCACAAAATGCAGCAATTCTCAAAGAAATTCCACTCAAAAAACATAATCCTAGCCTCAGATTTGAGTCTTTGATATCGACTTCAATCTTATTGTATGAGCTAGATTCACTTCAATCTAAGAATTGGGCATGTACCATCAATTATGACGATGGTTTCAACTTCTTTTAACAGCCTCATTCAAGATGATAGATTTGTACATTATATATCTATACTACCTATAAAAAGATGAATGTGAGAAAAACTTTTGATTGACTAATATATCCTTATTTTAATTTTTAAATACACAACTACCCACCCTTCTGCATATATAGGAAATATAGCAATATGGAAACTATAATTCTAAAACACATACCTTAATATATAAAACACAAATAGGAATTCAAATGAAACAGAAACTATAATTCCTTTTAAATATACAACTACCCACCCTTCTGCATATATAGGAAATATAGTAATATGGAAACTATAATTCTAAAACACATACCTTAATATAGGTTGCTTTTAACAGTTCCCATGCATCATTATTCCATATTAATTAATATCTTTTCATTTCTATTTCCATACTTTGTCCCATTTTAACCCCTGTGAACACCCCAATTCTCGATCGGTTGCTTCATCTATTTTATTTCAATAATTCTATTAATGCGGCTGGTGGTGATGTTTTTTCTAGACGTTTTAATGAAGGTTCATACATGTGCATGTGCTTTAAAAATAGAGGTAAGGATTTGTCGCTTGCTTCCAATAGTTTTTTTTTTTTTTTTTTTTGAGTGAATCTCCCCAATAGGATTCATGTAAGAGGGAATAAAGTTTTATTGAATCGAGTTTAGTTGAATTTTCAATATCCCCATTGTGATTTAGAGAAAATTTGAAGCATAAGGTAAGTGATTTTTTTTCTTCTTTTTTGAGTGTCTAAGTGATTTTTTGTGGATTTATTTATGTAATTATGAATGCACCATGAACTTAAGTGCACTATCTCTTTTTGATACAAAAAAAAAAGTTTCAATTTCTTTGAGAGTTTTGAATCTTGACTCTTTGTTGTAGGTTATATTATTAATTCTAACTACACCACATACTGATTAAAATGATCGATATATAGGAAAAAAAAAATTATCAATATAAAGTCAAAGATTACATAACATTCACCCAACCACGCACATAAATATATTTGAACTAAAAAACACATAAGTGTTCTATATATAATTAGAAATCTGAAATAACTTAACTAACTTTAAAAATTTAAATATGATAGAACAAAAGTTATTAGAACAAGATGACTTATTTTACACGAGTTAAGCATCCTATTGATTTAGAGACCTAATAATAATATACAACCAATCAATCATACGTCTCCCTTCTCCCTTCTACTCATGTGCTTCTCCTCTTTTCTCATTTTATTATATATTTAGTCTTAATTTACATTCTCCGCATATTATCCAGTGGATCTCACAAATAATCAATGATGGTGATTCTTCATTTTGATATGCTCAATATGTCTGTAATATAATCTTGGAGATTAAAACTCCCTTCATAAGAGATTAATTTGCTTTATTTTTTGTACGTTACAATTTTTATATTTTATATAATATTTTAGGTATTTTTTTTAGTGATTTGTTGAACAAAATATGTTTGTAAGAAATTGTCATTGTCATGGTTATAAGTTATTGTTCCTTATAAATTTCACTATTTTTTTTATATATCATTTATAGGATCAATTATAGTCAATAATTTTGTTTCTTGAAATCTGTTATAGTATACCAATTGTATAGTGGTTTTTAATCTTCCAAATCAATGAATTGTAAGTGTATCTTGATTTTTATCATTCTCTTAATTCAGTGATCATGGGCACGCTTAAAATTGGATGACCAAAGGTGCACACAAATTTTAATTTGGTGGCTGGTTTTTTATTTATTTATTATTTTCTCCATATTCTTAGAAAATTTCATTATCTTAACAAAGGTTCTTTAAGTCTTTGTGTTACATCTTATAATATATATAGGCACATGTAACGTTATGTAAGTTTATGAATCTCCTTATAGTTGTATAGCCATCTTTCAAAACTCCTCCTTTTTTTTTAGCTTAAGTTCATTTGGACGTTAGTTTCAATATTGTATCTCGATTTTATTGGAATGAGAAATAAGCAAAATTAAAATAAATATTATTTTATCCAAATAGGAAAAGAAAAAAAAATTTGTTATGTAAGTGAAAAAAATCACAATTTACAAATTTGAGTTATAGTGGGAGAAGGATAAAAGGCAATGTGTGGAAACTAAAATTTGAGGAATTCTATCTAGAAGAAAAAATTGTTACATGATTGTAAAAAGTTTGGTAGTTATATGAATTAGAGTTGTATTGGGAGATGAACAATGAGTGAGTATAGAAATTTAAATTTGATTTAAAAATTATTTTTTACAACGCAAATATTGTCACGTGCAACACACGTGTGCATCAATTAGTTCTAGATAAAAGTACAAACAGAGATATTCAAATTCTTTTCCAAGCCCGGCCTCCACTTCCTATTATGTGTTATTTTCTGTCAAGCTCACCAGAATGTTCAACCGTACCTCTGGAATGGGGTGATCGAGATTCCAAGTCGAAGTACATCCATGCTTTGTCCTCCCAATCACAAAGACTTCAAATAACAAAGCTGGTATAAATATTGCTCCCGCAATAATTAGAAGAATAAAATCACAACCAATAGGCGGAAATTTGACCCGAAAATCTGTTTTCCATTTGGCCAAAGAGTTGATTCTACTAAGGTTTGGAGCAGTTAGCGACCTCCACAAAGATCATGTCCGATTTCAACCAAAAAAAAACAGAAGAAGATTATATCCGATGGAAAGTGCCTTGAAAATTGGTTCATTCCTAGTATTGCATAACAAAACAGAAAGGCAGATTCAAAGCATGGGGGCATTGTGAGAGAACATATAATTATTGTAAATTAGGATGAAAGATAAAACAGGGCATAGAAAATAAAAAACATAGTTTGCCATGAAAAAAAAAAAAAAAAAAAAAAAAAAAAAAAAAAAAAAAAAACAATACATCAATCTGCTAATTTCTTCTTCCTCCCCGGCGATGAATACTCTTGTTCGATCTTTTCCCCTTTTTATGTCGTCCTCCTTCAACCATCCTCACAAACCATTTTGGTCTTCCAGTTAAGAATATAAGATAACCCACAACCAAACCAAATACAACTCCACATCCAAACCCCATCGACACTTGCTTTCCATCCAAATCCATCAAAAAACTCAGAATTGTCCTCTTCTTCAATCAATGGTGGTGGCTGTGGTCGGTCATGATCACCACATTTCTTTGATAATGGAAACCCACATAGCCCCAAGTTTTCACTGTATGAATTGTTTTCAAATGTATCAAATTGTTTCCCTTTAGGTATTGGTCCCACAAGACGGTTATGGGATAGGTTTAAGACTGCAAGGAATGTCAAACTTACTAGTTGTAGAGGAATGACGCCATCAAGCTTGTTTGAGGAGAGGTCTAATGATTCAAGCAACCTCAAGTTCCCAAGTGATTGTGGCATATGTCCTGTGAGGCCGTTATGCGAAAGGTTGAGCACTCGAAGTGAATTGAGATTTCCAAGAGAATTTGGGATCACTCCTTGGAATTTATTGTTGGACAAATCAATAGTTGTGAAGATGGTTAGAATTTTCACCAATTCAATGTTCAATCCTTTCATAGTCACCATCACAGAAGCATAATAATAGGCATTCACCATGTATATCTGTTCACTCTTTTTTGCATCCACATTCATCATAGCTTTCAAATTTGTAAAATAATTTGTCGGCAAAAGGCCAATGAACTCATTGTGAGAGAGGTCGATAATTCGCAACTTGGGAAATGGAAAATTTGTCTTGGAATCGCTAATGGAACCGTGGAATGTATTTGATCGCAGGACAAGAACTTGCAGAGCTGGAAGAGTGTCCAACCAATTTGGGAATGTATCTTGTATTTTGTTGTTTCCAAGATCAAGGATTTCCAAGTTTTGACAATTGATTAGAGATCGTGGTACTAACCCTTCCAATTGATTGCCGTTAAGCCCAAGATTTCTTAAGCTGTTGCCCTTTGCAAACATTTCAGGGATGGTGCCATGAAAATTATTCATCCGCAAATCCAACACCAAAAGATTATTGCTGAAATTTCCCAAACATTGCGGAATTGTGCCGCTCATACTGTTGTTTGACATATCTAGGACTTCAAGGGAACCCAAGTTGCAAATTGAAACCGGGATGTTTCCAGAAAACTTGTTGCTATGGATATCAAGATGCAAAAGTTTCCATGGCAATTTATTAGGAAGCTCACCTGTAAACAAACTGATTGGGATTTTGCCACTCAAATTGTTTCTCGACAAATACAAGTACTTCAGTGCTGTCATACCTCCGATCGACGAGTATGGCCCAATGCTTTCTGGAATGGGACCGGATAACTGATTGGAAAACAAACCCAAGTACTTCAATTTCGTGAGCTTTCCCAAATCATTTGGTATTGTCCCCGTCAAATTATTATCATAGAGAGCAATCTCCACCAAATTTAAAGCTTCGATCACGTGAGGAATCTCTCCGGACAGTCTGTTCTTAAAAAGATACAACGTAGTTAAGTTTTTTAACTGAAACAAACTGCTTTGAATTTTGCCACTCGTTGAGGATCCCCCAATGCTTCCTGGAATGTGGCTGGATAATTGATTGGAAGACAAGCTCAAGAACCTCAATTTCATGAGCTTTCCAAAATCATCTGGTATTGCCCCGGTCAAATTATTTTCAGAAAGATCCATCTCCACCATGTTTAAAGCTTCAACCACATGAGGAATCGCTCCTGACAATCCGTTCTTATGAAGATACAATTTTGTCAAGTTCTTTAACCGAAACAGACCGCTTGGGATTTCGCCACTCAAATTATTCGTATGCAAATACAACTCCTCTAGCTTCGCGAGGTTTCCAAAATCATATGGTATTGTCCCACTCAAATTATTTTGAGAAAGACCAATAGAAGTCAAATTTGAAGCTTCGACCACACGAGGAATCTCTCCTGATAATCCATTCTCATGAAGATACAATGTAGTCAACTTCTTTAACCGAAATAGACTGCTTGGGATTTTGCCACTCAAATTGTTGGTTGGCAAAAACAAGAACTCTAGCGCCGTCATATCTCCGATCATTTCTGGAATTTCTCCGATCAAATTGGTTTCTGCCATCCACAACGACTTCAACTTCTTCAACCGGGTGAAATTCTCAGGTATAGCTGAAGGCACGAACGGAATGTACGCCAAGTCTAGTACTTCAAGATTGGTCAAGTTGCCAATTTCTGGCGGCAAAGTACCATTAAACTCATTCTGGACAAGAGAAAGAATCTGCAACATTGGGAAGCGCCCCATTTCCTTTGGAACATCGCCTGAGAAGTAGTTGTAACTAAGGTTGAGGTACTGAAGCCGAGCCATGCGGTCGACGTCATTTGGAATCACGCCCATGAAATAGTTCATGGAGAGATTTAAGTACTTGAGGTTCGAACAGTTGTATAGAACCGTTGGAAAGTTTCCAGCGATGGAGTTGGAATTGAGATCAATGGCAGTGAGGTTATTGAGGTGGCAAATGAAGGGTGGGATTGTTCCGGTGATGTTCTTGTCGGGGAGTGAGATTCCGGTTACGGAACCATTGGTACACGTGATTTCCGGCCAGGAACAGTGTGAAGAATTAGATAGGGTCCAGTGGTTGATGGAAAGTGGTGATTGCCAGTGTTGTTTCAGTTTCAGTAGGATTGTTTGTTCTTGATCATGGGGTTGGGAGGCTGCATGGAAGGAGAAGGTAAGGAGGAAGAGAAAGATGGTATAGAAATGGATTTCAGGAGATTTGTGGTTTGGGATTAGTTTCGACATTTGGGCTAAAGCGTACTAAAACTTGAAAACCGTAGCAATGGTTGAATACCAAAGCTTCAAGCTTGGAGTTCTATATTTTTTGCGAGGCCAATGGTTTGGCTTTTATAATGCAAGGCCTTGTCAAGTATATATGGTCGTACGTCAATTATAATTAATGCCAATGGGCTCCCATATGGTTTTGGCAAAGCTATGATTAACCCGTTCTTTGCAGGTGGGGTTATGAGAAGGGGGTCTCTTTTGGCACCCCAATACTTGCTTTTCATCCTCACGTATTTTACACTTTAAAGTTTTAAGAAAAATATAAAAGGTTTTCATAAAAACTAATCACGTATTCTATTAGAAAACATTATTTTTAACAACTTTTTAGAAGAAAGTTTTTCCAAAATCTATCGTTTCAGTAGACCTTTTTTGCCATTTATAGTCTTCGCATAATAAATGACTAAAAAGTCTACTTAAACGATAGATTTTGAAAAAACTTTATTCCAAAAAGTTGTTCAAAATGATGTTTACTAATAGACAACACAAGTAATTTTTAGGAAAATCTTATATATTTTTCATAAAATCTTAAAATATAAAATAAGTGGGGGACAAAAAGCAAGTCTTTGGGTGCCAATAGAGGCCATTCTTATGAGAATGAGAATGAGAATGGATTAGCTCTCATTGTGTAACTCAATGGTCCCTTGAATTTTCTTTTGGTAAAAATTTAACCAAAAAAAAAATAAGAACAAAAAAATTGAAAAAGGATGGTCAATATTAAGGACCTACTGAGTTTCTACTGTCAAAGCATGAAAAGAAGGTCAGACCTACCATTTTATAAGTCTTATTAATTAGTTTAAGGGGTCTCTTCGAAAACCTAAAAATTTGGCTAGTTGAGATGATTTGATTTGTTTTAATTTCGTTGTTGCATATTCAACAACTTCTTCTTTTTTTTTTTTTTTTTTTTTTTTTTTTTTTTTTAGCTGTGACAGAAAACAATGTATAAACATGAGGCTGAAACAATTCCCAAACAATTCTTAAGTCTACTAAAATTTGTGTTAATCCTAATGTGATTGTACAGTTTAATATCACCAACTCTTTGTATCAACTCGTGTTGTTGATGATGATGTGTTGAATCTTAAAAAATAATAAACATCTGACAACATCTCATCTTCCATCTAAATTGGTGGATGCAGAGAATTAATAAAAAAGAATTGATGTAATTAAGTAGTATAAGTGTATAACATTGGAGTTGGGAACATTGGAAAACCATAGACTACTGGTGTTTACAAGAGTTAATACAAAACATGATTTAATTTGTACGATTAAGACAAAATTATTAAAGAATATTAAACATCTTAGAAAATGGAAAAGAATCAAAATAATAAAAAGGAGAGTAAAGTTAAGTGGGAATCCGGGCGGAGGGAGGGGGTCAAATGGGGGGCAACTGGCCCTCTAACCTTTTCTTTTCTTTTCTTTTTTTGGAACTAAAGTATGAGTATTAGCCAAGTTTTTTTAACCTCACAATTTTTATTTTTATTTTGACCTTCTAGCTGTGTTTTTTTGTCCAAAAAATTGATGAATTTGACCCATTTATTTATTATAATAATTTTTATACCCTATATAAAGTTAAAGAACAAAATCCTAATGTGATTCGCCACTTAGGAAAAAAAAAAAAATCCAAAATATTTATCATTCGTTTTGAGTCTTGATCCTATAAAACTAATGTTTTGACTCCATCACTGAATGGGATCACAGTTAATATTCAAATGGACAATCACGCGCATTTGATCAACGTTTGAAATTTGGTCCAGATGAATTTTCAAGATCTATTTTTTTAACCTTGGTTTTGGGTCACTTCCCCTTGTCTTTTTGTATTGCATGTTAATTATTTTATAATTTTTAGAATAATGAGTCCCAACCGACTCCATAAAAAAATGTATTAGGATGTATGTCCTACTTTCGTATATATAATTAAGATGAGATGATGCCCAAGCTCATTCAAACCGAAGACCACGTGCAATTTGTTAGGATGTATGTCCCACTTTCGTATATATATATATATATATATATATATAATTAAGATGAGATGATGCCCAAGTTCATTCAAACCAAAGATCACGTGCATTTGATCAACGATTGAAATTTTTGTGCGGATGAATTTTTAATTTTTTAGCCTTGGTTTTGCATTACTACTTTTCCTTGTCTTAATTATTTTATAATCTTTAGAATAATGAGTCCTTACCGACTCATAAAAAAAATGTAGGGGAAATTACTAATGCGTTCCACTCTTTCGCAGTAATTCTTCTGACTATTGACTTATAACAAACCGACTATTGACTTTACTATAAACTATTACAAATGAAAATAAGTTGATAGTGAAAGCATTCTTCTTGGGAATTACTCCTAATAAGGCAAATGAAAAAAAATGTATTAGGATGTATGTCCCACTTTCATATAAATAATTGAGATGAGATGATGCCTAGTTCATTAAATCAAAATGGATTTTTTTTAATAATATTTTTAACCCATTAGATGCAACCTCATATGATAAATCCTGCGAATCTCCACTAGTACAATGCACGTATGGCCCTCATCATTGCGGTAAAATAGCTTTGACTGAGGTATAGTTATAATTAATGTTGTTTCGATGAATGAAAATTTAGGAATTTTTTTTTTCTTCTCACAATGACATATATTTTTGTTATTTGTGTTGTTGTAAAAATATTTATCCACTTTAAAAAGTCAAATCATAATTTTTTTTGAATTTTCCTATATTATCTTTAATTTGTTATTTCAAGAATTATTTTCAACACAAAACTAAATCTCAAGCAGAAAATGGTACTCTTGAAAAGAACAAGTTTAATGAGTAACAAGTCAATGCATTGATAACTTTATTTAATCATCGTATCTTTTACTAATATGGTTTATCTTTGTGGGGTAAAAAAATATTATACTATTAAAAAAGTTTTGCAACTTTTCCTAGTATGGGGGAAGTAATTTTTTTAGACAGGTAATTTTCTTATGTTTCTTTAGACTTGCTCGGAAACTGGCTTCAGTCCCACAAGGAGTTGACTCCCATCTTCATTTCATTTACTCCAATATATAGGCCCTATGCAGCAACAATGGTGGAGGCTATGGCTATGAGGTTTGCTCTTGGTTTGGCAAATGATTTGGGCCTGCGAGATGTGGAAGTGGAAGGGGATAATCTGGAGGTGGTCTTTGCCCTTCGTAGGTGCTGAGAACTATTGACTCCGCTGGGGCTTATCATTGAGGATATCTTATCTGATGCGGCTCGTTTCTTTAATGTAGTGTCTTTTTCTCTCATTAGGAGGGAAGGCAATATGGTGGCTCATGGTCTTGCAAGATATGCTCGGGTTATAGAGGATTTATGTGTTTGGATTGAAGATGTCCCTGAATGTGTTAGGGAGCAATTTCTTGTTGATCTGCAATATTTGATTATTTATAAATTCTAGATCTTTCTCAAAAAAAAAAAGAAAAAAAATATAGGTCCTATGTGAATCATCTCTAATTTATTAGGTGTCCGACGACAATTGAATGATCAAGATCATATAATAAAAAATATATACTTTTTTCCCCATATGATCAACCTAATAGGTGGCACCTTAGTAAAGAATTCCGTTCTTTGTTGACATCATACAGGAAAACCATCGTCCTATTATCACAATATATATGTTCTAACATTTCAATTTTGCCCTTAAGTGTACAAGACGTTGAGAAAAAGATAAAACACCTGGGAGAAATGATATTTTAGAAAATTAAACAAAAAGATTATTGATTTTTGGAATGAGATTATAATTTTGTAACATCCCAAAAAATAAAAAGGCCAATAAAATAGGAATTAGGAACGGAGGGAGTATCTTGTTTGGTTAGAGTTTTGTTATACCACATATTAAAATCACCTATCGGTCAGTGCTTATCATATATATATATATATATATAGGAAGAGTTGTTTTTACACTTTTGACAAAACAGAGAAAATTCATGAATTTTGCAATAAATTCTCATGTCTTATACATGCTTAAAGTCCCTAAAAAATAATCAAATGAAAAATGCTACTTCACCCACCAGTTTAACTCGTTGCTAACCACCCACCAGATGTGGCACTCTTCCTCTTCTTCATTTCATATATGATTAAAACATCTCCTATCTTCAGCTACCACACACACACACACACACATATATATATATATATATATTTAACTCATTGCTAACCACCCACCAGATGTGGCACTCTTCCTCTTCTTTATTTCATATATGATTAAAACATCTCCTACCTTCAGCTACCATATATATATATGGTAGCTGAAGGTAGGAGATGTTTTAATCATATATGAAATAAAGAAGAGGAAGAGTGCCACATCTGGTTAGCAATGAGTTAAACTGGTGGGTGAAGTAGCATTTTTCGTTTGATTATTTTTTAGGGACTTTAAGCATGTATAAGACATGAGAATTTATTGCAAAATTCATGAATTTTCTCTGTTTTGTCAAAAGTGTAAAAACAACTCTTCCAAATGGGTTTATTGATAATTTTCCCAATAATCTATCGTGTACCTCAAGTGGGAACCTAGAGCTCTCATTTTTGCTTTGATTCCTTGGGGACGGCAGCTTTAACTGAGGTGGGTGTATACATATTTTAAGGATATATTGGTTCAGACCCGAGTCAATGCTACCACCTAACATCACGCACATACAATTAATTTCATGATGTTTGTCCAGCGCATAATTTATTTATTTTTTTGTTGATAATTTCCAGGGCACAATGTTAATCTATTAATTTTTTTTTTTTTTTTCCTTTTATCCTTTGCAACAATTTTTTATTTAAAAGCAGCTTTCTTGGAAGGACCTATTCCCACAACTTTTCCTAAGTAGGGGACGTAGTTTTTTTTTATGTTCCTTTAGAATTAGGTAGATAATTATCTTATGTTTCTTTAGACGTGCTCGGAAACTGGCTTTAGACTGCTTTTCGAGGAAAGGCTTCATATTGTGCTCCTTCATTCGCACAAGGACTCAAGACTTTCATTTTCATTTCATTTATTCCAAAATATAGGCCCTATGTGAATGATCTCTAATTTATTAGGTGTCCGACGACAATTGAATGATCAAGATCATATAATCAAAAATAATTTTTTTTTTCCCATATGATCTACCTAATAGGTGGGACTTTAGTAAAGAATTCCATTATTTGTTGACTTCACGTAGCAAACCCGTCACCTTGCTTCCACAACGTATTTTGCTTTTAAGTGTATAAAACGTTGAGAAAAAGATAAAATACCTATGTGAAATGTTATTTTAGAAAATCAAATAAAAAGAATCATTGATTTTTTGAATGGGACAATAATTTTGTAACATCCACAAAAAAAAAAAAAAAAAAAAAAAAAGAGTCAATAAAATAGGAATTAGGAACAGATGAAGTATCTTATTTGGTTAGAGTTCTGCCATTCCACATATTAAAATCACCTACCGACCAATTAATGCTTATCATATATATGTGGTAGTTGAAGATAAGAGGTGTTTTGATCATTATATGTGTGATATAAAGAACAGGAAGAGCACCACATCTGGTGGGTGGTTAACAACGAGTTAAATTGGTGGGCAAAGTAATATTTTCTGTTTAATTATTTTCGAGGGACTTGAAGCATGTATAAGACATTTGAGAATTTTTTGCAAAATTGAATTTTCTCTGTTTTCTCAAAACACAAAAACCACTCTTTTAAATAAGGTTATGGCTAATTTTTCCAATAATTTATTGTGTACTGCATGCGGGCACCTTGACCTGTCATCCTCTTAGCAACTGTGCATTACGGCATTTGGAGATTAAAAAGACAAAAAAAAAAAACGCTAAGGTGGGTATATACATATTTTAAGGATATATTAGTTCAAACTCAAAAAAAAAAAAAAAAAAAAAAAAAAACAACGCTAAGGTGGGTGTATGCATATTTTAAGGATATATTAGTTCAAACTCAAGTCAATGCTACACCCAACATCACGCAAAAACAATTAATTTCGTAATGTTTGCCCACAACCGCACAATGCTAATCAACTCATTTTTCTTATTTTTTTCATTTTATCCTTTCCAACAATTTTTAATTTATAAAGCAGCCTTCTTGAAAGGATCTATTCCCACACCTATTTTGGCATTTACAAATCTTAGAGAGTTGAATTCCATATCTGACATGAGTAAAATATTTTTCATACAAGTGAGTAAAATACATGTAACTCTCTTAGGTTTTATTCTTTCCGTCTCACAAAAATAGGCCATGTTTGACAAAACACGGAGTTTAAGAAAAGACAATCATTACATTGACTTATTATTTATTAAGCACTATCTCTCCAAAAACACCCTCCCTTTTTTCTTTTTTTTTTGGTATTGGATTTTGCATTGAAAGTAATTATTGAATTAATAAGGGGTAGTGTAGGAAACTTAAAAAAAAAAATTATGATTTGACTTTCCAAAGTGGACAAACATTTTGGGACAAAAAAGATAGTAAATATAGCCTATTTTTATGGGATGGAGGGAGTACAAATTGTTTATCTCAAATTATTTTTTCAAATTTAACACCCCAAATAAAATGACATCTTGTTACTGGATCTTTTTTTATTTTTTGTCTAAAGGAGAACTGCCTAATAATAAAAAAAGAAAAATATTGAAATGTTTAAATTTTATTTTTTTATTTATTAAAATACATTAGCCATTCACTCAGTTTTGTATCACCATAACGATCAAGGCTAATAGTAAGGTGTTATTCCTCTCGAGAATTGAAAGATCTTATAGCGCCTACCATACGACGGATCTTATTTACTAATATTTTTCCCATTTTTGGAAAGGAAAGCAACTATTTGGTACTCCCAAGTAAATCCTATTAATTGAATAATTCTAATTATTGAATTTGCATGCAATTATCTCAAAGAATTCTCAAAATGCTCATAATACTAACACACACACACACCCAACCACCCCCCCCCCCCCCCCTCCCAAAAAAAAAAGAAAAAAAAAAGAAAAAGAAAAGAAATTGGACTGCCTTGTATTAATAATTTAAAATAATTTTTGTTACTCTAGTTTAAACTACAAAATTCAGTTCATTAAGAATATAAGACATCAGTGATTGAAGGACACCCATAACCAATACTTGAGATCATTCAATGATTGGAGGACACCAGTCATTCTGGTGCTGAGAGTGGATTTCCTGTTAAAATGGAGAATAAGGCAAAAGGTAGTCAATATTACCAAGTGAATGGAAACCACAACCAACAGTCGAATTGAATGTTTGCTTGATTTTTTAGTTTCAGAATTGCAGATGTCGAGGCCTACATTTCGTTCACTTGCAAAGAGGCCACGATGGTTCAAGAAGCAGCTACCTACGCTTCATTTTCTAACCCACTTGGGATTCTCCCAGTGAGATGGCTGGAAGAGAAGTTTAGGGAGGTAGATCTCAGGAGGCCAATTTGGGGTGGAAATTGACCTGAAAATTCATTTTCCAAAAATTCCAGATCATTTAGGCAAGGTAAAAGATCAATTTCCTTGGGAATTTGGCCATAGAGTTTATTTCTATTGAGGTTTAGAACAGTTAGCGACTGCCACCAGACTATATCGGATGTAAGGTGCCCTAAAAGTTGTGTTCATTCCAGTACTGCATAGCCAAACAAAAAGCAGAAACAAAGTTACTTCGAACTAATATGAAAGATAGAACAAAGCATAGAAAATAAAAAACATAGTTCGCCGAAAGAACTATTTTATTTTATTTTATTTTTAAAGTACATCAATCTGCTAATTTCTTCGTCCTCTCCGGCAATGAGCACTTTTGTTCGATCTTTTGTCCTTTCTATGTCTTCCTCCTTCAACAATCCTCACAAACCATTTAGGTTGTCCAGTTAAGAATATAAGAGATCTCATAACCAAACCAAATACAACTCTACATCCATACCCAATCAACACTACTTTCCATCCAAATCCATCGACAAACTCAAAATTGTTCACTTCTTGAATCAATGGTGGTGGCTGTGGTCCCTCATGATCACCACATTTTGTTATATCAAGGACCTTTCAAGCATGATTGATTGTCAAATCTTGATCATTAAGATAATAAAAAGTAGATTTTTCTCAACACCTTTAATCTTATTTTTGTGATCATGATTTGATAGTAACTGCTTTAAGTATTTTCCTTTGCACTAAATCTCAAAGGTCATACACCCTCTACTCCAGTTTGTTGATCACCTTTTTTTATTTTGGGATGTTTCAAAATGTTTGACCACTTTCAAATTTCAAAGCAATCCATTACTTTACTTTCCCAAAATATCCTTTACAATATTTAAAATTATTATTATTATATTAACTATCATATCAAATAACTTTTTATCATAAAAGGGTATAATTGGAAAGTTAAAATTTTTTGATGACATGGTAATGCATAAAATGCATTGCCTTAATATGCGTGTGTTTGTCAAAAGTGATCAAATAAAGTAGAATGGAGGGAGTAATATTTCATGACCTATTGACATATGAAGAACTTTCCTGTAATTATGACGAAATTTGGGCAGGTATTTGTAAAGACTTAACAATTTCCATGCATCCTCCCTATGCAAAATACACAAACTCGCTTTTCTTCAATTACCATATCTACTTGGTTCACAAGCACTCATTAATGTGTATGAATGCTTACTACCATGAAACATGTGAACTTTTTTGAAATGGAAAAATCTCTCATGTCAAAAGTCTACATGGCTGTGACTGCCTTTCTTCATTCTTAATTTGTGCATTTGGATATCAGAAGGAAAACGTGTAGCCACTAAAAACAAAAAATAAAATGAAAACTTATACTTCCCTTCGATTCACAAAGATAGGTCATTTTTTCAATTTTTGTTGTTTCAAAATGTTTGTTCATTTTGAAAAGTCAAATCATAATTTTTTGAACTTCCTGTACTACCTTTTGTTATTTCAATAATTATTTTCAACACAAAACCCAGTAAAAAGTAAGAGATAGTACTTTTGGAAATATAGAGTTTAATAAATGACAAGTCAATAAAATGATGATTTTTTAAAGTGTTTTATCAAACATGACTTATCTTTGTAGGACGGAGGGAACAACTGTTTTCTTGCCATAGGCACCATTTGGTTATGTATTTTTTATAAATTTTTTTCGCTTTTGAAAGTAAAAAGTTACAAAAGTAAAAAATAATAAAAAGCAATGAGAAGAAAATTTTTGCATTTAATAAAAAGCAAATAAAACTTGCCTTTAAAAGCAAAATTTATAAGTTCTTTCACCCAATTCAACATCTTGACCTCACAGATTTTCCAATTGTCTCGCGACAAACATCAAAAGGGACTATGACATCAGCTATATTTCGACGATTTCTTTCATACTTGCTTATGCCTTTGTAATGAAAAGTGAAAGCATAAATCAATTTTACCAAACATACTTCTAGATTTATTTTTTTAACGTATTAGCAAAAAGCAAAAAGCAAAAATGCAAAAGAGTAGAAAAAGACTTTCCCCACTTATAAAAAGATCTTTTGAAAAGCGTAACCAAATAGTGCCTATTTTCTTATCACTTTTTCCCTAAACTAATAACCGTGGCATAAATTTGTTGATACCGAACGCACCTCAAGTGAATGTTATTCAGAATGCGTTGAGGTACCTTAAAAACTTTCCTTAGCCATAACTTTTGTTAAAAAAAAAAAAAAAAAAAAAAAACCAAATGTTGAGACCGTATTGAGCTCATTCCTTCGAGGATCCCTCATAATAGGATCAACTTTGGGTAATAACCTTTTAAATTCTTTTTAAGGTTCATTATCTTATATTTGGATAAGATGATTAGTTAGTTAAATTAATGGTCGGTGGCAACTATATTTGTTTTGGACTAGTGTTTCAGTAATATTAATTCGTTAGTAATTATGTGTATATATTTATTAATGGAATAATGTCGATAGGAAAAACAACATATTGTATTAGAATTGATAATTGAGAGATGGCTTCTCAATCATTAGGATAATTAAGAAACTTAATTGTAAAACTTTACTTATAGACTTGGGTATAGAATAATTATATTTCTTCCAGGTTTAGTGAACGATTCAATGATTTTAGAGGCCCTAGGCATTTGGTTGACGATTTCCTTCAAGTGACCAAACTCTCTTCTTTCTCTCTTATTTTCTCTTGTTTTTCTTCAAGTGATAGATCTCCCATTCGCATTCCAAAGTTTGAGTAAGATGCTGTCAATGGAGCTTGAGCTACTGAGTTTGGATGCCCAACAAACAATTGGTTTCTTCCCTCGCTGTGATCAATAATGGGTTTTCTCTTGTTCTGTTGAATGATCGAAGGCCAACCTTATCATTGATTGTGATTCTTCTTTTGAATAACGAAGGCCATGCAATTTAATTCTCCTATAAATAAATCTCATTTGCTTACTTGGATTACATTCATTGTTTTCAAGGACAAGCATCCATCTCATGAATTAGATGTTCTCAAGTATGAAAAATGAAACAATAGAACAAAACTCTTTTATTGGAACTTGAGAAAATGTTTACTAATTGACTTAAGGGCATACAAACCCAAAAAACTCCCACTTGCACTAAAGACCAATTAGGATTACATCTAAGACCATACTATCAAATGATTATAAAAAACTTTCCTCGACAAAACTTTAGTGAAAGGATCTACTAGGTTCTCTGAGAATGCAATCTTTGTGATGACGATGTCTCCTCCTTGTACCATGTCTCTAATGAGGTGATATTTACACTCAATGTGTTTACCACCCTCGTGGTTCCTTGGATTGTGCGACTGTCCCACTATTGTCACAATAAATTGTTATGGGTGATCGCGACAAAGGTACCACTCCAAGCCCTGAAAGAATTTCTTAAGCCAAACTGCTTTCTTTAGCTGCTTTAGAAGTTGCTACATATTTAGCTGTAGTGGTTGACTTGAACACATTGTTGCTTGACATTCCTCCAACTAATAGGCTTCACCTCCAAGAGTATACACATATCCAGAGGTTGACTTGTATCCTTATCTGACATGAAGTCAGAGTCTATACAACCTATTGGAATTAGATCCTCACCACCATAGATAAGCATATAATCTCTAGTCATTCTCAAGTGCTCAAGAATATACTTGACATCAGTCTAGTGTTTTGGACCAGAATTTGATTGATATCTACTAACCATGCCTACTGTGAAATAGATATCTCGTCTAGTGCACAACATAGCACACATAAGGCTTCCCACAGCCGAAGCATAAGGTTTATCTTTTATTAGCTTCACATCCTCACGTCACTTAGGACATTGGTCTCTAGAGAATAGAACTCCATATTTGAAAGGTAGGAAACCTTTCCTAGAGTCATGCACCAAAAAACGCACCAACACCTTATCAATATACGTAGCTTGAGACAAGCCCAGCATCCTATTCCTATTATCTCGCAAGAGTTTAATTCCAAGAATATAGCTAGCCTCTCCCAAGTCCTTCATATCAAAATGATTGGACAACCAGATTTTAATTGTCTCCTCATAATTGATACCCTTTTTCGAAGTAAATCCTTTCGCCATTAATCTTACCTTCAAAGTCTCAGGTCCTCTCTTACTTTAATAGACCTACTTGCAGGCAATAGGTTTAATATTGGCAGGTGGATCCACAAGTTCCCAGACCTCATTAGAATACATTGAATCCATCTCAGCTTTAATAGCTTGTTGCCTATGTCCCAAGTCTTATAATAGAAATAGCCTAATCATAGCTAGTAGGATCGACTTCATGTTCTTCTGGGATAGCCTCACAAGACTCTCCCTGAACATAAACCTATCAAGTGCACTAACAATCCTCTCATTACGACGTGGCTCTTGTATATGTAAAGGTTCAGCTTCAGTAGTTATAGGTGCATCCATATCCAGTCTAGTTGTGTCATACATAGGAATAATAGGTTTTTCAGGCACTTCATCAAGAACTTACTCTTAGGTCTTTGGTCCATCATATGATAATCCTCCAAATAGACAACATTTGTGCTAACGAACACGTCTTTGTTCTCTGCGATTATAGAATAACCAAACTTTTGCTTCCTTTAGGATAGCCTACAAAGAAACAAACTTTGGATCTCAATTCCATCTTATCTGTCTTTCCCTTAATTACATATGCAGGACACCCCCAAATATGCAAGATGCTATTAACTAGGCTTTCGCTTACCCCACAACTCCCATAGTGTTTTAGGAACCTGACTTAGATGGGACTTGATTTAGCATACATGTTACAGTATCCAAGGCATATCCCCAAAGAAAAGAAGCAAGTCTGAAGATTTCTAGTCATTTTACCTTCCAAAAAAGATTCACAAACTAATATGACCAAGTCTTAAGTGCTACATAGGATTTGTGCGACCCTCAGTTGAGCTATATAAATCAGAATCCCTATATTACCTTGCTAATCTAGGTATCTCATGCTAGGCATAGCATGACTCCCGATATACTTCGGTCTTCAAAGACATGATAAAGCTCCAAGGGGAGACATTTACAATGCCTTCAACCAAGTGTAAACCATTGATTAGATTTAAGTGACAATTGAAACGATGTCATGCCTTTGAGGGGAGTACATGCTCGCCCCGTCTCACTCAATCCTATCCACAGATTCATATTTGTACCCAGTGAAACCACACCAAAGATGGTTCAAGATACCCAAATCACCTTACTATGAATCTTCAATGGAAGACCATGGGGATTTTATAATGAGATCCCACTCCCACTTTATTTTTTTGTAATTGAGAACTTGTCTAATGTATTTATTGCATATCTCCATTGGGTGTTTGGCATATCATTTGAGAGGCCTCAATAAGGCCTTTTGAAGGGTAAAAGTCATTTTCATTATTTTACAAGCATTTGGTGAATCACTCAAACTACCTTTTAGAAAAAATCATTTACTCCAAAAGGCAGTTTAGTACTGAGGATAACTTTTCAAAATGATGTTTGCGAAAAGACAAAAGAATGTAAGAGATAAAACTAAAAAATATTGATGTTTATCCTTTTTTTTCCTTTTTTTTTTACACAAAATTACTTAAAATATATGTTCACCAAGCATTCAATTTCTTCCCAATGCTTTTTTAAAAATGGTGTTTTAAAAATGCCTTCTTCTAAAAGGCCTTTTTATTTTGAAACGGTACGCCAAACACACACTAAATATCCTATATTCAAGCAATGCAATAATTGTAATTTTACTCCATTAAACATGGAAAACCATTCATCGAGTAAAAAGGTTTTTAGTTGCGTGGGCCCGGGGACCCAAAACTTGTAAAACTCGGATTTCCACGTAAACAAGTAAAATTAAATAATTATTACAGCTTCTGTCCATGGATCATAGCTCTAGCGTTTTAACAATCTCATCAGATAAAATAGACAAAACGCATCACCAAAACACGCCATAATAACAATGATGCAAAAGAGTGGCCATTCTCTCTCATGACCAAGCCCGCCATGGCAAGCATTCTTCCAAGAAATTCTAAGAGACTCCAAATGTCTTCAAAAATTCCAAGAAACTTTCCACCATTTGTAGAATCGATCTTGGTAACACTTAGCAAAACCATTCCACAATAATACATGAAAAACCTATGCTCCTTTATTAGAGCTTACAATTATTCTAATCAAATTAGATAAAAAAAAAAACACATAATAATTGGCATAGGGAAACCATTAAAGCTTGTCCATTCGTGGGAATTTCAAACATTTAATGCCCTTTACAAGTGCCCCCATCAAATAACCTATACAAACATTCTAATTAAAGATAAATTGCAAAGCAAATGCCATGAGAGAGATGACCATTATCAAGAACCATTATGATGATATAATTGCTGCCAAAAAAGAGTTAGTACACCTATCTATCATACAAGAATCACATTCATGTATCAAACATGTGAGAACAACAATCCTTATGAATCCTAGGCATGTAAACCTTAATATTCAAGAAGATGAACTAACCCTTAGGGCAGTATGGTCCAAAATAAATTTCAATATATGTATCTCACACATATCAAGAAAATTAATCCTAAGGTAGCAAAAGACTTAAATTCAAAAGCCAACATCAAAATTCTTACACTAGGTACTGAAAAAGTAACCTTCAGGAAGGAAATTTATCGAGGTAAGATTTCATAAACCCACACAACCAGATCTGTGTTGGGCCATGATGACATATTACATCTCATATAATTTTTCATAAAAATGCATAAAAAATAAATCCCAAGTCAAATGATAACAGCCCCTTCATGTGCCATCTTGGTTTTCTTGAAAATCATGAGTTAAAGTCCAAGAACTATATTTTCAAGAACCTCCATAACCCACACAAATTCAAATCCAATCAGTCCATACATCTTCTAAACTCGCATACACAATGTAAATATCATATATATAACAATCATATAAGCTAAGAGTGTAAAACCCTTGTACCTGAATCCACCATTGAAGATCTTTCAAAAATCTTCTCAAGAATTCCATAAGAACCTCCATAACCCACACAAATTCAAATCTAATCAGTCCATTCATCTTCTAAACTCATATACACAATGTAAATATCATATATATAACAATTATATAAGCTAAGTGTGTAAACCCTTGTACGTGAATCCACCATTGAAGATCTTTCAAAAATCTTCTCAAGAATTTCATAAGATGACAAATAAAAAAAGGTAGGTTCAAAAACCCTTCAATATTTAAATCTGGACAGAAGCTATATCATATATTATATCATTCATATAATATTCAAATATAGAAAGATTTGGAGAAAACCTTATGGCCGATTTATATGGAAACCCTAAACCAGGGTTTTATGAGATTCTTACCAAGAAGATGAAGTTGACTGTGCTAGGGTTCCAAACCCATCATGGCTGAAACTCCATGGGTGTATAATACATCAAATAACATGTATAGAATGATACGCAAATCCGGGATTTTAAAACTCTATGGCCACATCTCATACAAACCTCCATAGCTCCATGAAAACTTGAGATTAAAAGTAATAATCAAACTACTATCCATTAACCTTAGCAGAAAACATTATCATACATTCAAACACATCTAAATCAACAATCAAACATGTTCAACTATAAAAGGATCCATGGACAGCCCCAAACCCATCATCAATCATGAAGAAAACTCAACATGTCACAAGAACCATGCAAGGCTACTTTGATAGCAATTGTTGATTTCGAAAACCACATGGAAGCTACTTCAAAAAACTTCCAGATCTATACCTTGTATGTTACATGTGATATGAGTATAATAAAATGTAATAGCTATACCTTAGAGGCTTGTAGAGCCTTGTAGGAGGAGGAGGAGATATTCTTGTCATTCCCTTATGTAGTTGACAGCACTGACACCTTTTGGTAAAATGGCGATATATCCCTCAATATAACTCGGAATCTCAATCCGTTTGAGGCGTTGGAACAAGGACTCAATAAGATTTCTGGAAATATATGGCTCGCCACGTGAATCTCTCAGAGGAAATTTAGATATGGATGAGAACTTGACCTAAGTTTTCTGCTGAATTTTTTTCTTTTTTGGAAAAATCGGTGGGAAGTCCATTTTCAAGATTTTATGAAGGCACAAGTCCTTCTAAGTTTCTTATACAGCCTCAAGTCCAATAACAAGATGAAATGTTAATGTTTCAATATATCTTGTATTCAAAATGTTTTTTAATGCCATCTATACCCTCTCATCTGTTATTTTAAGTATGCAGACTGTTATTATATAATATTCTGGTAGGGGTTTCTTTTTAAATCTGATTCATGATTTACTCAATAAATGACAGAGTTCCCAATGCATTTTAATTTTCATCAACATCTGTTATGGTCAGGGAGCAAGCTAATTAATCTATAATATTATGGTAGGGTTTCTTTAACTTCTATTGCTTTTTTGGTCTCGTCCTCGCAAACTCTGTAACACATGCATTCAACCACTTCAATGAATATTACCCGGAGAAAAATATATCTATGTTAAAGAACTATCAGCATGTAAAGATATACAATAGTTACATGATGCATAATGAAACTTAAAATATAAGTATTAATTAAAATGTCGTTACTTTTATAAAACAGTTATATCATGTTGAAACTTGAAAGTACCATCAGTGCACTTACCTTTAAAAAAAATTACATGTAATTTTCTTAGGTAGCTGGTCCCAAAGCCTTTTACAATTGAGTGTAACCAATTTTAAGTAGTGAAATTGACATGATCTCATCACCATTTCTTTCTTTCCCCTGCAATAAATCATGTTTTTGTTCTCCAAAAATGAGGATTTTGATATCAGTTTGTAATCCCAAATCTGACTTTCCATGATTATCCCAAAAAAAGGTAAATAAATATTTACATAAAACAGTTACAAACTGTAGAATATTTAAACAATTACATGTTTAAACTTTAAAGAGTTATATGGTAAAACCGTTACAAGAATATTATACAACAGTACAAGTATGTGTAACTGTTTCGTACTCAATATGCCAACATAATGGAGGAAGACGTAGTTACTAAATTGCATAATGGAGGGCATGGTTACGGAAGGGGAATATGGAGCAATATTTGGGCTGGATTTTCTCCCAAGATTATGGGACAATCGCACGTAGGTGTTTCCAATGTTCTCTCACTTTATGTCAAGGGTATTTTTTTCCCGCCTTATTTTAGTATAATTTATGCTTTAATTGTTTTTAAATTGGACTTATGCCAACATAAGTCTCAAAATTGGGACTTATGACTAATTGCCCCTTCTTTTTTTTTTTTTTTTTTCAGCACCTTGATTAATTTTTTTGTTTTTGCTCCAAAACCTTAAGATGCATCACTCCTATATCCTCTTGATTAGAGAAAGAGAGAATTAAGGTTTGTGGGAACCCAAGAGAAGAAGGAGAGCACTGGTTAGTCAGCCCCTATGGAGAATATATCATATATATATATATATATATTGGCCACTCTCTCTTAACCTTTTTTTTCTGACAAGCGATAGGAACTCACACACACACACACACAAACACCCAAAGGAGTCGAACTCAGGACCTCCTCGAAACCCCAAACCCCTTTGAGGTGGGACATGCCACTCGGCCTACAAGCCATTGGCACTCTCTCTTAACCTAATCATCCAAGGGCTATGAATGAGAATCACTAGGGTATCCTTTATTTTTCCTCCTATTGATCCATCACTCACCAATCAAATCTTGATTAAAGTGATGACCAATCAACTTTCATTAACTCCACTAAACAATGAAAGCTGCACTCCAAAATTAGGATATTATATTAGAGCCCTAAATTTGTAAAATTATTGTGATTAAGCCCCTCTACCACTCTATGAAAAATTTGGAAACAAACAACGACAGAACAAATACACCCAAGTGGTGTGGGAAAAATCATCAATGAATGAAACAAACCAGATGTACAGAGATAAAGATACAATTCGAAAAAGGACCCCAAACATTACTATGAATGATAGTAAAAGGTCAAAAAAAATTTTCTAACTGGAAGAAAGTGACACCCAATAGTGTTTTGCAAGTTCACCAATCTCACAATGAAATTTAAAGACATTAGTTCTAGAAAACAAAGAAGGAACCATCTTCTACAATAAAAGAAAAGATGGAAGTCCCAAAAGCTTGGTCCAAAGCCAAATTTTCTCCAAGGGATTAGTAGTACTCTCGGAATGATTTGCTTGTTGTAGTTGTTTTGGTACTTCAGAATGATGATTTAGAAGGTAAAGGCCTCCATTCTCCCTACCTCTACCAATTGTCTTCCATGTGATAGGTTGTAGAAAACAAAGTGGGAAGGAAAAAATGTTACACTACAATTAAGATCTTTAGCTACTCGACTAATGGAAAGCAGATAAGTAGAAAGATTTGGAACATGTAGAATAGAAGAAAGCGATAAAAAAGGTGTAATAGGGATGGAGCCTTCGCTTAAAACAGAAGGCAAAGAATCACGAACTACTTTTTTCCATACCTAAACAAGTATGATAAAAAGTGAATAATGTAGAGACACTAGTCATATCACTAAAAGCCCAATCAATGATACAAGGTTGAGATGTAGAACCTAATGCACCTGTGGAAGTAGCAAGGTTACTTGAATGAGAAAACGAAGTGGAAGTACTTGGAGTCGTGTGTCCATCTGTGACAAAAGACGCCTAAACAACTCTACCACCTCTCAAGTCAGATTGAATGTATTGCATAGTGGAACCTGAAGCTCAGGTGAGGAACTAACTAGAGCAACAGAATCAATACCTATAGTATGATGAGCTTAGGGTTTATTGGCATTCTTGGAGCAATCTCCACTACCCCTGAATGGACTCAACCTATGAGTCTCTAGCAAGAGTCCCAAGTGTGTCTAGGCTTATTGCAATAGTGAAAGAATAAATTGTCTTTCCCAACCAGTCCCATCCTGTAACTTTAACCTCTACGACTATCTTGTTGTAAAGTACTAACATAGCGAATCTTTCCTGTACTGTAGTACTCATCATGACATCTCATCTACTGTCTATTTCCTTTACATAGGCTTAAGGCATCGGCAAGGCATACCGCCTAGAAATTCTTTTAGTGATCCAATGCCAACTAGAGACCTTGAAGTGTGTTCAAATCAGTGGTCAAAGACATCTCCAACTAAAATGTATCATGTATTTTGCCTCTTAACTCAAAGACTTGTGCAAGATTTCCCTTATTTGAGTAAGTTGCTTTACTACAACCCAAATCTACTTTGCAATTCGCATCAATAAATACCCATTGCCAATACCTTGTGTCAGCAACTTCAACAACCAAGACATGGTAATAGAGTTCTCCGCGTCCCACTTCTCAAATGAAGGATCATCCCATGATGGTTCAAAATTATTTCATGTGATATACCCCACTTTCCTCTCCCTGTAAGGAAAAACTTTGCAAACTATGACCACGACAAGTAATTATTCCCATCTAACTACGACCGCATGATTTGGAGGGTAGGGTTCTTAGTATTAGTGTAAATCTGAGCCACAACTTTCTCCCAAACAGGCTAAATCTGGATTTTTCAAAAAATACCATGTTTTTCAGGAAAATATAGGAAAATTGGAAAACCATACTAAATGAAGCCAGATCGAGATGAAACTTCATAGGGAGAATCTCCTTATTAGGGCGATCCACTCATTAAGGTAACAGAAAATCGAGGCAACATGGTAGGTTATGGTCCTACTGAATTGTCTATCGAGGCAATATGATAGTTTAAAGTCCTACCAGACCATTCATCGAAGCAACCGAAAATCAAGGCAACGTGGTAGGTTATGGTCTTACCGAACCATATATCGATGCAACATGGTAGTTTAAGGTTCTACTAGACCATTCGTCGAGACAATCAAAAATTGAAGCAACATGGTAAGTTATGATCCTACAAAATCGTATATTGAGGCAACATAGTAGTTTAAGGTCCTATAGACGATTCATCGAGGCAACCGAAAATTGAGGCAACATGGTAGGTTATAGTCCTACTGAATCGTATATTAAAGAAACATGGTAGTTTACGGTCCTATCAGACCATTCATCGAGGCAATAGAAAATCGAGGCAACATAGTAGGTTATGGTCCTACCAAACTGTATATCAACATAACATGGTAGTTAAAGGTCCTACTAGACCTATGAAGCATAGATACTTAAAAACCCCTAATGAATCCGTATTGGATATGATACGCCTAGGATACTCCCCGATACATATTAGATACTCTCCGTATGTATTGGAACAGTAACACATATTGCCACAGTTAGATTGCTTGGATAAGTGTTTAGGGTTAGGGTTTGATGGAAGCTTAAGAAGAAAAAGAGCTAAAGAGAGAAATAGAGAAGATAGGGAGAATCTGAGTGAGATGTGTGCAGCACACTCTCTCCTTTATATACTCATGATATAAAACAATAGCAAAAATACAATAATACCCTTACAATAAGAAAGGGACCATAATAACTCTACTACTCTAACACTCCCCCTCAAGCTGGAGCATAGATATCAAAAATGCCCAGCTTGGAAGAGAGATGCTGAAAAGGAGCACGAGCTAAAGGCTTTGTGAGGATATCACCAAGCTGAAGATCGGAGCGGACATACGGAGTGACAAGCTCCTTCCGCAACAACAAGTCTCGAATAAAGTGACAATCAACCTCAATATGCTTAGTGCGCTCATGAAAGACAGGATTGTTGGCAATAAAAATAGCTGTTTGATTATCACAATACATCTTCATCGGAGTTGGAACCACAATACCCATATCACAAAGAAGAGATCGGACCCATAACAACTCAGAAGCTGTATGAGCCATAGCCCGATACTCAGCTTCTGCACTAGAACGAGCAACATCTGCTTGCTTCTTACTACGCCAGGTAACAAGATTACCTCCAACAAAGGTACAATACCCGGAAGTGGACCGACGATCAGTACGACTACCAGCCCAATCGGCATCACTGAAGCCTGTCACAGTCAAAGAAGGAGAGGGCTTATACAACAAGCCTCGTCCAGGCGCACCTTTTAAGTAACGCAAAATTCTACACACAGCATCAAAATGAGGTTGACGTGGAGCATGCATGAACTGACTAACCATTCCAACAGCATAAGTGATATCAGGACGAGTAACTGTCAGATAAATCAACTTCCCAACTAGGCGACGATAACGACCAACATCAGCAAACAATTCGCCTTGCTCACCATCAAGTTTAACAGTAGAATCCATAGGAGTATCAGCAGGACGAGAACCCAAAAGACCTGTCTCTGACAAAATATCAAGAACATATTTCCGCTGAGACAGAGAGATACCCTGAGAAGAACGGGAAACCTCAATCCCAAGGAAATACCGAAGAGCACCAAGGTCTTTAGTGTGGAAATGTTGACCCAAATAGCGTTTCAAAGCAGCAATACCCATAGAGTCATTCCCAGAGATAATAATATCATCCACATAAACAATGAGAACAATGGTTCCCGTAGAGGAGTGACGAACAAACATTGAATGGTCAAAAGTGGAACGTTGGAAACCATACCCAAGAACAACAGTGCTAAAGCGATCAAACCAGGCTCGAGGTGACTGTTTCAGACCATATAATGCCTTGTTCAAGCGACAGACAAGGTGCTCACTACCAGAAACAACATACCCAGGAGGTTGGTCCATATAAACTTCCTCATGTAGATCACCATGAAGAAAGGCATTCTTGATGTCAAGTTGGTACAAAGGCCAAGAACGACTAACAGCCACGGAGAGTAAAATACGAACTGAATTTAGGCGAGCAACAGGAGAAAAGGTCTCCAAGTAGTCAACACCATATGTCTGAGTATAACCTTTAGCAACTAGTCGCGCTTTAAGACGCTCAACAGAACCATCAGGAAGATATTTGACAGTGTAAACCCAACGACATCCCACTGCCTGTTTACGTGGAGGAAGAGAAGTGAGCTCCCAAGTGTGGTTCTTGTGAAGAGCACTTATTTCCTCATCCATAGCATGCTTCCAGCCAGAAGAAGATAACGCCTGCTTATATGAAGAAGGAACAGAAATAGAAGACAAGGAACAAACAAAATTGCGCAAACAAGAGGAAAGATGAGTATAGGACACAAAATGAGCAATAGGATGTTGAGTGCATGTCCGTTTACCTCGACGAAGAGCAATAGGTAAATCATCAGTGCTCAGAGAAGGTAAGGAAGGATCCGCAGACGGAGAAGATGCAGGAGCGGGGCCATAAGAAACAACACGCCTATCTTGAGATCGCCGATATACCTGTAAGGGAGGATCAGAAGGAGCACAAGAAACTGGACAATGGACCACAGGAGGAGACAGAATTGGAAGAGTAGGAGATGGAAAAGTAGGCTCCCCCTCACGACAAGATATGAGATCAAAAGATAAAGTCTTACCTGAGGAGGAAAAGAAGGAGGTTGACTCAAAGAAGGTGACATCAGCACTCACAAAATAGCGGCGAGACTCAGGACTATAACAACGATAGCCCTTTTGAGTACGAGAGTACCCAAGGAAAACACATTTACGAGCTTGAGGAGATAATTTATCCTGGCCAGGATCAAGGATATGAACAAATGCCACACAACCAAACACACGAGGAGTAATAGAGAAAGGAGAACGATCAGGATGTAAAAGAAAAAAGGGAGACTTATTACCTAAAACAACAGAAGGCATCCTATTAATGAGATGACATGCAGTAAGAACAGCATCACCCCAAAAATGTTTAGGTACATGCATATTAAACATCAAAGTGCGAGCAACATCTAATAAGTGACGGTGTTTGCGCTCAGCAACACCATTTTGCTGTGAAGTATGCACACAACTAGTCTGATGAATGATACCTCTGTTAGCACAAAAAGAATTCATAACGGTCTGAGTATATTCTAATGCATTATCAGATCGAAAAATCTTAACACGCTTGTTAAATTGAACAAATATCTCATTATAAAAGCGAAGAGTAACATTAGGCAACTCAGACCGTTCTTTTAATAAAAACAACCATGCCATCCTTGAATGATCATCAACAAAAATAACAAAATAACTAAATCCATTCAAAGTAGGAGTACGAGAAGGACCCCAAATGTCTGTGTGAACCAAAGAAAACAACTCAGCCTGACGATCATGATTACTACTAGGAAAAGAACTACGATGATGCTTGCCTAACTGACAAGCCTCACATTCTAAAGTAGACACAGGACTCAACAAGGGGATAGCTCTCTTGAGTTTAGCCAAGGATGGATGACCCAAGCGAAAATGCCACTGAAGAGGAGAGACTGTAGCAGTTAAGGCAGACGAACGGAGGAAAGGTGAGCTACCAGGATCCAAGAAATATAAGCCGTTCTTCTCATGCCCCGAACCAATCGTCTTCCGGGTCGTAGGATCCTGAAAGAGACAAGAAGTAGGAGTGAAAAGAACGTTACAATTCAAAGCTTTAGTTAATTGACTCACAGAAAGTAAATTAAAAGGAAAATTAGGAACATAAAGACTTGATGGTAAAGATAAGGAGGTGGTAGGATGAAGAACACCTTTACCACGAACAGGTCGAGAAGAACCATCAGCTAACACAATATTATGGTCAATAGGAGTCAAATTAGAAAAACAAGAGGATAAACCAGATATATTGTTGTTAGCTCCAGAATCAATAATCCAAGATATGGGAGAGGCTGCAACACAAGTAAGATTACCCGAATTAGCTAAAGTAGCTGTAGAAGGAAGAACAGAGCTAGAAGATTGTGTAGAAGGAAGAGCAGTGCGCAAATGCTGGAGAAGCTCGCCAAGTTGAGTACTAAGTGTATCATGAGAACTAGAACCAGAAGCTGCATGGCCCATAGAAGGAGATTGAGTCTGTGATTGTGGTTGGACAGGGCTCTCAGTTACTTGATTTGCATAGTCAGGCTTGCCATATTTCTGAAAACAATACGGTTCAGTATGATTAGTACCCCCACAATAATCACATTTTCTATCACCACGGCCGCCAGATCGACCACCACCACGAGGATTACCACGAAAGTTACGACCCCCGCGGCCACCACGAAAACCACCTCGACTACCACTACTAGAGGCCAAGGCAGTAGACTCTAAAGGAGCAGGAGTATTGGAGCCAGGCATGGTAGAAGGTTGTCCCAAGGATGAGCGTAACAACCTAGAATAAGCATTAGAAGCTGTAGGCAAAGTCTCACTAGCAAGAATCTGATCTTTGAAGCCACGGAGATCAGAATCCAGTCCTGACAGTAAAGAAGCAATCATAAACTCCTCCCAATGACGCTTCTGTTCCTCCAAATCAGTAGTAAAAGGGCGATATTGCAACAATTGATCCCACAAATTTTGATCCCACAAATTTTTAAGAGTACTATAATACTCAGCTAATGGCTTCCCAGATTGCCGAGTACTAAAAATGCTCTCATACAACTCATAAACACGAGAAACATTGCTTTTATGGGAAAAGGAATCAGCTAGAGAATCCCAAATCTTCTTGGAGGTGTCACAAAACTCAACTGTGGTAGCAATATGTGGTTCCATACTATGCCATAAGCAGCCCATGACAAATGAGTCCTCACACATCCAATCTTCATAAGTCGGATCAACTTCAGCAGGGGGAGTAGCAGTGATGAACTTCAACCTTTTTTGTGAACGTAAAAAGGTTCGAACTGCATGTGCCCAAGACAAATAATTCACGCCATTCAACTTCTTGGAAGTAATACATTTGGGCATCTCATCAAAACGGAAGAAGGGTGATTTATTTGTAGGCTGGGAAGGAGGATTTTCTGCAGCCATCTTAACAACTCAAAAAACTGAAAACAAATCAGGCCCTCCAAAAACCAACACCAAACTGAGCCAAATCAAAAAATACCAATCTCCTCACTCTTAATCAACAAAGGACTAGGAAAACTCCACCAAGAAATAACCTAACATCCAAAACAACACTGCTGGAAGTCAAAAAACAAGCATAACAGACCTGTTATAGGCTGTTTTCAGTCAGCCGACCCTTGTAATCAAGAGAAATTCATCTAAACTGCCACCAAACTCAAAAATAATGGAAACCCAACTTCAAGAAGTCTTAGTCGGCCCTCAAGGATACATACCCAAGCATCAAACAGCATCCAAAGAGCCTCGATGAGCAGATCAAAAAATAGAGTAATTTTTGTGCGAAAATATTGGAAAATAGAAAAGACCCTTCAGATGGCAGCAGAAAAATCTGGAAAAATTATTTTTAGAACCAGGGAAGAAGTGCGAACCAACCCCAAGCGTCGCCGGACAAAGGTGTATGTACGGATGCTGACGTCATCATTCCGGCAGATGACGTCAGCACCTGTTTTGGTCCAGAAAAGGTGCCAAATCTGCTGTGTTTCTTCCTTAGTGCGTGTGGCGGTGGATCGGACGCTCTGATACCAAGTTAGATTGCTTGGATAAGTGTTTAGGGTTAGGGTTTGATGGAAGCTTAAGAAGAAAAAGAGCTAAAGAGAGAAATAGAGAAGATAGGGAGAATCTGAGTGAGATGTGTGCAGCACACTCTCTCCTTTATATACTCATGATATAAAACAATAGCAAAAGTACAATAATACCCTTACAATAAGAAAGGGACCATAATAACTCTACTACTCTAACAGCCACATCATCGGATACACCTTGGATACTTTTCAGATACATCTCGCATACGTTTAGGATTCCTTTAGAGTTAGTTTGTAAATATTTATTTTTTAAATAAATGGGGTAAATTTAAAACAACATAATACCAATACTTTGATTAAAACAATAAACCATTTTAATTCTTTTATATTAGTTCCCTTTCCACTATCTATTTTTTAGGGCAACAATAGTAAAGTAATAGAGTTAAATGGCCATTTCGTAATGTTAATGCCTTTCTAGTTTTTTTCATGAATTATGAACATGGTTGATGCTTATGATGAACACGTTACGGCCCTACTGAACCGTATATAGAAGCCACATGGTAGTTTAGGTTCCTCTGAAACCATTCATCAGTGAAACCAATAATGGAAGTAACATGGTATGTTATGGTCTCTTTGAACTGTCAATCGAGGCAACGTGATAGTTTAAGGTCCTACTAGATCATTCATTGAGTCAACCGATAATCGAAGCAACGTGGTAGGTTATGGTCCTACCAAATTGTATATTAAGGCAACATGGTGGTACTTCTGGTCCAACTAGACCATAGATTGTGACAATTGAAAATCGAAGCAATATGGTAGGTTATAGTCCTACCGAACCATATTTCGAGGCAACTTGATAGTATAAGGTCCTATCTAATCATACATCAAAGCAACCGATAATCGAGATAACATGACAGATTATGATCCTAGCAAATTGCCTATTAAGATAACAAGATAAATTAAGGTCCTACTAATCAAGCTGGAACTCTAAAGAAAGAAGTAGGGTCAAGCGATTGACCAAACACTTTACCGAATGGACGACGAATGGGAAAAGGCTTCAATAAGGTAGCCCTCCCTCAATGGACGCGAGAAAGGTGCTAGGCTAGAAGCATCCGTACTGGAGCGGATAGGCTGATGGATGGAAGGCCACTGAGCACCCTATCTAAGGAAGTTAGTTTCACGAGTCCAGCTCGTAGTGACCCTGACACTGCGTTAGCGGACGTTGGTGATTCCGCGAAAGACAATTATAGGCCAGCCGGGAACGGCACGCAATGCTGCTGCTGCGAAATCGTGACTACCTTCCCTCTCCTTAGTCCGATCTTGACACTGATCTCGGAAGCTTGTTCTGATCTTCGTACTCGCTCCGAAGTTTAGCAATTAAGTTTCGTTTTTGTAGGTGCTAAGTATGCCTTGCTAAGGGTGAGCAATGCGCAAAGATAGCGCTCTTTAAGCACTAGGTAAGCCTAGTCTACTAAAGTAAAGGAAGGACTTCCCAGACCAGTCTGAAAGTTGCTTCATTGGTTGCTTTTCTAGATTAGTACTCACATGGCTAGGCAACCGGCTCAGCGCACCTTGTACCGATGCGATTTGGACACAGCATCTCGTTCGTCCCAGCGGAGCTCACACTTCTTCAGTGCTAATTCCTGGCCTGAATACTGAATACAAGTGAATTGGTACTTCATTTCATAGGAGCGCAACACAAAAGAAATACGCAGCCGTCCCTTCCAGAGTCTCTGACTCTCTTTAGGTTTCTGACCTTGCCCAAAGGAAGGTGTTTTTTTTGTGTGATAGTTGCATTGCTCGTAGAGTTTAGAGATGTCTTGGCATGGACCTATTAAGAGATGCCTGGTTTATCTCCACTCCACAACTTGTGACCCATAATTTAGCTATCAAGCCAGGTTATCGGCCAGTTCGTCAAGCTAAACGAAAGTTCACTTTGGAGCTAGAAAGACAAATATGTGCGGAAGTGCGGAAGCTGCGGAATGCCAAATTTTTCAAGCCTATTCTTCATCCTGAGTGGCTCGCCAATGTTGTCCCTGTAAAGAAAAAGAATGGACAGATCTGAGTTTGTGTGGACTTCAGGGACCTGAATAAAGCTTGTCCGAAAGAGGAATTCCCGCTTCCTAATATGGACATGCTCATCGATAATAGATAATACGGCAGGCTATCAGATGTTTTCCTTTATGGACGGCTACAGCGATTATAATCACATCTTCATGGCACCAGCGGATGTACCAAAGACTGCATTCTATACTCAAAGTGGAACATATTTATGTTACAATGTTATGCCGTTTGGTCTTAAGAATGCTGGGGCGACCTACCTTACTAGATAGGGGAGCAATGAAAACTATTTTTCATGATATGTTCCATGAACTGATTGAAGATTATGTCGATGATATTGTTGTCAAATCCAAGACAAGAATAGATCACGTTGAGGTACTCAGGAAGGTGCTCGAACGATGCCGTAAGTTTTCATTACGGATGAATCCGTTGAAGTGCGCGGCTTACGAAAAGGTATCTGCTGGGAAATCCCTTGGGTTTGTTGTACACCATCGAGGCATAAGCATTGATCAGACGAAGATTAAAGCAATACTGGAAATGCCCTGTCCTTCAACGGTCCGACAATTGAAGAGCTATTTGGGAAGACTCTCGTATATAATATAAGAAGATTCATACCAAATCTATCTGAGAAAGTGTCACCGTTGATGAAGCTGCTGAAGAAGAACGCAGATTTCGTTTGGGATGAGGCCTGTGAGAATGTCTTTGTCTGCATGAAGAAGGAACTTCTCTCTCCTCCAACGCTGATGGCTCCGATCCCGGGGAGGCCGTTGATCTTATATCTTTCTTCAACCGATACATCTTTAGGCGTTCTCTTGGCACAGGAGGATAACGAGGGGCATGAACGTCCCATATATTTCCTTAGTAGGATTATGTTGCCGACAGAACAACGATATTCAAAGGTTGAGAAGGTGTGTTTGCGACTCAGAAATTGAGACATTATATGTTTGTTGGGGAATATGATTCATCTGCTGACGAAGGCCGATCCGTTGAAGTCTCTCTTATCACAGCCTGCGTTATCTGGGAGAACCGCTCGATGGCTTCTTAAACTGTCGGAGTTTGAGATTGTATGTCTACCCCAACGAGCTATTAAGGGGCAAGCCATTGCTGATTGGTTAGCAGACAACCCCGTCGATGATCCTGTTGTTATCTCTGATGACCTTCCTGATGAAGAAGTTTTTTCTGCCCAACATCATAGATCTTGGACATTCTTTTTCGATGGAGCTTCCGCTGCTGGTGGCGGCGGAATTGGTTTCGTTTTTCTTTCTCCGGAGGGAGTAGGGACCAACAAACAATAAGACAGTCGAGGAGGGCTAAGGGTAATCGAACCTTATATTGAGGCAACAAGGTAGCTTAAGGTCTTACCAAACTACTTATCGAGGCAATCGAAAATCGAGCAAACGTAGAAGGATATAATCCTACCGAACCTTATATTGAGGCAATATGGTAGTTTAAGGTCCAACCAGACCATTCATCCAAAAAACCGAAAATCGAGGCAACATAGTACGTTATATGGTCCTACCGAACCTTGTATACAAGCAACATTGTAGTTTATGATCTTCTAAACCATTCGACGAGAAAACTGAAAATCGAGGCAACATAGTAGGTTATGGTCAAACCGAACAGTTTGTCGAGATAACAGGGTAGTTTAGGGAACTACCTGACCTTTCATCGAGGCAACATGGCAGTCTAAGGTCCAACCAGACCATTCATTGAGACAACTGAAAATCAATGGAGCATGGGAAGTTATGGTCCTACCAGACCATTCATCGAGGCAAGCGAAAACCGAGGCAATATGGTAGGTTATGATCCAACCGAACCGTATATCGTGGCAACATGGTAGTTTAACGTTCTACTGGACCATTTATCAAGACAACTGAAAATTGAAGCAACATGGTAGATTGCAGTCCAACTGAACCGTAGATTGAGGTAACATGGAAGTGTAACGTCCTACCAGACCACTCATTAAGGAAACCGAAAACTGAGACAACATGGTAGGTTATGGACCTACCGAACCGTATATCAAGGCAACATGGTAGTTTAAGATCCTACCAGACTATTCATCGAGGGAACGGAAAATCAAGGGACCATGGCATGTTACGCTCCTATAGAACCGTATACCAAGCTAACATGATAGTTTAAAGTCTGACCAGGCTATTCATCGAGCTAACCGAAAATCGAGGCAATGTGGTCGATTATAATCCAATCAAACCTTATATCGAGGCAACTGAAAACCGAGGCAACGCGGAAGGTTATAATCCTACCAAACCTTATACTGAGGCAATATGGTAGTTTAAGGTCAGACTAGACCATTCATCCAAGAAACCAAAAATTGAGACAACATAATACGTTATATAGTCCTACCGAACCTTATATGCAGGCAACATTGTAGTTTAAGGTCCTTTAGACCATTCGACGAGGAAACCAAAAATTGAGGCAGCATAGTAGGTTATGATCCAACTGAACAGTTTATTGAGGCAACAAGGTAGTTTAGGGAACTACTTGACCATTCATCGAAGCAACATGGTAGTCTAAGGTCTAACTAGACCATTCATTGAGACAATCGAAAATAGAGGGAACATGGTAAGTTATGGTTCTATCGAACCTTTATATTGAGAAAACATGGTAATTTAAGGTCCTACCAGACCATTCATCAAGGCAAACGAAAATCAAGGCAACATGGTAGGTTATGGTCCAACCGAACCGTATATTGTGGCAACATAGTAGTTTAATGTTCTACCACACCATTTATCAAGGCAACCAAAAATTAAAGCAATATAGTAGGTTGTAGTCCAACCGAACTGTAGATCGAAGTAACATGGTAGTTTAATGTCCTACCAGACCACTAATCGAGGAAACCGAAAATCAAGGCAATATAGTAAGTTATGGACCTACCGAATTGTATATCGAGGCAATATAATAGTTTAAGGTCCTATTAGACTATTTATCGAGGGAACGGAAAATCAAGGGACTATGGCACGTTACAGTCCTATAGAACTGTATACTAAGCCAACATGGTAGTTTAAAGTCCGACTAGGCCATTCATTGAGCTAATCGAAAATCGAGGCAACGTGGTCAATTATAGTCCAATTGAACCTTACATCGAGGCAACAAGGTAACTTAAGGTTCTACTAGACCACTCATTGAGGCAACCGAAAATCGAGCCAACGTGTAAGGTTATAATCCTACCAAACCTTATATTGAGGCAATATGGTAGTTTAAGGTCAAATCAGACTATTCATCCAAGAAACCGAAAATCGAGGCAACAAAGTACGTTATATGGTCCTACGAACCTTATATGTAGGCAATATTGTAGTTTATAGTCCTCTAGACTATTCGATGAGGAAACCGAAAATCAAGGCAACATGGTAGGTTATTGTCCAACCAAACAGTTTGTTGAGGCAACAGGGTAGTTTAGGGAACTACCTGATTATTCATCGAGACAACATAGCAATCTAAGGTCTAACCAGACCATTCATCGAGATAATTGAAAATCGAGGGAGTATGGGAGGTTATGGTCCAATCGAACCTTTATATCGAGGAAACATGTAGTTTAAAGTCCTACTAGAACATTCATCGAGGTAAGTGAAAACCGAGGCAACAAGGTAGGTTATAGTCTAACCGAACCGTATATTGTGGCAACATAGTAGTCTAATATTTTACCAGACCATTTATCAAGGCAATTAAAAATTGAAGCAACATAGTAGGTTGCAGTCCAACCGAACTGTAGATCGAGATAACATGGTAGTTTAACATCCTACTAGACCACTCATCGAGGAAACTGAAAACCGAGGCAATATGGTAGGTTATGGACCTACCAAACTGTATATCGTAGCAACATGATAGTTTAAGGTCCTACTAGACTATTCATCGAGGGAATGGAAAATCGAGGGACCATGGCACGTTACGGTCCTACAGAACTGTATACCGAGCCAATACGGTAGTTTAAAGTCCGATTAGGCCATTTATCAAGCTAACCAAAAATTGAGGCAACGTGGTTGATTATAGTCCAATAGAATCTTATATCGAGGCAACAAGGTAGCTTAAGGTCCTACCAGACCAATCATCGAGGCAACCAAAAATCGAGGCAATGTGGATGGTTATAATCCTACCAAACCTTATATTGAGGCAATATAGTAGTTTAAGGTCCAATAAACCATTCATTTAAAGAAACCGAAAATCGAGGAAACATACTACATTACATGGACTTAAAAATCGCGATATATCGACGATATATCGCGATATATCGACGATATATCGCGATATATCGACGATATATCGCGATATATCGCCATATCGGAGGGTAACGATACGATATATTGTTGCGAAATTGAAGAATTTTCAAAAAAAAAAATATCGAACGATATCAGCGATATATCGAAGATATATCGCTGATATCGAAGATATATCGAATATATCGAAGATATATCGCTGATATCGAAGATATATCGCTGATATCGTTTAATATATCGACACTGCCATGTTTAAATGCCCTTTTGCCGATTGCTGGTGAAATTTTTACACATTAGAATAGGTTAGGATTCACATATATATGTACATTTTACTATGCTTAGTATTTCACATAATTTAAAATATTATTTCAAACCAATTGCCTTTGGTCTAATAGCACTCTTTATTTAAATGTTACAAAATCTATTTCAATGTTATATAACATTTAAATGTTGAATTTGCAAAATTTTCTATTATCTATTTACTTAGCGCGGTATATTTTTTATACCCTACGCAACACATACTTATATTATACATATTTAAATTGCAATGTTTTGATGCTAGATTGTGTATTAGAGTTTAAATCATTGTTTCCCAAAGTTTCAATAAAAATATCCATGTTTAACTCATAATATCCACTATATCTTTAAAACGATATCGATATTGTCGATATATCCAACGATATATCCGAGATATCCACATTTTTGGACCCTCGATATATCCATCGATATCGATATTAAAGTCCTTGCTACATTATATGGTCTTATCGAACCTCATATGCAGGCAACATTGTACTTTATGGTCCTCTAGACCATTTGACGAGGAAACCAAAAATCGAGGCAATATGGTAGGTTATGGTCCAACCGAATAGTTTGTCAAGCCAACAGAGTAGTTTAGGGAACTACCGAAACATTTATCAAAACAACATGGCAGTCTAAGATCTAACCAGACCATTCATCAAGACAACCGAAAATCGAGGGAATATGGGAGATTATGGTCCTATCAAACCTTTATATTGAGGAAACATGGTAGTTTAAGGTCCTACCAGACCATTCAACGCGACAATTGAAAATTAAGGCAATGTAGTAGGTTATAGTCCAATTGAACCTTATATCAAGGCAACATGGTAGTTTAAGGTCCTACCAGACTATTCATGAAGGCAATCAAGAATCGATCCAATCTGGTAGATTATGGTCCTATCGAACCTTATATTAAGGCGACATGGTAGTCAACCGAAAATCGAGGCAACATGGTAATTTAAGGTCCTACCAAACCATTCATCGAGACAATTGAGAATCGAGGCAACATTGAAGGTTATGGTCTTACCGAACCTTATATCGAGGCAACATGGTAGTTTATGGTCCAACCATACCATCCATCGAAGCAACCAAAAATCGAAGCAATGTGATAGGTTATGGTCCTACCGAACCTTATATTGAGGCAATAAGGTAGTCAACTGAAAATTGAGGCAACGTGGTAGGTTATAGTCCTACCAAATCTTATCTCAAGCCAACATGGTAGTTTAACATCTTACGAGACCACTCATCGGGGTAATCGAAAATCCAGGCAACATGGCAGGTTATAGTCCGATTAAACCTTATGTTGAGGAAACATGGTAGTCAGGATCCTACCTGCCTATTCATTGAGGCAACCGAAAATCGAGGGAACCTGGCTAGTTATGGTCCTATTGAACCTTATAACGAGGCAACATGGAAGTTTATGGTCCTACCAAACCATTCCTCGAGGCAATCGAAAATTGAGGCAACATGGTAGGTTATGGTCCTATCGAACCTTATCTCGAGGCAACATAGTAGTTGAAGGTCCAAGGAGACTATTTATCGAGACAACCAAAATCGAGGCAACATGGTAGACTATGGTCCTACCAAATCTTATATCGAGGCATCATGGTAGTCAATCAAAAATTAAGGCAATGTGGTAGGTTATGTTCCTACCAAACCTTATCTTAAGGCAACATGATAGTTTAAGGTCCTACCAGACCATAAATAGAGACAACTGAGAATCGAGGCAACATGAAAGGTTGTGGTCCTATCGAACCTTATATCGAGGCAATATGGAAGTTTATGGTCCTACCGAACCCTATCTTGAGGCAGCATAGAAGTTTAAAGTCCTTCCAGACTATTCATCGAGGCAACTGAAAATCGAGGCAACAAGGCAGGTTATGCTCCTAGTCCTACCGAACCTTATATCAAGGCAAGATGGTAGTTTAAGGTCCTACCAGAACATTCATCGAGGCAATTGAAAATCAAGGCAACTTAGTAGGTTATGGTTTTACCGAACCTTACATCGAGTCAACATGGTAGTATACAGTCCAACCAGACCATTCATCGAGGACAACCGAAAATCGAGGCAACGTAATAGGTTAAAGTCCTACTAAACCACATATCATGTCAACAAGGTAGTTTAAGGTCCTACCAGACCATTCATCGAGGCAGCATTGTTACTTATGGTCCTACCGAACCCTATATCGAGGCAACATGGCAATTTAAGGGCCAACTAGACCATTCATCGAGGCAGTCGAAAATCGAGGCAACATAGCAGGATATAGTCCTACCGAACCTTATATCGAGGCAACATGGTAGTTTAAGGTCCAACTAGACTATTTGACGAGGCAACTAAAAATTGAGGCAGCATGGTAAGTTATGGTCTAACCAAACCTTATATCAAGGCAACACAGTAGTTTAAGGTCCTAGCAGCCCATTCATCTAGGCAACTGAAAATCGAGGTAACATAGTAGGTTATGGTCCTTCCGAACATTATATCAAGGCAACATGGTAGTTTATAGTCCAACCAGACCATTCAACGAGGCAACCGAAAATCGAGGCAACATGGTCGGTTATGGTCGTACCGAACCTTATATTGAGGAAACATGGAAGTTTATGGTCCAACTAGACCTTTCATCGAGGCAATCGAAAATCGAGACAATGCGGTAGGTTATGGTCTTACAAAACCATATATCGAGGCAACATAGTCGATTAAGGTCCTACCAGACCATTCATTGAGGCAACTGAAAATCGACGAAACTTGGTAGGTTATGGTCCTACCAAACCTTATATCGAAGCAACATCATACTTTAAGGTCCAACTAAACCATTCACCGAGGTAATTGAAAATCAAGGTAATATGGTAGGTTATGGTCCTATTGAACCTTATATCGAGGAAACATGGTAGTTTAAGGTCCAATTAGACCATTCAATGCGGCAATCGAAAATTAAGGCAACATGGTAGGTTATAGTCCTACTGAACCTCATATCGAGGTAATATAGTAGTTTAAGGTCTTACCAGACTATTTATCGAGGCAACAGAAAATCGAGGCAACATAGCAAGTTATGGTCCTATCAAACTTTATATCGAGGCAACAAAGTAGTTTAAGGTCCAATCAGACTATTCACCGAGACAACCGAAAATTGAGGCAATATAATAAGTTATGGTCCTACTGAACCTTATATGGACACAATTCGGTTGTTTAAGGTACTACCAGACCATTCATTGAGGCAACCGAAAATCAAGGAAATATGGTAGGTTATGATCCTACCAAACCTTATATCTAGGCAACATGGAAGTTTATGGTTTTACCAGACCATTCCTCGAGGCAACCGAAAATCAAGGCAACGTGGTAGGTTATGATCCTACCGAACCTTTGGCAACATGGTAGTTGAAGGTCTAAAGAGACTATTCATCGAGACAACCAAGAATCGAGGCAACATGATAGATTATGCTCCTATCGAACTTTATATCGAGGCAACATGGTAGTCAACTGAAAATTAAGATAACGTGGTAAGTTATATTCCTACCAAACCTTATCTCGAGGCAACATGGTAGTTTAAGGTCTTATTAGACAATACATATAGACAACTGAGAATCGAGGCAACATTGAAGGTTGTGGCCTTACCGGACCTTATATCGAGGTCACATGGAAGTTTATGGTCCTACCAGACCATTCATCAAGGGAACCGAAAATTGAGGCAATGTGGTAGGTTATGGTCCTACCGAACCTTATATCGAGGCAAAATGGTAGTTTATGCTCTTCCCAGAACATTCATTGAGGTAACCGAAAATCGAGGCAACGAGGTGGGTTATGGTCCTACCGAACCACATATCATGTCAACAGGGTAGTTTAAGGTCCTACTAGACCATTCATCGAGGCAACATTGTTGGTTATGGTCCTACCGAACCCTATATCGAGGCAATATGGTAGTTTAAGGGCTAATCAGACCATTCATCGAGGCAACGTGGCTGGATATAGTCCTACTGAACCTTATATCGTGGTAACATAGTAGTTTAAGGTCCAACTAGACTATTCAACAAGGCAACCAAAAATCGAGGGAGCATAGTAGGTTATGGTCCTACGGAACCTCATATTGAGACAATATAGTAGTTTAAGGTCTTACTAAACCATTCATTGAGGCAACCAAAAATCATGGCTACATGGCAAGTTGTGGTCCAACCGGACTTTATATCAAAACAACATGGTAGTTTAAGGTCCTAGCAGCCCATTCATCTAGGCAACCAAAAATCAAGGTAACATAATAGGTTATGGTCCTACCGAACATTATATCAAGGCAACATGGTAGTTTATGGTCCAACCAGACCATTCAACAAGGCAACCGAAAATCGAGGCAATATGGTAGGTTATGGTCGTTCCGAACCTTAAATTAAGGCAACATGATAATTTATGGTCCAATCAGACTATTCATCGAGGTAACCGAAAATCAAGGCAACTTGGTAGGTTATAGTCCTACCGAACCTTATATCAGGGCAATATAATAGTTTATGGTCCTACCAGACCATTTGTCGAGGCAACATAGTAGGTTATGGTCCTACCGAACCTTATATCGAGACAACATTGTTAGTTATGGTCCTACCGAACCCTATATCGAGGCAATATGGTAGTTTAAGGGCTAACCAGACCATTCATTGAGGCAACATGGCAGGATATAGTCCTACCAAACCTTATATCGTGGTAACATGGTAGTTTAAGGTCCAACTAGATTATTCGATGAGGCAACCGAAAATCGAGGCAGCATAGTAGGTTATGGTCCTATGGAACCTTATATTGAGACAATATAGTAGTTTAAGGTCTTACCAGACTATTCATTAAGGCAACAAAAAATCGTGGCTACATGGCAAGTTATGGTCCAACCGAACCTTATATCAAAATAACATGGTAGTATAAGGTTCTAGCAGCCCATTCATCTAGGTAACCAAAAATCGAGGCAACATGGTAGGTTATGGTCCTACCGAACATTATATCGAGGCAACATAGTAGTTTATAGTTCAACCAGACCATTCAACGAGGCAACTGAAAATCGAAGCAATATGGTAGGTTATGGTCGTACCAAACCTTATATTGAGACAACATGATAATTTATGGTCCTATCAGACTATTCATCGAGGTAACCGAAAATCGAGGCAACTTGGTAAGTTATGGTCCTACCGAACCTTATATCAAGGCAACATAGTAGTTTATGGTCCTACTAGACCATTTGTCGAGGCAACATGGTAGGTTATGGTCCTACCGAACTTTATACCGAGGCAACATTGTAGTTTAAGGTCCTACCAGAGCATTCATTGAGGCAACCGAAAATTGAGGCAATATAGTAGGTTATGGTCCTACCAAACATTATATCGAAGCAATGTGGTAGTTTAAGGTCTAATTAGACTATTCAACGCGGCAATTGGAAATCAAAGCAATGTGGTAGGTTATAGCCCTATCAAACCTTATATCAAGACAACATAGTAATTTAAGGTCCTACTAGACTATTTATCAAGGCAACAGAAAATCGAGTCAACATTGCAAGTTATAGTCCTATCGAACCTCATATTGAGGCAATAAAGTAGCTTAAAGTCCAATTAGACTATTCATCGAGGCAACCGAAAATCGAGCAATATGGTTGGTTATGATCCTACAAAACCTTATTTGGACGCAACGTGGTTTGTTAAGGTTCTACTAGACCATTTATTGAGGCAACCGAAAATCGAGACAATATGGTAGGTTATGGTCGTACCGAACTTTATATCTAGGCAACATAGAAGTTTATGGTCCTATCAGACCATTTCTTGAGGCAACCGAAAATCAAGGCAACGTAATAGGTTATGGTCCTACACGAACCTTGTCTCGAGGCAACATGGATGTTGAAGGTCTAAAGAGACTATTCATCAAGACAACCGAGAATCGAGGCAACATGGTAGATTATGGTCCTACTGAATCTTGTATCAAGGTAACATGGTAGTTAATTGAAAATTGAGGCAACGTGGTAGGTTATGTTCCTACCGAACCTTATCTCAAGGTAACATGGCAGTTTAAGGTCCTACTAAACTATACATAGAAACAACTGAGAATCAAGGCAACATGGAAAGTTGTGGTCCTATCGGACCTTATATCAAGGCAACATGGAGGTTTATGGTCCTACCAGACCATTCATCGAGGGAACCAAAAATCAAGGCAACGTGGTAAGTTATGGTCCTACCGAACTCTATCTCGAGACAGCATGGAAATTTAAGGTCTTTCCAGACCATTCATCGAGGCAACCGAAAATCTAGACAATAAGGCAAGTTATGGTCCTACTGAACCTTATATCAAGGCAGCATGGTAGTTTAAGGTCCTGCCAGAACATTCATCAAGGCAACTTAGTAGGTTATGGTCTTACCAAACCTTATATCGAGGCAACATAGTAGTTTTTGGTCCAGACCATTCACCGAGGTAATTGAAAATCGAGGCAACGTGGTGGGTTATAGTCCTACAGAACCATATATCATGTCAACAAGGAGTTTAAGTTCCTACCAGACCATTCATCGAGGGAACATTATTGGTTATGGTCCTACTGAACTCCATATTGAGGCAACATGGTAGTTTAAGGTCTAATCAGACCATTCATTGAGGCAAACGAAAATCGAGGCAACATAGTAGGATATAGTCCTACAACCTTATATTGAGTCAACATAGTACTTTAAGGTCCAACTAGACCATTCGACGAGGCAGCATGGTAAGTTATGGTCCTACTGAACCTTATATCAAGGCAACATGATAGTTAAGGTCGTACCAGACCATTCGTTGAGGCAACTGAAAATCGAGACTACATAGCAGGTTATGGTCCTACTGAACCTTATATCAAGGCAACATGGTAGTTTAAAGTCTTAACAGACCATTCAGGCAACCGAAAATCAACGTAACATAGTAGGTTATAGTCCTACCGAAGATTATATCGAGAAAACATGATAGTTTATGGTCCAACTAGACCATTCAAAGAGGCAACCGGAAATCGAGGCAACATGGTTAGTTATGGTCCTACCGAGCCTTATATTGCGGTAACATGGTTGTTTATGGTCCAACTATACCTTTCATCGAGGCAACCAAAAATCAAGGCAATGTGGCAGGTTATGGTCCTACTGAACTATATATCGAGGCAACATGGTCGTTTAAGGTCCTCCCAGACCATTCATTAAGGCAACCGAAAATCGAGGTAACTTGGTAAGTTATGATCCTACCGAATCTTATATCGAAGTAACATAGTACTTTAAGGGTCTAACCAGACCATTCATCGAGGCAATCGAAAATCGAGGCAACATGGTAGGTTATGGTCCTACCGAACATTATATCGAGGTAACATGGTAGTTTAAGGTCTAACCAGATCATCCAATGCGGTAAACAAAAATCAAGGTAACGTGGGAGGTTATAATCTTGCCGAACCTTATATTGAGGCAACATAGTAGTTTAAGATCCTACTAGACTATTCATTGAGACAACAAAAGATCGAGGCAACATGACAAGTTATGTTCCAACTAAACCTTATATCGAGGCAACAAAGTAGTTTAAGGTCTAATTAGATCATTTATCGAGGCAACCAAAAATCAAGGCAATATAGATGGTTATGGTCCTACCGAACCTTATATGGACGCAACACGATTGTTTAAGGTCCTACCAAACCATTCACCGAGGCAACCGAAAATCGAGGCAACATAGTAGGTTATGGTTCTACTGAACTTTATATCATGGGAACATGGTAGTTTATGGTCCAACCAGACCATCCAACGCGGTAACCGAAAATCAGGGCAACGTGGTAGTTTATGGTCCTGCCAAAACTTATATCGAGGCAATATAGTAGTTTAAGGTCCTACCAGACCATTCATCGAGGCAACATGGTAGGTTATGATCTTACCAAACCTTATATCGAGGCAATATTATAGTTTAAGGTCCTACTAGAGCATTAATTGAGGCGATCGAAAATCAAGGCAATATGGTAGGTTATGGTCCTACCGAACATTATATCGAAGCAACATGATAGTTTAAGGTCCAACCAGACCATCCAATGCGGCAACCGAAAATCAGGGCAACGTGGTAAGTTATGGTCCTGCCGAACCTTATATTAAGGCAACATAGTAGTTTAAGGTCTTACCAAACTATTCATCGGGGTAACAGAAAATCGAGGCAACATGGCAAGTTATGGTCCTACCAAACTTTATATCGAGGCAACAAAGTACTTTAAGGTCCAATCAGACCATTCATCGAGGCAACCGAAAATTGAGGCAATATAGATGGTTATAGTCCTACTAAACCTTATATGGACACAACACTGTTGTTTAAAGTCCTACTAGACCATTCATCGAGGCAACCGAAAATCGAAGCAATATGGTAGGTTATGATCCTACCGAACCTTATATCGTGGCAACATGGTAGTTTATGGTCCAACTTGACCATTCATCGAGGCAACCGAAAATTGAGGCAATGTGGCAGGTTATAGTCCTATTAAACCTTATATCGAGGTAACATGGTCGTTTAAGGTCCTACCAAAACATTCATCGAGGCAACTGAAAATCAAAGCAACATAGCTTATGGTCCTACAGAACCTTATATCGAGGCATCATGGTAGTTTAAGATCCAACCAGACCATACATCAAGGCAATCGAAAATTAAGGCAACATGGTAGGTTATGGTCCTACCGAACCTTATTTCAAGACAACATGGTTGTTGAAGATCCTACTAGACCATTCATCAAGGCAACCGAAAATCAAGGTAACGTGGTAGGTTATGGTTCTATCGATCCTTATTTGGAGGCAACATGGTAGTTTAAGGTCTTACAAGACTATTCATCGACACAACCAAAAATCGAGGCAACGTGGTAGGTTATGGTCCTACCGAACCTTATTCGGAGGCAACATGGTAGTTTAAGGTCCTACTAGACACTATTCATCGAGGTAGCCAAAAATCGAGGCAACGTGGTAGGTTATGATTCTACTGAACCTTATCTCAAGGCAACATAGTAGTTTAAAGTCGTACCAGACCATTTATCGAGGCAATATAGTGGATTACAGTCGTACTAAACCTTATATTGAGGTAACACAATAGTCAACCGAAAATCAAGGCAACGTGGTATGTTATGGTCCTACCGAACCTTATATTGAGGCAACATGGTAGTCAACTGAAAATCGAGGCAATGTGATAGGTTATGGTTCTACCGAACCTTTTCTCATGCCAACATGGTAGTTTAAGGTCCCACCAGACCATACATCGAGGCAATTGATACGATAGAAAACAGAATAGGTTATGGTCCTACCAAGCCGTTTATCAAGGCAACATGGTACTTTAGGTCTTACCAAACCATACATCATGTCAACCAATAATCAAGATAATCATGGAAACATGGTAGGTTAGGTTCCTACCAAACCTTATATTGTGGCAACATGGTAGTCTAAGCCTTACTAGACCATACCTCGAGGTAACCTAAAATTAGGGCAACACGGTAGGTGATGGTCCTATCAAACCAAATATCGAGGTAACGTGGTAGTTTAAGGTCCTACTAAACCATGGATTAAGACAACTGATAATTGAGGTAATATAGTAGGCAACCGAAGATGAAGGCAACATGATAGGTTATGGTCCAACCGAACCTTATATTGAGGCAACATGGTAGTTTAAGGTCGATCGAGGCAACATGGTAGGTTGCGGTGTTTATTGAACTGTATATCAAGGCAACATGGTAGTTTAAGGTCCTATTAGACCATGTATTTAGGCAACCAAGATTCAAGGCAACATGGTTGGTTATAGTCCTATTAACCATTATATTGAGGCAGTGTGGTTGTTTATGGTCTTATCAGACCACGTATTGAGGCAACCGATAATTGAGAAGACATGATAAGTTATGTTCCTCCCGAACCGTATATCGAGCCAACCTAGTAGTTTAAGATCCTACTAGACCATACATCGAGGCAATCGATAGTGATTGAGACGTGGTAGGTTATTGTCCTACCAAACTGTAGATCGAGGTAACATGATAGTTTATGGTCTTACCAGACCATATCAAGCCAACATCATAGTTCATGGTCCTACTATACCATATATCAAGGCAACTTATAATCGATGCAACAAGGTAGGTTATGGTCCTATCGTAACGTTTACCGAGACAACATGGTAGTTTAAGGTCCTACCAAACCATACATCAGGACAATGTATAATCTAGGCAAGATAGTAGGTAGAGTCCTATTGTGCCGTATTTTAAGGCAAATGGTAGTTTAAGGTTCTCCCGAGCCATACATTTAGAAAATTGATAATCAAGGCAACTTAGTTGGTTACGAACCTATCAAATCATATATCAGGACAACATTGTACTTTATGGTCCTATCAGACCACACATTGAGGCAATTAATAATTAAGGTAACTTAGTAGGTTACGAATCGTCCAAACCATATGTCGAGACAACATGGTGGTTTAAGGTCCAATTAGACCATACATCGAGGCAACCAATAAACAAGGCAACATAGTAGGTTATGGTCATACTAAATCGTATATAAAGGCAACATGGCAGTGTAAGGTCCTACCAGACTATACATCGAGGTAATCAGTAATCGAGACAACATGGTAGGTTATAGTCCTACTATATTGTATATTGAGGCAACATGGTAGTTTAAGGTCTTACAAGACGACACATCAAGGCAATCGATAATCGAGGGAACATGGTTAGTTATGGTCTTATTGAACTCTGTATAAAGGCAATATAGAAGTTTAACGTTATACCAAACCACGCATCGAAGCAATCGATAATCAAGGCAGCATAGTTAGTTATGGTCCTACTGTACCGTATATCGAGTTAACATGGTAGTTTAATGTCCTACCAAACCACACAATAAGGCAACCAATAAACAAGGCAACATGGTAAGTTATGGTCCTACAGAATCATTTATCGAGGCAACATGGTATGTTATAGTCTTACTGAACCGTATATCGAAGCAACATGGTATTTTAAGGTCCTACCAGACCACGTATTGAGGCAACTAGGCTATTTGGTTGGTTATAGAAGCAACAAGGTAACCCACTCTTAGGTAGCCCATTTGGTGAGGGCGAACTTGTGATTGTGTAGTTAGGCATACGGTCACGGGTTCCATTCCCCACTAGGACAACCCAAGATTAAGTGTTGGGGGGGGGGGGGGGTGACGGTGGGTTGCTACAATAGGCTCCCTAAGCGTTAGGCACTATGGGTCGGTCCAAAGGCTCTGCTGTGGGATGTATCCACACTTCCACCATTATCTATAAAATAAAATAAATAAAAAAGAAAAAAGAAGAAAAGAAAATAGAAGTAGCAAGGTAGCTTAAAGTACATCTAGACCACAAGTCTAACCATGCTAATTGTTTTGAAGTTTAGGCACACAATTTTGTGAAGTGGTTATGAAAAAAGGAGCAGTGGAGTAGGGAAAAAAGGAAATGAAAGACGTGATATTGAAGAAGGATAGGCACAAAGATATTAACTTTTTAGAGATCCTAGTTCAATAAAAATTAGGAATCATCAAGTTTGCTTAGGTTGGAAAACCGAATGATAGATAAGTTTAATTTATAATTAATTTAAATTATGAGGATGTCTTTAAACGAATGGAGATTAAATTCCTTCACATTGCTTTACGTGAATCATTCCTCATCCTAAATGAGGCCATTTGAAAAAATGGTAGCCATGACTAAAATGACTTGATAACATTTCACTGTCCTTTCCAAGATTTCCTAAAAGTTAACACATTTAAGAAGTAATGGTGACAATTCACATATTCTTTGTTACAATGACTAAAGATAATGGATAGATTTGTACCTTCTAAAGGATGTAAATCAGCCTATTTCAATAATAAGAGATATAATGATCTACCATAGTTATTAAAGGCACAAAGCTCTACCATAGTTATTAAAGGCACAAAGCACATGTAGGCACCAAGGACTCTTTGGGCCTAGGTGCCCAAAATAATAAATACATAATACATAAATAAAAGTGTGGACCAAATAGAAGCAAGGAGTATATTTTAATGAAAAAAATTAAAAATATTTGATTAGATGCAACTAACAAAGAAAAAATAAATTCTAAAAAAATGGTAAAAAAATGAATACTCTATTTCTCTCATCTTTTGGTCTCTAAGAAGAAGAATAAGAACATAGTAAAAATAAAATAAAATAAAAAATAAGAGGGCTGAAAGAAAACCGTAAGAAAAATAAGAAGGAAAGTTGAAGGAGTTAAAAAAGGATGGAACTCACTCTTTGAAGGTGAAAGAACTTTGGGGCTCAATGTTTCTTTTCATTTTCCCCATTTTTTTAATGTTTAATGACTTTAATCAAATGGCCTAACAGTTATGGTCTACAAATAACTTATATTGAAAAGGTAATTAAAAATAAATAAATAAGAGGAAGCAAGTGGACTTCACTCAAGCACGCATTTTTTGGCCTTGGGCTTTGATAAACGCCCCAAAAAATTGTGCTTTAAGTGTTCTTGAGGAACGTGCCTTGCCTAAGCCAAAGCAAAGCCCAACCCTACACCCGCCTACGCCTTGCGCCTTAGCGCGCTTTTCACAACTATGAGATCTACTACTTTATTTTATTCTATAATAAAATAAGATACTCAACTACTTGCCTAATTGACAAAAAGTTCGACCGATTTTAATAGAATTGTTTTCATCTTCTATTAGAAATAACCAATTAGACAATCAAAGATATATTTGGGAATTACTTTTTTGTAGAGAAGATCCTTTGAAAGAGTATAACTATAGAAAATAATTCTGGCACTGGTGTTATTTTGGCAAATTCCTTTACACTTTCACAGAATTGACCCAAACCCTATGGTGTGGTGTTAAAGCTCTGTGATTCAGACCACACACCTAACACACCCACATTTTTAAGATCATCAAATGCTTTTGCAACAAGCTAGAAAATGTAAATAATTTGGATGACAGCAAAATATGAGGGTATGAATAACTGCAGCAAGGTTGGAATTCATCAATAGACAAGTTTTTCAGATACATTATTCAAGGGCCTATATAAACCTGTAAAGGATCTGAAGATTTTAACAACTTCCTTTCATATCTCACCTAAGTACTATATAAACTCAAACTGATGTAATAGATAAACAGATAATGACAGTAAAATTAGGATTCAAGTTTGGAAGGACAGAATAAAAAGGAAGAATACAAAGTCAGGAAAAAAAAAAAATACCACTGTGAAGATTTCCTATGATTGTATCTTCACAAAATCTAGCCTTGATACCTTGGAATTGGAGTGAATTACACCATTCTTTTCCAGTAACATAAAATCCCATGAATGAGTTGTGTGTAACTTCCTTGGTATAGGAAAACTGACAAAACTTTCAGATGCTCTGCATTGATAGTTAATACCCCCCTTGGTAAGAGTGATAAAAAGTATAGTGAACAAAGGAGAATGCATGTATATGACATATACAAGTTGTCTTACTTGCAATCTCAGTTACATCTTCCGCTTCAAGGGTCGCAGCAGCAAAACAACTCATATACCTTTTATACACCTAAAAACTTGCATATTTTGCCTTGTTGCTGCTCTTTGAACACAATTCATATGAAATAAGTTGGTATTTATTTTTGCAAAAAACATAAACAAAGAGAGGTAATCATCAAAGTATTCATTTTTGAAAACTCAAATGAAATACAGAGTTGGTATTTATTTTTGCAGAAGGAAAACCAAAGAGAGGTAATCATCAAAGCAAAACATACAAAATTATATACCTTCCCAAAAATGATCCAAGAAACACAAAATAAGAATCAATCACCTGATCAAGATCAGCCGTTGGAACTTTTGGGCCATGTGAATGTGCTCTCAAGTACACTACATAACACATATAAGGAGGGATAAAAAGATTAGTCTGAAACCACAACAAAAAGTAAAAAGCACCTTCCTATATCATAAAAGAATTCGAAAAAAATAATTAAATTATTTTCACTCTATGTAAACAAAAGTGGTTCAAATATCAATGAAGTAAATGGGCACAGATGAAGCACAATTTTTTAGTAGAAGTTTGTTGCCTACTTCAATCCTCGTGAAAGAGGGGTAGCGTACTCAGTTAAAACATGTAGATCACAGTTACGTACTCACGTTCATATAAAAAACAAAATAACAAATAACACCGACTGATGTGAGGATGCTATGGCGAAGGCTAACCATGTAAAAAACCAAACAGTACATAGAATCTCAAACGGGCCAAGAATTTTATGTATAGTTTGATTTATTTTCAATTCATATCTAGATTGTCTTTTAAACACAATTTGGGTGGTAGATTAGCACGCTATATTATACAGTATTTTGTTGTAATTACATTTCTTAAAGGGAGATATATAATAAAAGTAACTTTGTGTCTCCCAAAACAAAAACAAAAAGACTACTCTTTTTGTCTCTCTCGCACATATAAGTTTGGGTGTCTCCGAAGACAAAAACAAAAAGAGTACTCTTTTGTCTCTAGCACATAAAAGTTCCTCAAAAACAACTAACCCATCAATTAATCACACTGATTTCTATAATTTTCCCACCAATTTCATTAAATTAAATGGCTAGTTACAAAACTCTTCAAGAAAAAACCACTTAATCCCAACAAATACCAAACTTCATATATAAAACCACACCTGGAAGCTTTCTAGGTTTTCATAGAGTTACAATTTGGAACAAATAGCCAAGGCAATTCAAAGACCAAACATAAATCCTCTAGATTCAACCCCTAGAATGCATTTTGAAATAGTGAGCAAGTACTAATCAAAATACCAAAATAACTAACTAAATGTAGTTACTATACAAAAGGTTATTTGATTGTTATAACTGTTACTTTAAAAAGGTACATATAAAAGGCAAATAAGAATCAAGTTAGATTAGCCAATTAAAAGACAAGAAGAGTTTTTCTTTTCTTTTCTTTTATTATTTTAATATTATTATTTTGACTTAATACAGTTTCATAACAAAATGAATTGTTGCCATTGTTATCAATATGCAATCTTCTGGGTGATTTCTTAAGGCCCACTTCAGATTTCAGAATTGTCAAAATTGCCACGTTGTGGCCAAATTTTTCCATCCTCTTAATTGATTTTTGTAACCAATTTCCAGAATATTTAATCTATATTGTCAACCAAATTAATAAAATATATTATAACAGCCCAAATATTCAAAATATTCTGTATCAGCCATATTTTCCCATGCAACAACACCCCTCGGTTTCATTTGAGAACCTTGTTGAGATCTAAATTTGGCCAAGTTGTCATGATTTTAAATATAAAAAAAATCATATTCCTCAATACTTAAAGTCAATTAGGCAAAAGGTATGGTTTTAGGCACAAATCAGTAACACAATTAGTTGACACTGTCGTGTAGCATGAGAATACTGAACCAATCTCATCCTACTCACCAAATAGTAGTAGTAATGGCATTATCGTTAACAATTTTTGTTTTTTGATGGAAAACAATAGTGATAACATTGACGACAATAGTCACAACAACTGAAACTCATGCCAAAATATATACACACACTAAAAAATATTTGAATAATTTTTTTTTTACACTTTGAATACACTAGTATTATGATCAGAATTAGCAATTGTGACTCTAAAGAAATAATGATACAACTTTATTAATCTTCAACTAGTTGTGCCTTCAATATTCATAATAATTAGAGTTTTATTTCATAATGACACCAACCTAAAGGACGGTGTCTTGCCTCAAAATGCTATGAAACAAAAAATCTAAAATAAAATGATTCCACTTTCCTACAATGTCTACTTGCCCCTAAACATCGTAATGGTCAGAGTCACGACTTTGCAATTCATAGATTTATCCAATAAACTAAGCTTCAAATCAATCAAAAACCTCTCAAATATTTGAATGCTTTTGTCATCTGAACAGTTATAGTTATACCATGTCGATTTTCCCAGTTTCAACCTTCAACTTGGACCTCTATAATACATATTGATATATGTGTGTGTATATATAATCAAGTTTTACAAAATAACTTTTACATTCTCTTAACAAGCCATATATTAAAAGAAAATTTTATCAAGACACAGGCCAAAAAACAAGATAAACACGAGAGAGACAGAACAACAGTGAGTGTGCACGTGCACATGGAGATGTATAACGGAGCATAATACAGAAAGAATTTTATCAAAATAATAAAGAAAATGTCAGAATTTTAAAGCTGTGAAAACAGAGAGAAAAGAACATGGATAATACTTATCCCAAAAAAAAAAAAAAAAAAAAAAAAACACGGATAATGCTTGGCTTCTTGATTGCAAAAGTGGGTGTTTGGAACAGCGAGAAAAGAAGGAATGTAGAACGTAAAATTGAAGGTTCAAATGTCAATTCAGAGGATCGAACTAGATAATCAAATTTGGAATTTCAGAGGCCGCTGATGAAATTCCACGATTGTTTATTGAGCAATGTTAGGGTTAGGGTTCGGGTTAGGGTTAGAATTTCGTTTAGAGAGAGATATGAGAGCCTTTTCAATTCAGATTTCAGAGATGAAAATAAACTAAACAAGATATTTACAGAATCCTAAAAACAGAGTTACCCAATTTTTGATCAAGTTTAAACAGCTCTGGTAGAACAATTATTTACCATTTTTCTTCAACGGAGTCTCTCTTGCGGGCTTCTCTCATTAGGTGTTGGAGATTGTGATACCATCATCGTCAAGCCTTGGGCTGGGGCTGCTGCTGCCGCTGCGGCTAGGGCTAGGTCTGCGACGGTGGCCATTTTTCTTCAACAAAACCTTTGATGGCGATGGTGAAGCCCTGCGTCACTTAGGGCGAGAGACGTGAGAGCCTTATAACCTAAACCTTTTTAGTTTTTTCTGTTTTCTTGGCTTCTTTTCTTTTATTTGATTGAAGCCGGTGATCGGCCTTTAAAAGGAAACCTAAGCCCGTAAGCCGTTGCTTCACCGCCTTTATTCAAAAAAAAGCAACGAGGCAACGGTCCATGCCATCTGGTTGTTATTATAAGAGATTAAGATGGGCAGTTTCGTCATAAAAAAAAAAATAATATTATTATTATTGGAGGCCATGGAGATGCAGTGGAATCAAAACGCAGCATTTAGGCAGGTTGGGAGGTCGATCCTAAATATAAAACTCTCCGCCTAAATCTAACCCAACCCAAATTTCAAGTTGAATTTCCCCCATTTGGGTTTAACATATGCTGGGGTTGGGCTCGGTTTAAACGAGTTTTGTTTATCTTTTATTTTTTGAAAACTTGATTTTTAATGAATGAAAATATATTATTTCATATGTTCACAATTCTCAATCATCCAAATTTTATTAATTGACCTTGAATTCATGTTAATTCAAATAATTATTTTTTCATTAAGAAAATTAATATTGGCAATTGTTGGGAGACCTTTTCCTTTTTTTTTTTTTTTTTTTTTTTCCTTTCAATGTCAAATGAGGGTATCCCAAGCCATTGAAGTTAAACTAATCCCTTATAATATACAAACCAACCAAAAGCCAACGCATGCGATAGTGAGAAAACAAATACTCGAATTTGGAATATACAATTCTTAACTTATTTTCCTTTATCATTTGAACTACCTTTTTGGGTTGTTTGCATAATATCTAAGGGAGAGGCTTTTCAGTCGTAATCTTAATATTAATGACTAAATCCATAAATCTTAAATCCTAAACCCTAATAAAAGAAATGATAAGATGCTGTATGCATCTCTTATCATATTTTAAATGTGCACACTAATAGTTAAAAGTCATGTCATATTATATATATATATATATATAATTAAAAATCATATATGATATAGGTCAGCTTCAAGTTGCTTGACCAGTTGACCTAGTTACGTAGGCCCAACAAGAATTAAGATTGGGTTGGGATTTTCAAACCCAAGCCCCACCCAATATATAAAAACTATTGTATAAACCCAACCAAAATTAAATGCATGAAGGAAAAAAAATTAAAAAAAATAAAAAAAATAAAAAATGGGGAAAGATGTGGGGCACCGATCAGTAGCATTTATATCGTACATGATAACTTGGTGTTTACAACCGCCGGGGCGGGGGGTGTTGGGGGTTATATTTAATGCGGGACATTTATATTTAATGGCAAGAAACAAAATGTGAACATCCCATACCGCTCCCCATTTATTGCTAAATGCTAAGCCATCTGCACATTGATTAGCTTCTCTACACTGTGGTCTGCGATGCAAAAGGAGATCCATGACAATATGAATGAGGAGAATTAGAGGCAAGCAGGAATAAAACAACACTTGTTCATTATTGCTAAATTCAAATTTTCTTGAAGTGATTTTTAACAATAACCCGGTTATGGAAATTGCAAATGTTTTTGCAAAAGATGACAGACGTGTTCTCAGTCTTGCATGTTGAAGATGTTGATCTATGTATTACGACTAGTCTCTAAACTCTTTCCATTGTGTTCTTAGAAGCTTGCGCTAATTAATATTGTCAACGTCATAAGCGCCAATTGTAACACAATATATAATACCTCAGAATGAGTACCGCAAAGATGGCATCTTTAATGGTGATTGTGCTTCTATTTGTTGGAATTAATCGCAGAGTTTGCAATTTAATTTAGACACTATTTTTAGCGGCCAGGAAAGGGAAGATTCATAATTGTCGCAAGAGTCAATGGGAAGTAGATGCTTTTAAGGAGTTCTAATTATTTGCATTATTGGGTTATGGTGTACATTGGGTTAATGCAAGGGATACGTACTGCTCCTAATCCATGATGTTGATATAACATATACTTCCTCCGTTTCATAATAAGTGTCCATTTGAAAAAACATGCTTTTTAATGAAAGCCTTTTAAATGCTTTCACATCAAAGCATATATTTTGAAATTCCAATTTTGCCCTCAAGTTTGTAAAACATTAGAAAAAGAAAGAAAACCTTTTTAAGGGTATTTTAGGAAATGAATAAAAAAGGTCCATTGACTTTTGAAATGGAACACTTATTTTGAAACATCCCAAAAAAGACAGTAGGACACTTATTATGAAATGGAGGGAGTATTAGCATGACCTCATAGGACCGGTTTTGTACATATATACAGTCTTGATCAGATGAGCACATGCTCATATATACAACTTATATCAACATCATGCATTAGGGGTTTTAAGATGTACATTAGGCCAATGTACCCATAACTCACTAATGTATAAAGTACAACTCCTAATATGGGATTGATATATATATATATAGAGAGAGAGAGAAAGAGGAAGCGATATTGCTAAGGCTATATACTTTTCTTCCACGGCTCCAAGATTTATAAGGGTCTCACTTGACCATTTTACCCTCCCTTGAAAGTCCAACCCAATTTGCCAAAAGCATCTTTTGGCTCCAAATTTCATGTTCTTGGAACCTGTGCCTCTTTTTCACACCTCTCCCTGTGCCCTTTCTCTCCTCCTTACACTTTTCACGTTCGGACTAATTCTAGGACGGTTCTCTTCTATGACTAAATTTCCGATGAAGATTCTGACAAGGTAAACATTCTTATTTTGCATTCATTTCAATTGGATTTAATTTTCCAAAAAAAAAAAAAAAAAAAAAGAACAAGGAAAAAGCTCTGAGAAACCTATGGCTGGATTGTTGGATGTGAGAGAAAATCTGGGTCGAGAGAGAGGGTGGAGGACTCCGCGGATAAACTACGACCAATGAAAAATTATCACTTTATTAGGAGAAGCCTCATTTTTTTGTAGTGGCCTGTAGAAGATGAGAGAGGTATAGGAGGTGTACGGGGAAGGGGATTGCGTGGAGGAAAAAAAGGGCACATTGCAAGAGCATGAAATATGGAGCCAAAAGGATGCCTTTTTGGTAGATTGGATTGGTATTTCAAGGGAGGGTAAAATGGTCAAGTGAGACCTTTATAAATCTCGGAGCTGTGGAAGAAAAGAAAATAGCTATATATATATATTGGACCATTAATCCCCCTGATATTAACAGAATATCTATCCTAATGCAATTAAATCTATTTTTTATGCTTGTGATCAATACATGCATGGTACCATCATTTGTATAGAAAATGATGTGCCCTATAATTTCTATTTTGATGGTCTTGACCAAGACATGACACCATCATTTGTATATAAAATGTTTCCCATCAAAATTGATAGGTTGGTGTCCCATAATAATCTCTCTCTCTCTCTCTCTCTCTTACAGTATATATATATTGTCAACATGGATAAAATCATTGCTCACTCTGCATCGATTAATGCCCAATTCAAATTTGGTAACCAATCTAAGGGGAATTAGGAAGTTAAAATTAGGACCTTTCAAATTTTGAGGTATAAGTCTTGGGAAGGTTGGTCCACCCCTTGAGGTTAACCAACTTCGATTAAAAAATTCCAAGTAGTGACCCTAAAAGATACAAAATAACATTTGTGTCAACTACAGGGGTAGATTTTGGACTCTCTTTTAAGTGATGAGCATAATGGCGAGCGAATATTGCAAGAACTTAGATGTCTCATGAAACTTTTCAAATTTAAGAATTTTTCTTTATTATAATATTATTCTAGGATGGGTGCCAAAAGTAGTTAAAGTTTGCCCCATATAGTCAAAAGTAGTTAAAGTGATGAACATAAAGTTTGCATTCATAAAATACCGTAAAAGAACCTTTCATGACGTGCAATGCACGTTGTTTACACCTATGGACTTCTTACAGCATCTCCCTACACGGCATATGTGCACGCCGTGAAAAATTATTTACGACGTTTTCGCATGTTATAAAAACCCTATATTGTTGTAGCACATGATTATGACACATACATTGGCATATTTATTGGTACATGAATAGTTTCAATATTCATTCAAATGCTATTATTATGACTCCCAACTTGAAAGGCATCCTTGACCATAGCCCATAATGGTTTGGTAAGGACTATGTGGGCATTAAAGATAATGAGCAAGGATTGGTCTTAAAGTTGTCACTAGGGATCATTAATACTAAACACCTTGATATCAGCTCTATCACTAAATCTCAAAGGTCATAATATTTGATGACCCACAAAATTAAGGATCATTAATACTAAAGACTTTGATATCACCTCCATTGGTACTAAATCTCAAAGGTCATAATATTTGGTGGCATATTGACATATAAGGAATTAATCTTCCTATACAGTCAAATATGTCATTTTATGACCTTTCGTGCACGTGTAAAGAGTTGACAATTTCCATTCTCTCTCTACAAATTAAATATGAAAGCTTTGCCTTTTTTGATGTCTACTTGGTTCACATCGCTCATTAATACTAAAGACTTTGATACCACCACTATTTGTATTTAGGGTCTTAGGGATCATTAATATTAAACACTTTGATATCACCTTGATCTATTGGTACTGAATCTCAAAGGTCATAAAATTCGATGGCATATTAACATATAAGGAATTAATCTTGCTATACAGTCGAATATGTCAATTTATGACCTTTGAGCACGTGTAAAGACTTGACAATTTCCATTCTCCTTCTGCAAAATATGAAAACTCCACTTTCTTCGATAATACGATGTCTACTTGGTTCACATGGCATGAAACAGATGATCGAATTCTTTTGAAATTGAAAAATCTCTTATGTCAAAAGACCATGACTCCCATTGCTGGGAAAAGAATTAAACACTTTTCTTCATTTTTAATTTGAGCTTTTGGATGTCAGAAGGAAAGCATGTAGCTAGCCACTAATCTATATATATCTATCCATATCTATATCTATACTACTTATAAAAGGGTGAATCTTAGAAAAACTTTTGATTCTCTAAAATACCCTTAATATATAATATAAAGACAATATTGTCCTTTTTTTTAGTTAATGTAAACAAATTAAAAACCTTCCACAAAATTAACCAATTTTAGTATTTTACACAACCCCTAAACCCTACCTAGCTTCGTCCCCACTACCCACCGTCTTTTCCTTCTCCCTCTAGTCTCTTGCTAAGAACCTCTTTATGTCCCAAGCTTCAAAACTTCATTGCCTCATATAGACATGTCATCCATAATTAGTTGCGTGAGCCTAGCTATCAAGTCAAGTTTTGAATTTTTGCCTATGCCAAGGAGTAGACGGTCCTACCATTCTACCTTAAGTGAGCATTTTTCTTCATGTCAATCAGGGCTAGGTTCTACCTTAACTTAAGTGTGCTTGTAACTTCGAAGGGTATTTGATTCCCTCCATTCCTAAGGACAAGTCCAGGGCTTCCATTTATAGGGGATTTTTTGATATTTATTGTTGTGGTTTATGATTTATTTTATTTTAATATTGTTTTATTTTTATTGTTGTAGATATGATTGGTACTATTATACTTTATCTTTTAATGCAAAGCTTGTATGATTGTTATTATTATGTTTTATCTTCTATGATTTTTTTGGTTTAAATTCTTAATATTTTTATCTTGTAAGGAAATTTATGATTCTTATGTCTTAGGGCATCTTCTTTTAAGGACGTCATGAGATGGGTGTAGAAATCTGTCAAAGATTTAATTGTTTTTAAATTTTTTTTTGTTCTTATTGTAATATTGTTTATTAGTTTAGACTACCTAGGAAATTCTCTTAGGCAAACAAATTTTAATTGATAATTATATCCTTATTTAAAATTATTCATATTTTTTAAAAAACTACTGGTGTGAGATAAAATGACATATGGATGGATTTGAGAGAAAGATGATTTACACATGTCAATAATTTTTATTGTTAACTAAACAATAAAATCCTAAAACAAATGAAAACACATTAGAATTTTAAAATAAATAAAAACATACACTTGGCCCAAGATCATGACATGCTTGCATTGTGTGTGACTTGTTAAGCAAAGATATATTGTGGGATCTTTAGTTGCCAAGCTCTTGAAGACAAGCAAGGCAAGTTGGCTGAATTCCTTCTTAGAGGTGGTAAAAGCAACACATAACTGGATCATATATTAGAGAGGTATAGTATGAAATCAATGCGCAATCTTTTTTTTTTATTTTAAAATAATAATTTCCTTTAGTTGGGGTTGCTTAAGGTGTAACTAAAGTCTTTTGGTGTGGGTGCATCATTGTTTATTGTAATTAGGGTGTAATTTCTCTTTGCCAATCCAAAAAAAAAAAAAAAAAGGTGTAATATCTCTTCATTTTAATAAAATATTTCTTCTGCTAATTTTTTTTTCTTTTAAAAAACATAAGAAAGTTCTGTTTTAAGCTATGCTTGAATATTACAATTAGCCAAAGTAAAAAGATTAGAGAAATTGTCCAAGTGTTAAATCCCCTTCAATGTAACTCAAAAAAAAAAAAAAAATGATAAAATTTGGAAATTTATAGGGATAGTACTACAAAACAAGTATTTTTCGAAACCCACTGTTGGATTTTAGATCGAATGGTTACAAATTTTGGAACAACTTAATTTTTTGTATGCATGACCTATATGGAAAGATTATCTAATCCAACAGTGAGATTTGAGAAATATGAACTAGAGATAGGTTATCTAAAAATTTGTGTATGTAGATCTTGACCCTTCACTCATACACCTTTTATGTTTGGTTTGTTGGGTGATCATAATAAATATTTTTGTATTTTTTTACTTATTCTTCATGCGTTGAAGTCTTGAAGATAATGATTCAAAGAATAAAATATAACAAGATTTTATATTAATGACTTTTTACAAATAAATAATTTTTATGTTGATTTTTTTATAAAAAAAAAAAAAAAATCTTAAACAAACAACTCACATGCAATACATGTATGCTATAGCTAGTAAGAAAAAAAGAAGAAGAAGAAGAAGAAGAAGATAATTGTCTTATTGCAACAAATTATCTCTCTAAAATCATGTCCTAAATTTTTTTTGGAAAACAATGCATTGTGAGAAAGTTGAGACTATATTTTCTTGCAACATTTTCCCTTAAATGAATAATTGTAGGGATAGCAATTTTCCTTTTTCTTTTCTTTTTATTTTCTTTACTTTCATCCATTCCACCTGTGGCATTAATTTCTATAAAATACTTGCTTGCACCCAAGGGTGGAGGAGCTCCTTCCCCCCTCCCACTCATATTTCGCCACTTGTCCAAATAAATAAAGAGAGTTGATTGTGTGCATGCATTCCCATGTTTACATAAATACGAACATATTTTCATAAATCCATATTTGAGTGTTACATATTTATATTAACATGAATGTGTATCTACATATCTATATTAACTTATTTGTTTGTTTGTGTTCTTGAATTTATATTTTTCTGAAATATTTATAACACGTGGCAAAAAATGAATGGAGGTGGGGAGGAACCCCCACCTTCGGGTGGAGGCAAGTAGTGTCCTTAATTTCTTGACTACCTAGATTGACTTCAAGTGAATATTTTATTCAGAATGCAGTGAGGTGCCTTATAAACTTTACTCATCCGTACCTTTACCTTTTGTTCAAAAAACAAAGGTTGTAACTGCATTTAATTTATTCCTTCGAGGATCCCTCTATATAGGATCAATACTAGGTAATAACCTTTTAAATTCTTTTAAAAGATATTGTCCCATATTTGGATAAAAGGATTAGTTAAGGGCCTCTTTGGTTGTTCAATTCAAAATTAAACAATTCAATAAATTTTATATAGGGTTGAAAACATAAATCTATCACTTTGAATTAGAATATTTTAAAATGCGATAGTACGTGGATGTTGTAAAATCAATTTTAAGGAATTCATGAAATACCCCACTATTTTGAATTACAACTCTTATTTGTGATGATAACTATTATTTTCTTGAATTTGTTAATTCAAGATAATAGAGTGTGCCTTCAACCATATGTAAGATTTCTTGAATTATTTAATTTCGAATTAGACAACCAAATAGGCCCTAATTGAATATGGCAACCAATCACACCTTAAATTAATGGTTGGAGGCAACTATATTTATTTTGGACTAATATTTTAGAATTAATTTGTAACCACTTCTTCTTTGTTTGATCATTCTTGGGATAATCAATGCATGACAAAAATAACATCGTTGAAGTGGTTCATTAGTAATTGATGCATATATATATATATATATATATATATATATATATATTGTAAAGTCCATGTTTATTATGTTGTCAAATTCTGTGTCAAAGTTTTATTGAGTCTTGGGTTGATTGAAGATTTAAGTTGCTGCAAAGATGTTTTGAAGTAAAGCTTATTGTCTTGTGGCTCACACTTATTCATAGGGAAGGTAAGTGACTTTAGTTGCCATATACCTTAGGTGAAAAATTGTTTTTAAACATCTCTTTGTTTAAAAAAATGTTTATAAAAGATTTTAATTTGATTTATAAGGTTTTTAAAACCAAATAGCGCAACCCGATCGATCGAGGTTGAAGGCTGATCGATCGGTACTATTTTAGATTTGCTAATTCAGCTCGACCATACCTCGATTGATCGGGGTTGAGGGCCCAATTGATCGGGCATCGTAAAAATCAGTTTTCTATCTTATTAAAACCTTCCTATTTGATCTGATTTCGATTCCTATTCTTTTGGAGTTTCTTAGTCTCTATATTTAGAAGCTATTACAATAGAAGAGGTTAAGGAAGCCTTTCCCTATTGGGGTTTTCATTGAATATCTTACTTACTTCTCTTTAGAGCTTTTCTACCTAAGGTTTTCACTTATATGCTTTAGAGATCATTTAAACCATATTCTAAACACAACTTTAAGTGTGTGTAGCCAGTGTGAAACCGTTGTGACAGAGATTGGACTTGCGAGTTCGTGGGAGTGGATTAATATGAGGCAGATTCGAGGGAATTGACAAGGGCAACTATAAATCAAAGATTAGAAGTGTTGCACGGAATAAGACTCGAGGAGCATCGCGTGGAGTAAGACTTAGTCTGTTGTGCGTCGGGTAAATCTTGTATTATCTAATTGCTCATAGTGGATTCCTCAAACTGGACGAGTTCCCGTGGTTTTTCCCTTATAGAGTTTTTCACATAAAAATTGCTTGCATATTTTGTGATTGATTGTTTACTTTGAGTCTTGTTAACTTGCTTGATCAAAATATATCATTGATATATTTAATTAAGTAGATTAATCAAACTCATCATATTTTCATATATTAATTTGATACTTAGCAAGCAATTTGATGATTTGATGATTAGTTGTTATAGAAAATTGTATTGGGTAAATTAATTACTTGGTAAATTTTTAAAGTCCCATTCACCCTCCTCTGGGTCAAAGTATTAGTATTATCGGAATTTCATATATATATATAGAGGTGGGCTATTGCCACCATGAAAGTTCTTTTGCACTTTTACTTAGTTCACACTTTTTAAGGTTTTATGAAAAATATGAAAGGTTTTCATAAAAACTAGCCGCATTATCCATTAGAAAACATTATTTTGAACAACTTTGAAAAAGAAATATATATAAGTCCTAATCGAGTTAGAATGTGTTGATATAACTAATATCAGCACCACGCATTGAGGGTTGTACCCCTTGTATTGGCCTAATGTACCCCTTAACCCACTAATACACAAGGTGCAATCCCTAATGCGAGTGTATGTTGAAATAAGTTATATCAGCACGTACTTATCTCATCAGGACTATGTATATATATAGGATGATGATCAGGTAAACACGTGTTGATATAAGTTATATCAACACCTACATTGGGAGTTGTACCTTGTGTATTAGTGGGATATGAGATACATTAGACCAATGCAAATGGTACAAACCCCAATGCATAGTGTTGATATAACTTATATCAACACGTACTGATGGGAACTTAACTATATATATATATATATATAGGATGATGATCAGGTAAACACCTGCTGACATAATTTACATTAACACCCGCATTGGGAATTGTATTTTGTGCATTAGTGGGTTTTGAGGTATATTGAACCAATACAAAGGGTACAACCCTCAATGCATAGTGCTGAATTAACTTATAATTCCAATGGTAAAGATTTAAAAGTTATTGGATATTCTGATGCAGATTTTTCTGGTGACATAGATGATGAAAAATGCACATCAGGGTATATTTTTCTTTTGGGAGGAGGAGCTATTTCCTGGTGTAGTAAAAAACAAACCTGTGTAGCTAAAAGCATAATGGAAGCTGAATACATTGCATGTAGTATGGTGGCATTAGAGGCCGTTTGGAAAAAAGGTATTCTTAAAAGTTTGAATTTGAAAGAAATGCTGGTTGAGCCTATAAAAATGATGTGTGATAACCAAGCTGCTATATGCACCATAAAAAACGGTGAGCTTGGTATAAGAGGTAAACATATTGATCATCAATATTGTTATATTTTTGATATGGTGCAGAAGAATGAAATTCTCATAGATTATGTCTCATCAAAAGAGATGATAGCGCATCCGTTAACCAAGGCAATTGCTTCTAAAAGTTTCGAAGGACATGTCGACTCTATGGGTGTTATTAGAGAAATGTTAAATTAAGTGACAAACATCCTCAATGGAATTGTATTTTGATATACTCTCAATCTAATTGGCCAAGTGGGAGATGTTATATTGAGTGGCCAAATAGTCCTCATGCAATGGTAAAATTTTTTATTGAAACCTTGCAAAGAAGTGAATTTATTATAGGGAAAATTAGCGTGCAGTACCCTTTTTGAAACTTATAAAGCCTTAAGTCCACACACTAATCTTATAAAGCCTTAAGTCTAAAATGGAATCAAAACAGCACTGTTTCATACTTGAGTGAGCAAAATTTTTTTGAAAATGGCGATTTTGCCCCTGTAACAGAAAAACCTCCTACATGAAGCCGATAACTATGTTACGGTTTTATTCATTCGGTTATTTTTCAAAATCAAAGCCCTGTGATTTAGGTTTTGGTGGTTTTTCTCCATTGTCGCAAGCCTATGAGTTGGATTTGTAAGAGCTCCAATAGATCTAACTCTTTTCTCTCTCTTACCAGTCAACACATGCACAGATCCAGGTTTTCTCTCTCTCCATCACAAGCTTTGCCTTTCATTCATGATACTGACCACAATGGGACAGCCTGTAGATCCATTGATGAGAAGGAAGAGTCTCTGTGCTCAGTTAAAATAGAAGCAAACTCACCGTACCTGCTTTTTTCTTTCCAAGTCAATGCTCATGGCCGAAGATGAAGAGAGAGCATTATGCCTGCTTTTTCTTTCCAGATCTGATGTCCATGGCCAGAGATGAAGAGAGAGACTTTTTGATGGTTTTGGAGAAGTTGTTAGTGGTTTTCTTGCTGGCATCTTCTTCTTACCAACCTCAACTTGAACCTGCTCACCCCGCTGCTTGGTTTCAGTTTGCTTACCCTGTTTACCTGCTGCTTAACCTTTTCATCCTCAGGCTACTCACCCTTCTCAGCCTCACCTGGCTCACCCTGCTCACCATGTTGTGTTATTTCATGTACTTGCATATCTACTAGCTGTTCAAGAACAGGGGTGTAATCTGCATACAACTTCTCTATGTCAGCATTTTTCTTTTCAAGTTCTTGCGTAACTGCTTCCAATCTCCTAGAAGCCACATCTAATTGCATTTGCCTTTCATTTATTTATTTATTTATTTTTTTTTTTGCTTCTAAGGCTTCAATTTTTTTGCTTCAAGGATTGATATTAACTGTTTTATGTAACAGTTACATGTAACTGTTGTAAGCATTAAGCCTAACAATGGCCAATTTATTGAAGACTTTTTAAAATAATTACATGCATAATTTTAAAAAACAAAACAAGCCTAACAGTTATAACAGTTATCTACCATGTTACTATTAAAATTCATGTAGCTGTTACACATAACAGTTACAATAGTTACATGTAACTGATGTAAGTGTTATGCCTAACAGTGGCTAATTTATTGAAAACTTTTTAAAATAGTAATGTGATGACCTGAATTTTATAAATATATATATAATATTTATTTTGATCCTATGTGTGCGACTTCACCATAACTTATGCATGTATACCATAAAGTCATGCACTCAACCACACCGTAGCACAACCATGGGGATGAATATGAACGGAACACATTTTCCTCCCCTATCCTGCAAACCTAAAACCCTTCCCATTCTATTTTTTCTTCCTGACAACTGCAACTCTGCAACCACAACCACCTTGGCTCCATTTTTCCTTCAGCAATTAAAATCCTATACTAATAGGATTCTAAGAGGCCATACGTCAGCCGTACCTACCCACCTTGACTCCCATCTCTTTTCCCATTTGTTTCTAGTTCAAATGAGTGTATATATATAGGGACCCGAGATAGAGAGTTAGGGAAAGAGTAACTGAGAGAGAAAGAAGCTGAGAGAGAACAGAAGAGAAAAAGAGTGGTCTTGTGGAGATTTTTAGCTGAGTTCGTGGAGCTCTTTTAGTGAAGTAAAAACCTCACCTCTTCTATTGTTGATTTTATATATATATATATATCACGTACTGTGTATATTCATATGTATATGTAATTTTATTTTCTTGTGTTATTCTTAGAAAGGATGACCCTACTTCATGTTTTTGGGACCAAGGAACACCATGGTAGTGTTGAATTTCAGAGAAATTGACTACAGGTTGAAGTTTTAGAAATTTTAGAATTTTGGATCATAAAAACCCAAAACTTTAGGCTTAAAAACGAATATGATTTTATAGGATTTTGAATGAACAATTTACATTCGCACGTAGTACTCTGCGTGAGCTTCGATTCGACACTTGAATCATTGAAAACGGTTAAGAAACGAGGGAGATATTAATCGTTGAAATTGGCCTGTTGAACACGCGGTGTAATCGGGTTACACGATACAAGCCACGAGAGGTTGAAGATGACCCCATAGACTATGATCCTTTGTGGGTGCATTTGTATACTTTACCGTGTTCTCATGCATTTAAAAGCCATACGATAATCATATGAACTCCAAATTTGACCGTTGAACTCGTCTTGGCAGGCCCTACCATGTGGGACCCTTAGTTGACCATTTTGACCAAGTTTGACTGTAGTTTGACTTTTTGGCAAAATTAATATTTATTAAAAATTCTAGAAAATACCAGAAAATTCCAAAAAATTACAGAAAATTCCCGAAAATTATGAGAAATTCCTAGAAATTATAGAGAGTGTTTTAAAAATTATTTTGATCATTTTGGGACCATAGTTCATTGTTAGAAGGCCAATAGTAATTTTTTAGTACGTTATATTTATTTTGAAATTTACCTAAATATTACGTATGCATAATGATTAGATTTTATCGGTCCTTGGGAGGACCCTAGGAAGCATTAACACTGCGTTCACATTTGTTAGTGTCTACCACGTGGTTTTGGGTTGGTATTGCTCACGATTGAGGTAGGAAATGTGGCTTCTTTACATTTAATATGGAGTTATTTTATAAATGTGATTTTAAATGCCTTAATGATATTGTTGGATTTTCCCACTGATTTATAATCAAATATTTTTATTACTTGTTCAAAATTTAGGGAATCCTTCAATATATCATTTGATACGACTGTTTTATATTGTTGCTTAAAGATACATGGTTATATACTTGTTTAAATGTTATTGTGAAATATCTGTTAAATGTGTGGAATTTTTATGATACTTGGATTATGGAAAAATGCTTTATAAATGTTGTTTACTTGGAAGTGCTTTAGAAATGTTATTGAAATTCCAGAAATTTATCAAACGTGTTTATGGATACTTTTGGACACTCGGATATTTATATGAATGATGGAAAATGTTTTGGATATATGGCCTTGGGTCTTGGTATGCATCAAATGGGTGGGGGCATCACAAGGGCGTGGTGTCCTGCGTTAAGAATACTTCGCAAATAGCAAGCAGGGTAAAGTGCCCTTGGGTGAAAGACCCTAAAGCCCTCGAGGAAGAACGCCGCGTAGGTGTTGGTTATTTTCGTGCTTGGCTGAGCCGGAGGTTGATGTGACGACGTAACCTGTGATCAGCAACGGTTGATGCATGGTTTGATCCCGTAGTCTTGGGAATTAGAGATACTATGAGAATTTTGGGAAATCAACTGAAAAGCCCACACAAAGTATTGATTTGTGACTGAAAGTTGATTTTGAGTTATTAAATGATTTTAATTTATATACCATGTATATGCACATATATTAATTATATAGAATCCACACATATTTCCTATTGGGCTTCGCAGCTCATCTTATTATTATTTTAGATGATCATGTGATGCGTGAGGGTTCACCGATGGTGGATGCCTAATTGCATGAACTGAGGAATTGGGACTTGAAGGTTGCATACTAGCATAGTCATGGATGAGGATAGACGCATGTGCATTGCATAGAGACTATGCTATTTTGATGTGTAGGCAATTACTACTATTATTATCATTACAAGTACTATTTAATGATCGAACTTTGAATAGTTTGAATCTAGCTTATGTGCCAGGGATGTTGGCATTATTTTGGGATCATATATTATTATGGGTATGATGTGTGAGCATAACATTTCATGTTAATTATTTGGGTGTTATTGATGAGCTGATACAATTATTATTAAAAAAAAAAAAAAAATACACGTAGATTTGACTAAGTCTTCCACTACTTTTATACTCTGACTTATCTACGTGTACACATTTCTACTTTGACTTTTATCCACGTGTCGACTCTTCGAGTCGGGGCGTGACAAGTTACATGCATAATTTTACAAAACAAAATAAGCCTAACAGTTACAACAGTTATCTATCATGTTATCATTAAGGTTCATGTAGCTATTACACATAACAGTTACAATAGTTACATGTAACTGTTTAGGTAATCCTAACCGTTACATCAACATGTTAAATCTAATATTTTTCAAACAGTTACATGCATAATTTCGCAACACAAAATAAGCATAACTGTATCAACAGTTACATGAAGACTTAATAGTTAGATGAGTACAATTATAGTATAGTAAGTCTCATTTTTTCATAACAGCTACATGAGAAAAAACGACATTCCCAATTTTAAGTTTAACAGTTACATCAACATATTAAATCCAAGTTTTTTTTAAAACAGTTACATGCATAATTTCGCAACACAAAATAAACACAACAGTATCAACAGTTACATCAAGCAGGCAAGAGAAACTTAAAAACTAACAGTTACATGTAACTATTGTAGAGTTCAAGTACATTCAACGTAACAGCCCCAAATATAAGCTTAATAGTTACATCAACACACTAAATCCAAGACTAATATACACTAATTTACAAGAAAATTAAACGAAATCCCATTACAGTAATGAGAAACATAACAATTACACCCAAAAATAAAAAACTGATTTACAACAGTTACATTATAATGGAATGAAACTAAGAGATTCGTGTGCCCTTAATCAAAACCCTATAGAGAGTTATATTCCCCAAATCAAAACCCTAGAAAGAGTTATATCCCCAAATTAAAAACCTATTACTAACTTTTTCTCACCATTTTTGTAGCTAGGGCTTCTTCACGTTTTCTTTGTCTTCTTTACGTTTTATTTTTCTTCTTCATAGTGTTTTCTTCTTCTTCTTCACGTTTTCTTTGTCTTCTTCACGTTTTAAACTTGTAGAAACACTATATTTCTATAATGGAATCATAGAGAATGGTTCAAATTGGTAGAAAATGGTGCGAATTGGTTGAAGTTTGTAACGACTGGTGTGAATCTAGTGCGATTGCATACTGGTGATCTTGAACGAAAGCTTGGAGAATGGTTTGGATTGGAGTGAATCTGTAGAGGCGTGAAATGGGTTGAGGTTGTGTCGATTGGAGTGAATCTGTACAGGGGCGGTTGAATCTGTACAGGTACTGGAATGTTATTTCATTTATGAAGCAGGGGTAATGTCGTCTTTGCAAGTTCAGTTGGACTTAAGGCTTGATAAGTTTCTCCCATGGACTTAAGGCTTCACAAGTCCACTAAAGTGGACTTGGGCCTAAACGCCCTTTTATTATATTAAATATTTATATTTATTTTGAAATAATGGCTGCATGTTTAATTTTCAACCACGTTGACTTCGTGGGGTTTGATGTGGTCAAACATGCAGTCCATTTTTCTAGAGATATGGTTGTGAGTGAGGGCAATGAGATGGATAAAAGAGAGAGCACTAATGTTAAATTTCTAATCTTTAGGAACTTCCATGAACGTTAGAATTTTGGGAGCTTATAAATCCCATTTGAACTCTCTCTAAAAGATAGGAAATAGAAGTTTAACCACACTTGAAATCCCTTGTGGATAAAAAACCCATTGCAACCCAACCACTAATTATCTCTCTCTTTCCCCAACATTATTCCAGTTTTTGCTCATATATATATATATATAGATAAGTTGTTTAAGTAAACTTTTTGACTATTTAGAGTCTCTATTTCATTTTTATTGAGTATTTAATGAAAAAAACCAAATAGCAAGTACGCCATCTTTGATCTGAGAAACTTGCTGCATAAATATAGTGGATTAGTGCATTAATATAGTCAAGTGTTATGGTGAAAACATACTGTAATAATAGTGTTACAAGCTACTATTGTTTATAGATACCACACTCTCAGTTTCCTTATTAAAGTTTGTAACTATATATATATATATATATATATATATATATATATAGATTCTAGTCTGAAACTAAAAACTAACTTATCTATATCAAGAGTCATAAAGATGGGATGGATCCATGGCTTCTTCTACTACTAATCTGAGCTCATCCCAGTTTCCATCTCTGAAGAACTCGTCTCCGTTCGTATTCCAAAAATTTGAGCAAGATGTTGTCGATGAAGCTTGAGCTACTGAGTTTGGATGGCCAACAAACAATTGGTTTCTTCCCTCGCAGTGATCGATAAAGGGTTTTCTCTCATTCTGTTGAATGATGGAGTCTCTGATACTTACGTATTGGTCGCTATTGTCGGATTCCAATCTGCATGTGTAATTAGAAGTTGAATCAGTTGGGTTTTGTTTGATGGAGGTTCCTTTCCACTCTGCAGGTGTGTACTTTTTGTAAGCTGATGTATCACGTTTGAAAATTCGGCAGAGTGTCCATACTTCCTGTGAAAACCATCGAGGACAAACTTTCAGTTATGTGTCATTTGTTGAAAGACTTTGTTTCTTAATTAGGTAATTAACCAAATCAAGTATTAATGCGTGAAGATACAGATTAGGCAAATATTCAAAGAGGTCGGTTCATAAGTTCAATAGTTTGACTATTGAGCATAGTTAGAGACATTTTATGACACGAAAAATGCAAACAAGATGACATAAAATCCATAAGAGTGAACAAAAAACTATTGGAGTAATTATATGATGTAAAAAAACGCAAGTAATAAAGTAGAATTTAATCTAGCTCATTATATACAATAATTTAATAAGAGTACGTGGCTTCTAATATTTCGGGTTGCCAATACCATGAATTCACATTTTCTTTCCCTCGTTATAGATATTAGCGTAAATTCTGTAGTAATTTAATAAATACATTAATTCTAATGGGGTGGACTATTGGTTCTTGGGATTTATAGTTCACGAATTAAGTGGAAGGTCTTTGTTGCGCTTCTCAGTTTCTCTTAGCGCCAGTCACCAATCAAGTTTATCCCAAGTGTAAACCAATACGGAGTGGGTGGTGACCTTCCTATTTCTAGGCTAGGGGAGTGGTAGTCAGATCAAGGGTTTTGATATCCCTATTGGCCACCCAAAAAAAAAAAAAAAAATGAAGAAAAAAGATAGACATTAACCTCATATAAGATCTTGATACAATGTTATGGTAGATATATATGGATTGTTGCAAATCGTGGTACATGAAGGAAAATGCTATAGTGCCCAACTCGATCTTTACCGAACTGATGTGGCAATTGTTCTGGTGAGTGGTTATTTTGTTAAATTTTATTAGTTGAAATAACTACCATGTCAACTGGCACATGCTTCAATTGGGCAAACATATTTGAGCAAATGAGGCAATATAGCTCTACTTCTAACATAAATAAGTTAATAGCTTAGTTTCGAACGTTGATTGATAAGGCTTATTGGAATGGAATTTGGATTTTCTGTGGGTGTTTTATTGTAGGGATCATGTAGGGATTTTCATGGTTACCAACCAGATCGTTTGGTTTGTAAATAAATAGAAAATAGAGTTCGTTGGATTATCAAATCTTGTAGGGAATGAAAAGCCCTTGAAGATCCCTACACGAAGAAACTTACAGAGGATCTAAATCCAAATGGAATGTGATATGCTAGAATCAATAGTAAGACTAAATTTGCCCCCCTAATTTGTGGAAAAGGGTTGATAAACAGTAAGAAACTCTCTACTAAAACAGATTTCAAATTATTATTTTCAATACCTTAAGGATTAAAATTTTAACTAAAATTAAGAAGATGCTTTTGGAAATTAAAATAAATGTAGAGTGTGTTTGGTTGAAGAATTTCTAGACATAATTCGCCTTTAAAATGGAATTTCTCAAATTCTTACAACCAAATTCCTTGTTTGGCTTGTTAAAGTTGGAATTTCTAAAGTACTAACAAGAATTTTAACTCAGATTTTTTCAGCTTTACAATTCTGACAGTAACATATTTTGAACTTTTGAATCTCATCATTTCAAAATTGAATGTGTTTGTGTGAGAAATTGAAACAACCCGTGGATTTTTAAAATGATGGAATTTTAATGTTCATGATTTTTAATGGTCAAAATCGTAATTTAAAGTTTCCTTGTTTGGTTTTGAAATTTCTAAATAGAATTATGCAATTTCTATATTTAAAAGTTGGAATTTGGAAATTTCGTACCATGTAGATTGAATTTTCCAAATAGAATTTGACCCTTTAAATTCCTAGTTAAAATTCTAAATTTAATCAGCCAGACAAGGAATTTGGTTTTAAGAATTTGAGAAATTCGATTTTGAAGGCAAATTTAACCTAGAAATTCATCTCCCAAACACACTCAGATTTTTTCCAAATCCCTCACCCAAAAACACAAGGCTAGTAATTTTGGAACACAATGTGTACCATTTCTTTTGGATGTCACTAGCTTCACTAGGTTATGACTTACGGGAGTTTTTATTTTGTAACCTTGGTATGAAAGCACAAACAGAACTACAAAAATGAGAGCAATTTAAATGTGATAAAGAATTCAAGAGAAGGGAGTGAGAAGAATCTTACAGCTTCTTGAGCAACGTTCTTTAAATTGGGGTGGTTAGAAATTTTCCCAGTCGGCGGAAGGCGAAACTCATGCATCATCCAATCAGTTTTGGTGCCTTTTCCAGCACTTCCACGGTAGTAGACCAACGATTTCTTGAGGCCAATGCAATCATGGGTTTCTCTCACAGAATATATGGGCTTGTCGATGCCAGTGGCTTTCCAAAATCCAGACCCTGTGACTCTGTTGGGCCTTATGCTGTTCCTATACTTCCTCCCTCTGATGCAAAAGAAGTACCACTCCTTTTCTCCCACAGTACTAACTTCTTCGTTGTCACCAAAATGAATTCAAATGAGATGAAATTATTCACAAGTACGTAATAGAGGAAGCAAGGCAAAATTAATGGTCGATATTCTCATTAATTGACAACTACATTTATTAACAAATTTTAACAGTAATTTTATTTTAAAATCTGAATGGGAAGTGTGATAGAGGGGATCTAGCCTTGAGTTTCAAATCGACTCAGAAAATAAGAAGGGAATGTGATTGCCACCATGTTGTCATCGTTTCCATCATCACTCTCTCTCTCTCTCTCTCTCTCTATATATATATATATATATATATATATTGCACGCACCCACACACATGCACAATATCTCTCATATGCATGCACACGCGCACGCAGACCCTGCTGAATTACAACATGAACCTGAACTGCATAGTTTTATTAATAATATTCATTGTTGCTACTTGCCGACCTAATTTTTGGATTACAATCCAATACAGCCCAACAGTAAATAAATAAATCTATAGAAAACGGTTCAGTTGAAGGTCACCAGACAGCATGCAAGTCTCCTCATAGGTATGCAGCTGGCAGCCCACTATATTTTCTTGCTTTCTGTCGTCCTTTTAATATATATTGTGAAGGTTTCACAATCATAACTCAATTAATCATAAAAATAATTTCCTTTTTGAGCATGATCGTTTTTTCGACTCAGGTGATGGAGAAAGAAAACTGTTTGTTATCTTCAGGGTAACAAAGCCAGAGAGGATCGGAGAGACCGGAAAAAGGATAAAAACTAATTAAAAGAAACATGAAGAACACACAGAGAAAGGTGGAAGAAGTGCTTACTTGGAAGATCCCAAGGGTCATATTTGTAGATATCGATCTGTTTGATGAGTTCAATACTGATAGGTTTCTTCTCCACCTTTCGCCGCAGATAAAACCCAACAAGTTCTTCATCCGTTGGATGAAATCGAAACCCGGGAAGCATCACTTCATCATCCTTATTGTCCTCCATACTACTTTTCTCCACCTCCATCTCTCCCTCTCTCTCTCTCTCTATCTATAGACCGAGTTGTTTATGCTCTACTCAAGAGTCATAGTAGAAGCTTCTTATATGGTGTAGATGATCGATCGTCGAGTGGTGGTTGCTTGGGCCAAGTCAGGCATATTGATTTTAGAGCGTTTTTAAGCACAAAGGCGTCTTGGAAAAAGTCTTCCCTGTGCTGATAGTCGATGACTTGATGAATTAGAGTGTATGGTAATTAATTATTATTATTTCTTAAACAATTTGTCACCGTAATCCCTCTTGATTTATAATTAATGGATATAAATGTTTTTTCATAAATTTGAATCTAAAATCATTTATTCATTTAATAAGTGAGACAAATATCTTAAAAAACTTAAAATGTTACATATTTTTCATTCTTGTTTAACTTTAAATGTTCCCAAATTATTTTCACATCTAAAAAGTAAATGATTTTTATAATTTTTTGTACACATGGAGATAAAATTAAAACGCATTTAATAATGGAGTGTAAGAGTTAAGTAATAATGGAGAAAAAAAAAAAAAAATCCCTGAACGAGTATAAAAGTCTGCCGCGAGATGGCATCGCATTTGACCAGGCAGGCCAGGGAGACTTGCACAGGGTTAATGGCAGAAATTCTGACACCTAAGCTTTCAAAAGGCATTAAAGTTGATACGAAACAATCAAAATAGCACCATGGAATAAATGTCATGCCCAGAAGATACATTGACTAATTTGGCAATTTTATTAGACGACCCAATAATGCATCGAAACCAATCTTTTGTCATCCCCTTTAGGGAATGGGATTTGGTGAAGTTTGGGACCTTAATTTATGGTGGAGTTATCGTTAAATTGACGTCACGTGGTAAAAAAGAAGAAAGTATGATTTAGATTCACTAGTAATAAAATAATTCTTAAATTTTGTGACCTCAACTGATTTACTATCAGCAAATTCGAGCCGTCTCTTATTCTCTTTTGTCACGTGGCGTTAATTTACCATAAAATTAAAGTCCCAAACTTCACCCAATCTGGATCCCTATTTTAGACTCAGTTTGTCTGTCGACTAGAAAACCAATCTTTTTAAAAGTCATTCTTAATTAAGTTCTTAGTCATTTACTAAGATATTAGTAATAATTTGTTTTGAATTGTAACTGTTTTCTTGTAGGCCGGTCAATCTAAAATTCCCCCAATGCTATTATTCTTTTCATCATTTAATCTTTTTCATTTTTTTAAAAAATTATTTTTCACCTGTCCCGGACACTAACTATGAAAAGAAGCATGTGGTGCTAGTTAATTGATTTGAATTTTATTGTACTTCTCTAAAATTTATACAAATTGTTTATTGATCTAGGTCAAGTGGCTAAAATTACATGGAACTTTTATTTGCACCATCGGGTCTAAATAGGAACGGAGAGCTACAACATTGAAATTATGCAAAATTTGGATGTTTGATTGAAAACTTCGAGATCTTCAAGATTCATCATTTTGCCCTAAATTTTTTGGCATCGTTTGGTTTCGCATTTTAAAATATATTTTTATAAGTAGGGAAAGTCCTTTATTATTTTTTTGCTTTTTACTATTAAATAAAAGCAACAAAAACTATAAACATATTTGGTAAAATTGATTTTTGCTTTTACTTTTCATTACAAAAGCAAAAGCAAGTACTACAAAGTCGTCCGAATACGGCAAATGTCGTCGCCCCTCTCGCCGTTGTCGCAAGACATGGTTGGTGAAAGTTAGGCATGATGTCGAGAGATTGAATCGGGTGAGAAAAATTAAAAATTTTGCTTTTAAAAGCAAGTTTTATTTGCTTTGGATTAAAAGTAAATATTTTCTTCTAATTGCTTTTTACTTATTAATTACAAAGTACTTCTTAAAAGCTGTAACCAAATGTTATTTTTCACTTTTATAACCTATTGCTTTTAAAAGCAAAAAAGATCTTTTAAAAAGCATAACCTAATGGTTATTTTATTTTATTTCATTTTTTTTATCAAATTCTGCTGTTTAAGCTCTCAGAAGTGTCAATTTTTGTCTCTTTTGAAAAATTTTGTTTTGGTAATATCTTTTGTTATTGAAGTTAGAATTTTTTAAACTGTGCTAAGAATATAGGGATTTACAGGGAATGGAAAGAAATTCATTTCATTTTCCGAATGCCAATGTTTAAAACGGAGGGATTTATAAATGGAAATGAATTAGAAGGGGATTTGATGAAATTTCAATACATGCTATGAAATCCAACCCAAGAGGGTGAAATTTCATCAAGGGAATTGGAATTCAGTAAGGATGGACCCCCAAATCCAAATCCCTTGTTTGGATGTTATGAAAAGTTGAGGATTTGGATTTTGGGCAAATTTACCTACGGATTTGAGAGCTCCAAATCCAGGGATTTGAAATAACACCTAATAGACGTTATTCACAAATCCATCCCAACGAAGCCACAATTTGATCGACCCTGTTGCCCGACCTTCATTCCCGACATTCTCTAAATCGACAAGGCCATTCCTCACATTCTCGCTATTCTCCTTCAAAGTCCCGACTCTCTCTCCTGTATACCTCGCCTACCTTGATGGCCAACTGGGGCAACAGCGAAGATAACGGTGATGGCAACGGCAATGGCAATGACGACAACAACACATACAGTAAGTTTCTAACACTCAGTTCTCTTCTATTTGTGTCTAAATTTCTCAATTTGAAGATTTCATCATTGCTTATCTTCCTCTACTTGCAAAGGGTTTACTTATTTTTTTACTTTTTCTGTTAATTCCCTTTTTGGTGTGATGAGTCATCAATGGGTAGTGAGAAAAGGTGGGTTCTGAGATTCAAATATGTTTGCTATTGTTGAACTTCAGGTGTTTGATGAAAGTTCTGTGAGAACTTTGTGAAGATATATAAGGGTCCAATTAAGCCCGCGCTTCTCTTCTTTGTTCGTATACACACACCACCATTCACTTGATTTGGATCTTGATATGAACCACAAATATTATTTTTATTTTTCTTTTCTGAGATATTATAGTTGATCTTACTCTTTGGTGTTAATTCTTCCACAGCCACTATGTTGTGCAGCATTTGCATACGATTGTGTATTTTTGGCTTCTTCTGAACAATGGTTGCCCACTTGCCCTTTGAAGAGAGGGATTGTGTGCATTTTTTAAATGGAGTTCAAATAAAAAGGGTCATTTGTTGATTTTTTTTTTTTTTTGGTGGTTGTTAAATATGGCTGATTTGGAATTTCTTCCTTGGTCTAGTGGAACTGAGTTGCTACCTTTGATTAGAATGATTATTCAAGTGCCTTAAATATATGTTATCTTGCTTTCCACCTCTACTCCCTTACCCACAATAGGTTGGCAGATAGGTATACAGAGTCGCTAGATATCTATATTCTAAGATGTACGTGCAATAAATACAATACCTCTATCTGGTTTGCCATAACATTCAGTCTCATGTGCCATGCTATTACCCTTCTTCAATCTACATTTCATGCCTTTTGCTTCACAGTTTTTACATCGTGGAATTGACCAATTCAAAGGAACAACGTATTTCTGGACAAGTATATCTTGGGGTACATCAGAAATACTATAAATGCTGTTACAAGATAGTAGAGAGTTTGATATTAAGGAAGTGTAAAAGAATCAACATAAACATGGTAGCCAGGGACATCGAGGCAGGGGACTGGGTGATGTCCCATAGGGAATATGAGATGAATTTGAAGGGAGAGATAAATTTTTCCTTATGGGTGTTTGCTAGTTTGCACTGTAAATTAATTCTACCTACTTCTTGGGTAATATATGGTTTAGTGTTGTATGTAAAATAGAAGAGTTATTCATGAAATGTATAATAGTGTTTAATATGCATTTTTCTCTTTTGATTTATAGATTTGTTGAGTGCATTGAAGCACATTTACTTTGCCAAGTTTTGTTGGGGATAATTGTGGATTTTGTGAAATTTGTCACATAATATTTATTAAAATTAAACATGAATACAACTTATAACACAAATTAAGAAATCACAAATACAATGAAATTGAACACGAATAAATCTCTTAATAATCATAATTTAATTTAACAAAAATCAACACAAGAAATATTGAATTAAAATAAAATAAAATGAATAACAAGAGCTGGCCTATGGGAAGGCATGTGAGATCACGTTGTCCTAAAGGAATTATTGCCTCCCTATGTACAAGTGCTGATGGACAATAGGACTTCCAAGATACAACTCCAAAGCTCGCAGCTCCTTCTTCTATGGGTACGTTCACATGAAGAGTATGGTGAACCCGTCCACGATCAGTTGCCCTATAAAACCAATATATAAAAGGGGAAATTAGCGTTTAGTACCCTTTTTTAGAATCCTAAAACCTTTATTCCACACACTAATCTTATAAAGCCTTAAGTCCAAAATGGAATCAAAACTATAACGTTTCATGCTAGAGTGAGCCAAAAAAAATTTAAAAATAGCAATTTTGCCCCTGTAACAGAAAAGCCCTTATACAGCTCTACCTTAAACTCTCTACAGTCAATACACCCATAGATCTAATTCTTTTTTCTCTCTTACCAATTAACAAACCCATAGATCTAGGTTCTCTCTCTCTCTCTCTCTCTCCATCACAAGATTTGCCTTTTATTAATGGTACTGACCACTATGAGACAACCTGTAGATCCATTGATGAGAAAGAAGAGTCCTTGTGCTCAGCTAAAATAGAAGCAAACTCACCATACCTGCTTTTGTCTTTCTAGATCTAATACTCATGGCCGAAGATGAAGAGAGAGCATTATGCCTGCTTTTTCTTTCTAGTTCTGATGCCCATGGCTAGAGATGAAAAAAGAAACCTTTCGATGGTTTTTAGAGAAGTTGTTAGTGGTTTTCCTACTAGCATCTTCTTCTTACCAACTTCATCTTGAATCTGCTTACCCTGCCGCTTGGCATCAACTTGCTTTACCCTGTTTACCCTGCTGCTCAGCCTTCTCATCCTCAACCTGCTCAACCTTCTCAGCCTCACCTGGCTCACCCTGCTCACCTTGTTGTGTTATTTTATGTATACTAGCTGGTTAAGAACATGGGTGTAATCTGCATGCAGCTTCTCTATATCAGCATTTTTCTTTTCAAGTTCTTGCGTAGCTACTTCCAATATCCCAAAAGCTACATCTAATTGCACTTGCCTCTCATTTTTTTCTGCTTCTAAGGATTCAATTTTTTTGCTTTAAGACTAATATTTGTGCACTATATTGAGGGGACTGTATTGTTTCTTTCTCATTATACTTCTGGGTTACTTGATGTACTTTCATATCTACAATCTTTTCATCTTGCACTGATATTTTGGCTTTTAATTGCAATATCTCATTGTATTTTTTTCCACATTTCTCTTGGAAGTCGTGAATAATCCCTTCCAGATGTTGTATCCTGTCTTTATATTCATATCTTATTGTCTTTTCCATTTGAGCTCTTGTTTCCGCATTCTCCTTATGCAGTGCTTCAAGATTTAGTTGACCTTTAGTTTGTATGTCGATAAGAAATTGAGCAATATCAACATCAGTCATGTCCTGTAATAGAAAAGGGAAAAAAAGGAATTTTAGTTTTTTTTCTTTTTAAATATAAAACAGTGTATGTAATTGTTTTATACTACAAAGCAATTAATAGTAATATCAACACTTTAAACCTAAGACTTTAAAAAACAGTTACATGTAACTGTTTTCATTTTGAATCTAAAATACACTGATTTTAACAGTAGAGTTACATGTAGCTGTTTATATATAGGGTGCTTCAGAAACTGTTTCTTTTGTAGAACAGTTACATGTAACTGTTGTAATAAATATAAGAATTTTACATTACTCACTTTAACCCAACTATTTTTCCCCTTAATTGATGATCCCTCACTTTTTCTTGCACCGGGCGTCCTCCTTGCCATTTCTACAATACATTTTAGGTTAATTAAAGAATAATATGCATGAAACAGTTACATATAACTTTTTAAAAAACTGTAAGCATCAAAGAAGGTATACTAGAAAGAAAACATGAAATTGTTCAATAGAGAACAGTTACATGTAATTGGTCAATAGATAATAGTTACATGTAACTGTTGTAAGTGTTAAGCCTAACAATGGCTAATTTATTAAAGACTTTTTAAAATAATTATATGCATAATTTTACAAAATAAAACAAGCCTAAAAGTTACAACAGTTACATCAAGACTTAATAGTTAGATGAGTAAAATTAGAGTATAGTAAATCTCATTTTTTCATAACAGTTACATGAGAAAAAATCACATTCCCAATTTTAAGCTTAACAGTTACATCAACCCTTTAAATCTAAGACTTATATACACTAATTAACAAGAAAATAAAATGAAATCCCATTACAGTAATGAGAAACATAACAATTACACCAAAAAATAAAAAACTGATTTACAACAGTTACACTACAATGGAATGAAATTAAGAGATTACACAAAAATGCTTTTAATCAAAACCCTATAGAGAGTTATATTCCCAAAATCAAAACCCTAGAAAGAGTTATATCCCCAAAATAAAAACCTAGTGCTCATTTTTTCTCGCTATTTTCGCAGTAGGGTTTCTTCACGTTTTCTTCTTCTTCTTCACAGTGTTTTCTTCTGATAAACTTGTAGAAACACTATATTCTATAATGGAATCATAGAGAATGGTTCGAATCGGTAGAGAATGGTGCGAATTGGTTGAAGTTGTAACGACTTGTGTGAATCCAGTGCGATTGTGTACTGGTGCTCTTGAACGAAATTGTGGATAATGGTTTGGATTAGTAGAGGTGCGAATGGGTTGAGGTTGTATCGATTAGTGTGAATTTGTATAGGTGCGATTGCGTACTGGAGTAAGAAGAAGGTTGGTTTCCTTTGCTGTGTAATCGTTTATGTTTTGAGTATAATTTCTTTTATGAATTAGGGTAATTTTGTCTTTGTAGGTTTTGTTGGACTTAAGGCTTGATAAGTTTCTCCCGTGGACTTAAGGCTTGACAAGTCTACTGAAGTAGACTTGGGCCCAAACTCTCCTATATAAAATAACTTTATACAGCTCTCACAGAATATAGTGGAAAATGGATTGAGTAAATAATATGAATGTCATAATCATCCATGTAGAGAGAAGGCCACTATTTATAATAGTAAAATGCTGAAATTGTTTTAGGCTAATAAAGGCCCAAAATAAGTGCCATAATAAGGGAGCGGCTATTGCAACCCCACAAAGGTTTAAGTTGCCCCCACTTAATATCCCTACCCCCCAAATTTATATACGCACCCCTCTAAAAGACTAAAATACCCTTCTTCTAAATAACCCTAACCCTCTTCACCCACCCCTCTCACCCACCCCACTCCCCCCTTACACAAGACCCATATAAAAGAACACACCCATGCCCCCATAGCAGACCGGCGAGGAAGGAGACGGCGACGGTGACGGCAAAGGAGGTTCTTCTTCTTCTCTTTTCTTCTTTTCTTTCTTTCTTTCTTTCTTTCTTTCTTTCTTTCTTTTTTTCCTCTGCTGGTTAGATCTGTAGGGGGGAGGTTTTTTTTTCAAAACCTCCATTTTTTCTGGCGAGGGAAGTTCTTCCTATTCTCTCTTCTTTTCTCTTCTTCTCCTCTTCTTCTCTTCTTCTTCTTCTCTTTGTCCTTCTTCCTCTTTTCTCTTCTTCTCCTCTTCTTTCTTTCTTTTTTTTTTTTTTTTCCCTCTACTGGTTAGATCTGTGTGTTTTCCGGCAAGGGCCTCCATTTTTTCCAGCGACGGGAGGGAAGAGTAAAAGAGGGCTGCCAATGGGAGGGAAGAGGAGAAGAAGAAAAAAAAAAAAAGAAGAGAAGAAGAGGGAAGAGGAGGAAGGAAGAAGAGGGGTTCGCCGTCGTCGGTGGGATGGGGTGCCGGAGAGAGTTGCCGATGGGGTGGGGTGCCAGAAAGAGAAGAAGAAGAAGCCCTTTTTGGTAATTTTACATAATAATTTTTCTAATTAAAAAATATGGGGGAGGGGAACTTATAGGTTTGGGGGGTTGCAATAGCCGTTCCCACTTATAACAGCCTAATAAATAACATGAAATAAAAGTCCAACGGCTAGTAACAGACACCCATAAATCATAGAAATTAAGGTCCAACGGTCAAATGAAATAAACTAATATAAACAGCCCATTAAGTCACACGTGCGCCACGTCATGCGCCACATCACGATACAGCCGGTCGATCCGGATCGAGGTAGGCTTTGTAGGTGTGCACACGTATGTAGTCTAAAGTTTTAAAGTTTTAAAGAAAATTACATATTTTCTAACAAGTTTAACTGTAGTTACCGGCTGAAAACAGAAAAATAAAGGAAAATGAAGCCCTTTTTGCTTTTTGTTCCTTAAGGTTAAAATGCAAAGAGATGGGTGTAGACACCCCAACTTGCACCCGATGAGTCAGATTGGAAACGCCCTATGATGAGGTTAGTTCATATACTTTGAGAAACTTTGGAATTCGCCTACATGAGCCAAAAGAATTGCAGCTGAGAAATAAGGTGAAATTGCGAACATGGATGCGTACGCATGTACGGAGGTGCGTACGCATGGATTATGGTGCGTACGCATCTCGTGCTTCCAGAACCTTTCTTTTCGGGCCACTTGCCCTCCAGACCAGAACTCTTTTCAAGGAACGTGTTACAACATGCTTAGGAGACCTAGATTTCGGGGAAAAAAAGCAGAGACCCCTAATCCTACTTCCTATGCCTATATATAACCCATTAGACACCTAAAGAGGGGGACTTTTTGGAGGGGACTGGAATCAAAGAGAGAAGGAAAGCTATAAGAACAGAAAGAGAGTACAGGAGGCTGCAATTCTGGAGGTTCAGAAGGAGTAGTTCTTAAAGGAATCAGAGTAGAGAACCCTGAGGGTAATATCTGCATCCTACTTGTATGATTTACTTACTAAGCATGAAAATTCATATTCAATAAAGTAATATGTTACCATAAATGCCACGTTAACTGCATGATATTGATTACATGTCATCACATAGTGGACTCTTTCCATAAGAGAACCTAGGGCTTCACGTATATTTCTGCATAAGCATCATATAATAGACTAGGGCTTAATTGTATGATGATTTGCTAGTATGAAAATTTCCTGTGTTACCATAGAAGTGATTTCAGACTTTAATCTGTAGGAACTCACACGTACAATTTCTGACGGTATACAGTGAGTTTTGCGAGATGACATAAATTGCCAATGGGTGCGTACGCAATATATGGTATGTGTACGCAGTAACTAATACTGCATACGCACATAAAGCATTGGCAGACAGTTTCTTTCTTTATTGTAGTTATTCTGATAGTTGGTTAACTCGTATTTTGTTTCTTTATGTTTATTTGGTGCCTTTTATCTGTATCATATCATCATGATTTGCGTGCTGCTATGGTTGAATGAATAGGGTCAATTTTGATTAGACCTTAAATTAATTAAAGCCATTAATCATGTGTAGGGGCCGATTTCGACCGGGCGTGGCTGGGTGCCTAACACCTTCCCAGCTGCGTACCCTAGCTCCGAACCCGAATCTTTGGTTATGACGAGCTAAACCCTGCTAGGGTTCACTCGTTCCCATTATTGGGTGGCGACTCCTCTCCATGTTAGTCCTTTGAGGCTAATGCGTATTCTCGAGCTATGTGGTATTAGGGCGTGGCGCTCACAGTGGCGACTCCACTGGGGATAGAGAGCTAGATTCCGTATAGTGATTTATGGCTTTACTTAATTTAAATTGTTTAATTAGAAAAGACCAAAATTGCACACACGCGCACTACCACCCCTTACCCTCGATGACAGTCTGATGAAAGGTACCGGGTCCCATTCGGGCCTATGGTTACTGGAAGTTGGCATCATCAACCCACAGCCTGTGCCACTAGCCTGTAATAAGCTTGTGAGTACGCTAACGGGCCACTCTTTGAGTGCCCTAGCTTAGGTAACCCTTGAAGGAGAAGTACCCCATTAACCAACACCACTAGTTACCCCACCAACCTTTGCATACCCTTGCTTGAATGTGTGCCATGTCATGTTACATTCATATTAGGAATTCATCGCGGGCTTGGGACGAGGCCCCCATTATCCATTAGCTATCTCAAGTTGAACCCAATTGAGGGAAGTTGTGTGAGGTTGTTATTGGACTTGGACTTGTGTAAAATAATAAGAAAAAAATACATGGGTCCATGATCCAAAAGAGAGTGAGGTGTGTATATATTGGGCCGACTTAAGATAATTAATGGACTATGCGGGTTTAGTACTAGGTTAATCTGTGTTGGCAATTAAATCCAAAATCCAACTAAGAATCAAGTCCAAAGCAAGTTATATCCGAACTTAAGCCCGAAAGAGTGGAGAATTATTTGTAATTGGGCCTGATAAAAAATAAAAAAAAAAAAAAAGAAGAAAAGAAAAGAATGAATGTCAGGTTCGGGCCCAAGTTGTTGAGAGGTGAGAGACATTTCTGTATTGGGCTTAAGTTAGTGAAATAACAGGCTTTGTGTCCACTTATTATACCTTGGGCATTTGGAAGATATAGTAAACATAACAAAACCCAAGGTATAGTGAGCAATAATTGGGTAATCTTAATCTTAATGGAACAACGTTGTTTATTCAAATAAAGGACATGGACTTGATAAGTTACACATGGCTAAATGCAGTAAAGGATTGGTCGATCACGGAAGAGTGCGCCAGGTTGTACTTGGATCCGATCACCTACATCCAATCGATTGAGGAAAGTGGAACTGGAACCAATGGCAGTGGAGCCGACTTTAACTGATCTCGTGGCTATGTTGCGACAGGATAAGGCGGAGATGAAGGAACTCATCACGGGATTAACCCAGAGGCTAGAGCATTTAGAGATGGGGGGTAAAGCGTCATCTGATCAACCTGAAGGCGAAAAGGGGGTCGACAAGGAAGGGGAAGGAAGTGGTGCACCGAAAACTAATAATGGTGAATCCCACCCTTGGGATGACGAGGATTTCGCAGATTACATGGCCAATAAGAAAAACGTCAAAGACAAGGGCAAGATGGAAGATCCTAGGTTCAATAAGTTGGAGGTAGAGAATCAAGAAATGAGAGAACAAATAAGGCAGATGAAGGCCGCTTGGCGTAAGTCTCAAGGGATAGACGACTATATGTTTTCTATGCCTAGCACCACGTCAGAAACTAGGATGCAGCTACCCCCTAAGTTCAAGATTGCAGATTACGAGAAGTTTGATGGAACTGGCGACCCTAAGCAACATCTACGCCAGTACATGAGCATAGCCAGAATGAGGGGTCTAACTTCGGAGCAAGTCCACTTCGCATTTCCACTATCCTTATCTAGAGATGCTTCAAAATGGTATTACAAGCTCGATGAGAAGACAACTGGGACTTGGGAGGTGTTGACCGAGGAATTCACTAATAAGTACAACTATAATACAGTGTTGGATGTAACATTAAGGGACTTAGAAATGACAAGGCAGAAACCTGATGAGCCTTTTTCTGAGTTCATAGGACGATGGAGAGCAAAAGCAGTGAAACTGACGAACAGGCTAGCAGAGATATACCAAGTCAACATGATCCTGAAAAACCTGACACCAGTCTATTTTAACAAAATGCTAACCTCATCCGTTATGGATTTCCAGCAACTGTACCAGTGCGGGACCCGAATAGAAGATGCAATAAACAAAGGGCAGATCGAGACCAGGCCTAAGAGTGTGTTTGGGGCAAACAGTGGCAACAATGGAACAAGTGGAGGCAACAGAATCGGGGGATCAGTGCAGGCAACAGTAGGGAATGTTTAGCAGACAGAGAGAAAGCCCAGAGTATTTCATGATTTGGGAGTACCCTTGTCCAAGGCATTTGCTAATTTGTCTAGAAGGGGGTACTTGTAGGCCTTGGAACCTCTGCCGCTTCCAAACCCAATCCCATCTAACTGGAAGCAGAATGAGTTCTGCGAGTTTCACTAGCGCATTGGTCATAGGACCGACAATTGTACTCAGTTGAGACATGTGATATAAGACATGATTGAAGCAGGGAAGCTGCCGCCGCCAGGAGAAGATAAGAAACCCAACGTGCATCGGAATCCCATCCCCAACCATAATGCACCACCGCCATATGCCACTGTGATCGAAAGAGGGTGCGAAAGCGGGGATCCATCTATGCTCATCATTGCAGTATGCTCACTATAGGATGACAGTGACGAAGAAGGGGATATTAAGAAAGGGTTCTGGGAACAAGTTAAGGAGGACACTATGCACCTTACTCGCGCAGGCAGGCATTTCAAGCCTCCTCATCTAGAGGGTGACAATTCGGGAAAAGACGTGAACCCTGAAGTCGACATAGAAGAGTTGAGACACAAGTTAGGAGAGATAGGGAAAGAAGAGGAGGAAGACTGGGTCCTGAAGTAGTTGAAGAAGACACAGGCCAACATTAGCTTATGGGGTTTGTTGGTGGCTTCAAAGAAACATCGGAAGACGGTATTGGAAGCACTAGCTCAGCATGACGTATCCATCGACACTACACCTGAACAAGTGTTGTCAATCATGGGGGTAGATGCTGCTGAGAAGACCATACTAACATTCTCAAGAAAAGATCTTCCCACGGAGGGGATAGAGCACTCAAAGCCTTTGTATGTCATGGTGGAATGCAAGAACCTGAAAATTCTGGTGGTACTCATAGACAATGGGTCAGCTCTCAACGTATGCCCGCTACGCACAGCAAACCGCCTCGGTATAGCTAAGGAAGAACTAGCGCCATCTGCAGTAACTGTGAAAGGATACGACAATAGCTCGAGGAGTGTCCTAGGGACTTTCAAAGCAAACTGCAAATTGGGACCGGTAGAATCCGTGGTAGAGTTCTGTATAATGGATATCCCGGCCAATTACAACATGCTTCTAGGACGAACTTGGCTTCACCCTCTCGAAGCTGTCCCATCGACAGTGCACCAAAAAATCAAAATGCCATGGCAAGGAGGTGTCTTAGTGATTCACGGGGATGGAGAAATCACGGGTCAAGTATTAGGTATCAAAGAAGGAGCAGAAGCCTCAGGATGGAGAGGATTCGAGTTAGTGCAAATGCTCGAAAGAAAGAATGATGAAAGGGAAAAGGTATCCCCGGATTTCGGAATAGGGATAGGCCATATGGTGGCTCACATCATGAAGAAGATGGGATATATACCTGGAATGGGGATGGGAAAGGATGGACAGGGAATCACTGAGTTGCCTGATTTTCGCACACAGAAAGACCGCAAAGGGATAGGGTATGAGGGAAAATCAGGGCTCCCGAAGAACGGGGGCACTCTTAACGGCAATTTCATCAAAGAAGGAGAAGATTTCCCTTTTTGCGGTTTCCCGGAGCCATGGGTGGACAAGACCAATGGAAGAAGGTTACCAGGTTTGGAAGTCTTTTTCGTTGAAACATTAAAGATGACACTTCTATGGGAAAAGGTTGAGGAAACAAAGACACTGGACGTGGACTAGGCCGACAATTTAGAGCAGGGGGTCTGGGAGCAGCAGCTAGCAGAACACAACCTGAACATCGCAGTATTAGCAGATCAAGTTGTTGCAGAAAATTTAATGGAGCTGATTACTGAAGCAAATGGGGGAACCAGTACCTGGACCTGGGAGAAGATGGAGAAGACCATTGTAGGCAATAGGATAACCACTCAGACTGATAAGATTATGGTTAATCTTGTGACTATTTTTGATAACATCAAGGCCTCTGAGACCAATTATGATGTAATTTATCCGATTAATAATGAAATGAATTCTGATTTTGCTTATATTGATATGTCTTTAGAAGAATACATTGCATTAATGTCTGTCACACCCCATTTTTGCACCACCTTACTAGGGCTCATCATTTCATGCATGTTTTTATTTTGTTTTTGAGTCTAGTCACTTGCATTAGGTTTCTAGAGTCACAAGGACAATGGGTATGAATTTTGGTTCAATTTGGAGTTGATCTTGAGGGATAATAAGAGCTTTTGTGACTTGAGGGGCATAATCGTCTTTTAAGTCCCAAACTTTTCATTTGACCTTGAAATAATCTCCAAATTGTCAATTGAAGTTCATATGGATGCATAAGAGGTATTTCTAGTGTCAATTTGATGAATCAATGGCTCGGGATTAAAATGGCTCAATGTAGTTCAAAATTGGTTAATTGACCCTTCTTTGGGTTAGCTCTAATTGACTCACAATTACCAACCAAATCTTTTCAAATTGACTTTCATTAGTCATCATTTTACTCCCAAAAGTGTTTTATGAAGTTCAATTTTGATATGGAAAGTGTTTGGTTTGACCCTATGTGCACACCTGTGCTTAGCAAAGGTAGAGCAAAGTGGTTAACCGCCTTGTTCAAACCTAACCATGCCCCCATGGTTAGTGGTTTTCACCCTAAAATGTTCAAAAACATATTCCTCATCGAAACACGGTCGTTTTGGCTTTTGTTTCATCAAAATCGGAGTTCATTTGGCCCCTGAAACACTTCTAGAAGCAGTAGGAGTCAAAAATAGGCAAAAATCCGGAGTGGGCTCGGGTGACCACCCAGCCCCGGGCGGCTAGCCGCCTGGGCCCAGGTGGCTAGCCGCCCAGGCCCTGGTGGTCACCCGAGACTACTTTCCTATTTTCACTCTAACTCCTTGCTGAAGCGGACTCTTGCCTATTTTGACGTATTTGGGCTCTTTTGGACGAGTTTCCTTCTAATTTTTGGTAACTTCTGAGTTACTTAAGCCCCAAGGGGGTCTCTAATAGCCCTTGGATTAATTTTTAGGGTTTTAATCCCAGCCATTGGTTAATCCTAATTGAACTCTATAAATACCCCCTATGCTTCAGCACAAGGGGAGCCACTTTATGCCTAAAAACCTTAGTGTTAGAGAGAGAATAAGAGAGAGAGACTTGAAGGAGAGCTGGAGTTCTTGCTGTAGCCTTGGAGAACATTGATTCAAGTCATCCATAAGAGCAAGAGGGAGTTCATACAGCAGCAAGGAAGGCCCTTCCTAAGGTATTCTCCTTCTCTATTCAAGCTTAAACTAGGTTTTCATATGGGTTAGGCTTATTGCATGTTAAAGGTAACTTTTTTATCATGTATTAACACTCTAGTTAGTTAATATACATGGAATATCTATTGTTTATCTACTGTTTAGCATGCTTTAGGGCTGTCCTATGTGTTTTTTATGCATAGTTATGGTTCTTGTGCTCCTGTTGCCCTTGTGCTAGGATTAGTGTCATTGCATGTTAGAGTTAGGATTTTCATCATGTTATGTTGCTTTAATTAGTTAATATGCATGATTTAATTTCTGTTTAGTTTGGTTTTAGCATGACTAAAGTATGTCTTGTATGTTTTTAAGCATATTTGTGAGTTTAGGGTTTTAGAGTCTTTGTTAATTCTCATATAGCATGATAAAGTAGACTTTTTTATTGGTTTTTCTTCGTGTTTGCTGTATATGTCTTGCATATAGAGTAAACATGATGTTTTTGCATGCATTTTAGTATGTTCTAGGGTTTTTATGCATGATATGGTTCTAGGAATATGTTAGGACTTATTATTGTTCGCTGTTTTGCTGTTAGCATGCTTAGTGGATGATTTTAGGGCCATAATACTATTCTGTCCAGATTTGCATATCATTGTTTTTGCATGGTTTTGAGCACTTGTAAGGGTGCAAATAGGTGTGGTATTTGTCCTATGGTAAATAGGGCTGCTCATGTCTGAAATGGCTAATGCTTGGAGCTATTGCGCTCAGGTGAGTGGGTATGAAGGTGCCCCAATTCACCTCTCTCCCTTAACTCTTTCTCTTCTCCCTCTCTAGGGTTAATTTTTAATATGATCCTATGGTTTAATTAGAGGTTTCCTTCACCAACAAAATTCTGGTTTTTATTAAAGTTTCCATTTTGTGGAGTTCTTTCTAAAATCAAACTTTCTATCAATTCTCTTTTTGATCAAATAAGGAAACCTAGGGTTTTAACCATAGGTTTGTATTAGGTCTTAACCTTAGTTCCAATCGAACTACGTGGACTTTGATCCATGTATTTCGCTGCATGGTACGTAGGCGCTCTTCGTGAGGCTCAAGTCCGTTCTAGGATCCAAGCATCCTAGGTTTTCTTTTTGTTTTGTTTTCTTTTTCTTTATTTTCTGTTTTGTGTGTTTATTATGCATGGGTGGATGAATGAAATATATGATATGCATGCTATCTTGTGATGATATACTTGCTGATTTTTGTATGGAAAAGATCTTGATTTAGCCCAAATGAACTAAGAGACCGAAAGGGTGACATGGGTGCCTATAGGCTTTGCCTAGAACCTTCCCATGTCATAACTTAGCCTCCGAATCCCCGATTTCTTTGGTTTCCAAAAGATTGGTTTTTGCCTTTCCTTTTTAAACATGGAGTCATTCAAATTGTTTTCCTAAAACAAACTGTTTTTAGGGTTTTCCTTATTTCCTTTAAAAAATAAGGTGGCGACTCCTTTCCTTTTTCTTTTTTCAAACCTATTTTCTTTTCAACCCTCGTGGGCCCAATTTCCGGGGTTCACAATGTCCGAAGATCCTGACTTAAACAAGGTAATCAATGAAGATTATGAAAGAAGTGTAGAACCTATTAAGAGTGAAACTGTTAAAATCAACCTCGGCACTATTGAAAATCCTAAGGAAGTACAAATCGGCTCCACTTTATCTATAAAAGAACAAACCGATCTCAAAATACTATTGAGTGAATTCCAAGATGTATTTGCATGGTCCTACGATGATATGCCTAGAATAGATCCAGAGATAGTGCAGCATCACATCATAACAAAGGAAGGAGCCAAACCCGTGAAGCAACGATTAAGGCGAATGCAACCAGAATGGCTGATGAAGGTTAAGGAAGAAGTTACTAAGCTGTTGAATGTAGGGTTTATACGGGCGGTAGACCAAGCCGACTGGGTCGCAAATATCGTACCTGTGCCAAAGAAGGATGGTCGAGTAAGAGTTTGCGTGGATTATCGGGATCTCAATAAAGCCTGCCCAAAGGATGATTTCCCTCTCCCTCATATTGACGTCCTTGTAGACAACACCGCTGGAAGCACCCTGATGTCATTCATGGACGGATTCTCGGGATACAACCAAATTAAAATGGCGCCAAAGGACATGAACAAAACAACTTTCACTACAAGGTGGGGCACGTATTGTTATACCGTCATGCCGTTCGAATTGAAGAATGCTGGGGCAACATACCAGAGGATGGCAACCGCATTACTGCATGACATGATGCACAAGGAAGTGGGAGTATACGTGGATGACATGATAGTCAAATCAGCAACCAGGAAGGAACATATGAATAACTTGGAGAAATTCTTCAAGAGGATTCGGAAGTATGAGCTCAGATTAAACCCTCAGAAGTGCACTTTCGGGATTACATCAGGGAAACTATTGGGTTACTTGGTAACTTATAGGGGCATAGAAGTGGACCCTATCAAGATTAAAGCAATACTAGAGATGCCACCACCAAAGACGGAAAAGGAAGTACGGGGTTTCTTGGGAAAATTGCAATATATTAGTAGGTTCATAGCAAGACTCACGCTAACCTGCGAACCAATTTTTAAATTGCTAAGGAAGAAAGAGTCCAAGGAATGGAATGAGCAGTGTCAGCAAGCGTTTGAAGCCGTCAAGACGTACTTGTTAAATCCTCCAATCCTTGCGCCTCCGCGACCCGGGAAGCCCGTTCTGTTATATTTATCCGTCTTCGAAGAAGCCTTGGGAAGTATGTTAGCACAGCAAGACGACTATGGGAATGAACAGGCCATCTATTACTTAAGTAAGAAATTGCACGATTACGAGGCACGTTACTCTGCCATGGAGAAATCATACTTCGCATTGGTCTAGGCAGTACAGAAGCTGAGGCACATCTTGATAACCTTTGAGGTATGGATAGTTACTAGAATGGACCCATTAAAGTACCTCCTTGAGAAACCTGCGCTTAACAACAGGTTGTCACGTTGGTTGTTCTTACTATCTGAATTTGAGCTGACCTATGTTACTCAGAAGGCCATCAAAGGAGGAGCAGTAGTCGATTTTTGTGCGGAACACCCGGTAATGGGACAAGCTCTTAGGGAGGATTTCCCGGATGAGGATCTGTTATGCATAGAGTGTTCAAATACTTAGAAAATGTATTTTGATGGGGCATCGAACCAATACAGGAATAGGATCGGAGTTATTTTAATATCGCCTAATGGTTCCCATATACCTCTATCCATAAAGCTGGATTTTAAGAATTCTAACAACACCACAGAATATGAGGCTTGCATAGCAGGACTGGAAGCACTGTTAGCCCTGGGAGTAGAGGAAGCAGAGATATACGGAGACTCCGTATTGGTCATAGCCCAAGTCCAAAAGATATGGAAAACCAAGGAGGAACACTTGAAGCCCTACCAGGCCTACCTAGAAAGCCTAGCCCAAAAATTCCATAAAATCACCTTCACGCCTTTACCCCGATCCCAAAATCAATTTGCCGATGCTTTAGCTACTTTAGCCTCTCTAATCAATATCCCTGAAGGGATCATCCTACAACCACTCATGATCCAACAAAAATCCCATCCCTCCCATGAAACTGCTATTATGACCATAGAAGAAGAGGTAGACGACGGATGCCCCTGGTATTTCGATATCCAAAATTTCTTAGAAAAAGGGGCTTACCCATCAGGGGCAAATAAAAGGGATCGCAGGCGCTAAGGTTGCTGGCGGCCCAATACGTCCTGTGCGGAGGAAAACTATTTAAAAGATCACCCAACGGAACCCATCTGCTGTGTATAAGTAAAGAAGCTGCCCAGGTATTGGTCACTGAAGTTCATGAAGGGGTTTGCGGACCACACATGAATGGGAGAATGCTGGCGAAGAAACTGATTAGATTAGGTTATTTCTGGTCAACTATGGAGGCAGACTGCGTATTATACGTAAGGAAATGTCATCAATGCCAAATTTATGCCAACATGCAGTATACTCCACCTGTAGAACTGCATCAATTGACCTCCCCCTGGCCATTCTCAGTCTGGGGAATAGACATTATTGGCAAGATTCACCCAAAAGCCATTGGCGGGCATGAATACATATTGGTGGCCATAGATTACTTTACCAAATGGATAGAGGCGGATGCATATACAGAATTGAAAGCCAAGCATGTGGCTCGATTCATCGAGACCAACATAATCTGTAGATATGGGGTCCCTCACGAGGTCGTTTCGGATAACGGGTCACATTTTGAAGGAGAAACACAAGAACTGCTAGATCAGTATCATATCCAGCACCACCACTCATCTCCGTACCGACCACAGACCAACGGGGCAGTAGAGGCGGCCAACAAAAATGTTAAAAATATTCTTATGAAGTTAGCTAAAACGCACAAAGATTGGGCAGAAAGGTTACCATATGCTCTATGGGGGTATCGAACATCCATAAGGACATCCACGGGGGCTACGCCTTATTCTTTGGTGTATGGGATGGAAGCAGTCTTGCCAGTAGAGGTTGAGGTCGAATCTCTGCGGGTTATGATAGAAAATCAAATTCCCAAAGCAGAGTGGGCACGAGAAAGATATGAACAGCTCGCCTTACTGGACGAGAAGAGATTAGGGGCCATGTACCACGTTCAGGGCTATGAGAGAAGAATCGCCCGTGCATTCAACAAAAAAGTAAAACCAAGGAACCTAAAGGAGCGAGACCTGGTGCTAAAAGAAATCCTGGCTCGTGTCTCAGACCCCAGGGGCAAGTTCAGGCCAAATTGGGCAGGACCGTATATCGTCAAAACAATACTGTCAGGGGGAGCGGTCAAGATAATGGACGAGGAAGGGAATGAGTTCACACATCCTGTCAACATGGATCGATTGCGCAAATATTATATATAAAGTGGATAAGATTTTGTATGGACAATAGAACGGAAATGATGCGAGGTAGGTAGGGATAGTTTCACTAATAATAAATTCGACCATAACTTTCACGGTCATTATTGATTACATATTTAAGAAAGGGAGGAGGAAATAAATGAAATGTATTCTGAAACAAGCATATTAATAAAAGCGAGTCAAATTTTCAGTTTCTTTTTGTCTCCAAGAATTTGTCCTCTCCTTTTTCTTTTATGACTCGCTTCTGCCCCCTCAAAAGCCTGCATATCAACCTTGAGCCAAATATAGTAAGCAGAGCTCGGAGAAATTAACTGTGGTATGGTGATGGGGCGAATCAAAGTTCTGTTTGCCCAAGTTTCCCCAATTCGTTCAACGATACGAGCTCTGACAGGGCAAGTATATCCTAGGTGACCGCCATTTACGGGAGTCTGAGGTAAGCCAAACTGCCGCCGAATACGGGGAGTGGGGCAATACGAGACCTCCCGTAAGCCGACCAACATGGCACCACGAGAAAAGATGAGATCAGCCGTCATCTCAGAAATTCTCCACCAGGGGCAAAACCAACAAATGTCATGACAAGGAAGATGGGCTAGCATAACGCGCAAACCGTCGGCGCTCGGAAATGGTTTTATAAGAGGACGGCAGCGAAAATCTGGAGGATGATATGTCCAAGAACTGACCACAGGCTTGCTCACCAGCTGCAGACGTTCCAATAGCCATATCTACCATTAAAAAGACAGGGAAAATACGAATCAAAAGCCACATTTGCGTACGCAATTAGGATAATGCGTACGCACCTAAAACACTGCGTACGCACTAATGTGTGTGCATACGCAAGTAAGTAAAAAGGGCATTTTACTCTCACCAGCAGTAGCAGCAGGCTGCCTCCCAAAAAAGACACTTCTTCACGAATAAATTTGTCTAGACCGTTGAGAGTATCCGCAAGGATGAGCATGCAAGGGTTACGCTCCCCAAGTTCGAGAGCAACAGGCAGGATAGAAGCATCCGCCAAACCTTCGGGTCCCACAAACAGATAACTCGCCGTCAAGACAACACATACAGCGTTCAGATAACAGTCAACCTGTGCGGTCAAGGTCGGAAAAGGGAGTGCAGTAAAGTACGATATTACGTTTTCCAAGACAATGCGCGAGTCCGCAAGCCATGATTGTGCGAGCCTCAGGGAAATTCCGAATGCGCGGATCAGATCTTCAGCCTTTGCGACAGTCATCTTCTGCAGGAGAATGCGGGTGAAGTCAGGTCGCCCGAGAATCGCACCAAATTCTTCCATGGTGGGGCACAGCTCATTACGATTAAAACGGAATACGTGACGAGCGGGATCCCAAAACTCAGCAGCCTCACGTAAAAAGCTATGATTGATTTTCACATGAGCTTAATCGAATAAAGAAGAAATCCGAAAGTTGGCTTGAAAAAGATCGCGAGTACCTTAGTCCAGGGTTTTCAGCCACCGTGGTAGACTCTGAGGAGGAAGAGAGCTCTCCATGATCGATGAGGAGCAGCTTTACAAGCAAATACTCCAACTTATAGACAGTCCTGGAAAGAGTCTTTAGTTAGACTGTGTTTGTGAAGCAGAGTTTGAGTTCTACAAGGGAACTGCAGGAGGGCTCCCTACATTCTGGTCCCGCTCGAGTTATGATGCGTACGCAACCCTTATTGGTGCGTACGCATCCAAATGTGTTGCGTACGCAGTAACTATGGTGCGTACACCTATGTTACATTACCCGAGAAAAGTCTGGGCCTTATATGAAAAAAATTCCTATTAAAATGGAAAACGCCCACAAGGATAAAATAATGCAATCCAAAACAGCATGTAAAACTGAAAAGTAATTAATTAAGTACATGTCCTCAAAATATAATAAATAACAGTGTTCCAAAAAGAAAAGAAAATAACAAAGTCTAAGCCTAGGCAGCATCCCCGTCACTATCGCTGTCATCATCACCCTGCTCCTAGGCCTGCGCAATCTCCCGACGAAGCTCCCAAATCGTCCGGGAGTGAGCCGTCAGCATCAGCTTTAGCCCACCGAACATCTGGTACAGCTGCTCGGTCTTGGCAAGGGTCAACTAAAAAAGAAAAGGGTAGCTTCGTTAAAGCATGCATAGCATAACTTAACCAAAAATCCTAGGATTATTTTGCAGGGTTACACAGATACCTGGCGAGTCCCAGGAGGAATAGGAAGAGGATAAGCCTGGGGATCTGGCACGATAGGCTCCTTACGAGGCACACCCTCAGTATTGTAGAGGGGTACCGAATAAGACGGAAGGGTGATGGGGAGACCTCCCTCCGGCAGACCAGCAGCAGGTGCCTGATAAGAAAAAAGAGAAGAAAGCTAAGCACATACAAAAACCAGGAGAGAGCTATGACGAGGGAAGGATGGATGAATACCTGATGACCGATGAAACTGGGCATGAGGCGATCCCGCGCGAAGGAGGGGTAGTCATGGTCAGGGCCTAGCAAACGGGATGTATAGGGGATACCACTGGACCACGTCTCCAAGTCCTCCACCGCCATCTGATAAGGGACAAGGGAAAACGCAGGGGGATCGTAGGGGACCAAGGTACATAACTCAGCATCCGCTGTCAGCTGGGGCACCACCCTCTCCGCCAGGTACAGGGCACGGGAGCGAGGATAGGCAAGTAGACAAGAAGTCTCCGATATCACCCGAGCCTCCTCCTCCCATTTCGGAGGACCTACCCCAGCCTGTCCCAACCACGGGCGAGCACGCATCTGCGCCTGCATCCAAAAAGAAAAAGACAGATGAGATTAATGTACTCACATGAAGAAACAATAAACGATATAAATAGATAAACTTACCGGGGTAAGCCTGTCCAAGAACTCCCGGAGATCGGTGTGCCCTAAGTCCTCTTGATCGCCCAAGGGATTCAAGTCGATATAAGCCTATGCCCATAACTACCTAAAAACAAGAAAGACAATGATTAAAAGGAAGAAAGGAGAAAGGAGAGTGCTGAAAGTAGACACTTATCGACCAAAGTCGCCAACAACCGGTTAGGGAGTCGGACTTCACCCGTCTAAGGGCATCCATGGTGGCGTAGAGATGCGACAAAACTGCAGTCCCCCATCCATACTCCCGTACTGCGCTAAAGTCCTCCAGAACTAGGAGCCAACTCGGCTCGAAAGTTTGAGACGCATTAGGGACCAGGTAGGCCCCTATAACATACAGTATGAAGGCGCGAACCATCGCGTCGGGCTCCTCGGCAGTGCTCTGCCCCTTCCCCGCGAAGGCATGATGTAAGAGAGGGTACTTCATGGTAGTAGTCGGGCACGGCAAGCCCAGATAGCGCTTGGTAAGCGCGTCCCTCTAATCATCAGTCAGCTCAAATGTAAAACGGCGTCCCCTCATCCGGAGGCCCGTAAGGCGGTGAAAGTCAAGGAGAGTCAATGTCCACTCCCTACCAGCCAGATGTAATGTGTGGGTGATGTCCCACTAGCGCTCGGCCATGCAGAAGACCAGGGTATGGCTCGCCTGGCTATAGATGGTAGCCTGTGTCAGCGTCCCAAAACCAGCATCGGATACTATCTGCTGGGTCTCGGGCATAAGTCTCTCCTACCACCCTGTGAGGCTATCAAGACTCCCCCGACCAGATCGCTTTGAAGGAATCTTCAAAATCCAAAGGCAGGTAAGCATACGGGTAAGTGTTTTTCAATGCGTATGCATCCCCCGTGCAATGCGTACGCATCCATTAGCATGCGTACGTAGTGAACTGGATGCGTACGCACTGCTCTGTTAATTACTGAACAAAAATATATTCACATATCGCATACGCACCCAAGTTCATTGCATACGCATCCAAGAGAATGCGTATACATTGAATAGGATGCGTACGCATTGTCCTTTCTCTGTTGGTTCTAAAAAATCCATGGATCACGTACGCACCTTATGATATTACGTACGCAGTAATATATTGCGTACGCAGTTGCACAAGATGCGTACGCGCATTTTCTGTCCCATCTCCGCTCTGTGTGAAATCACATTCCTAAGGATGCGTACGCAGTCGTGTAACTGCATACGCATTACATATCATGCGTACGCAGTATCACCAAGTGCGTACGCACCTCTGAAACACTACCAGTCATCTTCAACCTCCGTCCACCATCCCCCTCCACAGTTTATTTGGGTTACAGGCAGGTTTCACAGTATTTTTAAGATCATATATTGTTCTTTTAACATGTTTTAATGATTTGCAAGTGTTAATCAGGGTATAAACGTATTAAAACACATGATTGAAGAAATCCTTTAACCGAAATGGGTTTCGTGGAAAACTCACCCGCTGTTGCCTTGCCATGTGAGAGAGGTGCTCTTGAGGGCGATGAAGAATGCTTGGAATAGCGTTGGGCCGCAGTTGGGGGTCCCAGCGGTTGATGGTGAAGCCCTCGTCATCTCCGCGGGGTCGTTTGTTCTTCGGTGGCATCGTCGACAACGGAGCAACGAACGAGGAGGAGAAAGGAGATTTGGTTGCGGGAGGAAAGGAAGGCAGAAAGAGGGGAGGGAATGCAGAGTGGCGACGGCCTCAAAGGGACGTGTTTAATAGCTTCGAAGTGGCGGTTATGGAGGCAAAAGGGGGCTGTATCGAGGTTTAACGGCGGAAATGCCGGAGAAGGAAAGGGTTTTGCGAATTTGAAACCCTTCTCCTGCTCAAACGGCACCGTTTCCCTTATTTTTTAGTTCTTCTTGTCGTGGTGCGTACGCAATGACTATGGATGCGTACGCACATAAAGTACAGATGCCTATATTTTCGTAGTGTATACGCACCAGCATATGTGCGTACGCACAATTGATATGATTTGGGCTTGAAACCCAAAGTCCAAGATTCCCTCATAAGGGATCTCTTCTTTAGACCTTCGTCAAGGCCCATGCCCTCGTTAGGGTTTATTCATATGGACCTTTGTCAAGGCCCATGCCCTCGTTAGGGATCATTCGCTTAGGACCTTCGTCAAGGCCCATGCCCTCGTTAGGGATCCATAGTCTCGGACCTTCGTCAAGGCCCATGCCCTCATTAGGGATCTTTCGCTTCGGACCTTCGTCAAGGCCTATACCCTCGTTAGGGTTTATTCATATGGACCTTCGTCAAGGCCCATACCCTCGTTAGGGATCTTTCGCTTCGGATCTTCGTCAAGGCCCATACCCTCGTTAGGGTTTATTCATATGGACCTTCGTCAAGGCCCATACCCTCGTTAGGGATCATTTTCATATGGACCTTCGTCAAGGCCCATACCCTCGTTAGGGATCATTTTCTTTGGACCTTCGTTAAGGCCCATGCCCTCGTTAGGGATCATTCATTTCAGACCTTCGTCAAGGCCCGTACCCTTGTTAGGGATCATTGCATACCCAATCTGTTTTGCCCAAACAAAATCCTATCACTTTGAATCGCATGGATTATGTCTGTTTTGGTTTCCACCCGGTCAGCGGACCAAAATGGCGGCTCTGCTAAGTCTTTCGATACTACCCGTCAAGCAGGCGGTATCGAAAGAGGGGCAACTGTAGACATCCCATTTTGTACCCGATGAGTCGGATTGGAAACGCCCTATGATGAGGTTGGTTCATATACTTTGAGAAACTTTGGAATTCGCCTACATGAGCCAAAAGAATTGCAGCTGAGAAATAAGGTGAAATTGCGAACATGGATGCGTACGCATGTACGGAGGTGCGTACGCATGGATTATGGTGCGTACGCATCTCGTGCTTCCAGAACCTTTCTTTTCGGGCCACTTGCCCTCCAGATCAGAACTCTTTTCAAGGAACGTGTTACAACATGCTTAGGACACCTAGATTTCGGGGAAAAAAAGCAAAGACCCCTAATCCTACTTCCTATGCCTATATATAACCCATTAGACACCTAAAGAGGGGGACTTTTTGGAGGGGACTGGAATCAAAGAGAGAAGGAAAGCTATAAGAACAGAAAGAGAGTACAGGAGGCTGCAATTCTAGAGGTTCAGAAGGAGTAGTTCTTAAAGGAATCAGAGTAGAGAACCCTGAAGGGTAATATCTACATCCTGCTTGCATGATTTACTTACTAAGCATGAAAATTCATATTCAATAAAGTAATATGTTACCATAAATGCCACGTTAACTGCATGATATTGATTGCATGTCATCACATAGTGGACTCTTTCCATAAGAGAACCTAGGGCTTTACGTATATTTCTGCATAAGCATCATATAATAGACTAGGGCTTAATTGTATGATGATTTGTTGGTATGAAAATTTCCTGTGTTACCATAGAAGTGATTTCAGACTTTAATCTGTAGGAACTCACATGTACAATTTTTGATGGTATACAGTGAGTTTTGCGAGATGACATAAATTGCCAATGGTTGCGTATGCAACTATTGTATTGCGTACGCAGTATATGATATGCGTACACAGTAACTAATACTGCGTACGCACATAAAGCATTGGCAGACAGTTTCTTTCTTTATTGTAGTTATTCTGATAGTTGGTTAACTCGTATTTTGTTTCTTTATGTTTATTTCGTGCCTTTTATTTGTATCGTATCATCATGATTTGCGTGCTGCTGTCGTTGAATGAATAGGGTCAATTTTGATTAGACATTAAATCAATTAAAGCCATTAATCATGTGTGGGGGCCGGTTTCGACCGAGCGTGGCTGGGTGCCTAACACCTTCCCAGCTGCGTACCCTAGCTCCGAACCCGAATCTCTGGTTATGACGAGTTAGACCCTGCTAGGGTTCACTCGTTCCCATTATTGGGTGGCGACTCCTCTCCGTGTTAGTCCTTTAAGGCTAATGCGTATTCTCGAGCTATGTGGTATTAGGGCGTGGCGCTCACAATGGGTGGGTATTGTAGGTGATGCTTAATATCTATGCTTGGAATTATAACTTACTGAGTGCATTGAAACACATTTGCTTTGCTAGTCTTTGGATGGTTGTAGGTTTAAAGAATATTCATTTTGCTAAATGGAATCATTAGGTGCATGTTGGGACTTTTGTGGATTTATCATAGTTTGTGTTGTTCATTTAATATATATATATATATATATATATATATATATAGAGAGAGAGAGAGAGAGAGAGAAGAGAGATAGAATGATGATTAGATAAGCACATGCTGATATCAACACTTGCATTGGTAGTTGTACCTTGTGCATTAGTGGGTTATGAGATACATTGGACCAATGCAAGCGGTACAACCTCCAATGCATGGTGCTGATATAACTTATATCAACATGTGTTGATGAGAACATAACCATATATATATATATATATATGCATTAGCGATTGTACCCCTTACATTGGTCTAATGTACCTCATAACTCACTAATGCACAAAGTACAACTCCCAATATGGGTGTTGATATAGCTTATATCAACACGTGCTTACTTGATCATCATCCTATATATCTATATATATATTTATAATTTGTGTTGTTTATTTAATAAAATAAAATAAAATTATAGAGACATGGATGTGTGCATATTGGGACTTCTATGGATTTAATTCGTTTGATATTTGCCTCGGGCATATTTGTGATGGCTTGGAATGGAACAAACGATTGATATATATATATATATTTGGGTGTGAGGAACAAGCCAAATCTACATTTTCCAAAGGGACGGATTGCGTTTTTTGATGAATTTTAGCACAATAATGATATTATGAAATAGTGGTTTTTGAAATCCATGATTTGAAATCCTACCTTTAAAATATTTTATCTAAACAGTGAATTTTTAAATCCATGACTTTCAAATCTATTAATTTCAAATCCGTGGATTTAAAATCCATACCCCAACTCCAAATCCACATTGCCAAATGCAGCCTAAAAGAGTTTTAAGAAGAATGAAAGGCCTAATCCAATGTTACCTTCATACATCTTTCTCTCTTCCGATCCTCTTCTACTAAAACAACTCTCTCACTCTTAATTACAATACACTTACTCTTTCTATCGTTCAACATAATACCTTTATTTCATAGATTCAAGGTGATAGATTTACGCCTTCAACCCTATGTAAAATTTCTTAAATTGTTTAATTTTGAATTGAAGAACCAAACAGGACCTTCATCTATTATAAAGGGAAAAAGGATCTTAAAATAATCACAATTTTTTTTTATATACCAATCTCGCTACATTATAACTTAAATATTAAAATGGGTATAATGGTAATAATATATCAATTTGAACTCAAATAAATTACCCAAAATCCAAAATTCTCCCATGCACTATAGAGGGATATTTAGAGTGTTGTCCACACACATACATCGTGTGTGCCACCACTCTAATGCAATACTATTATATAGGGAAGGCACGCAACTATTGGTATACTCACAATTTGCTTCCAAAAATGCTTTTATATATAATTACACTATGACTTAAAATTAAAAATGGAAAAATGGGAATGTCATACCAATTTGAATTCAACCTTACTATTCCAAAAATGTGATTACACAGTAGAATGTTATGCACTCACACACATATATAGTAAAGGGTTGTCTATGTTGTTATAACTTGCAGAGGCCAAATCACGAATTTACTAACTTGTTTGAAAATAACTTTCTTTATGCATCTATTTCATTCAACTCTTTCCTACTTTGTGGGGATTATTTTTCTTTTCTTTCTTTTTTTTTTAGGCCGCCGGGGGGGGGGGGGGGGGGGGGGTGCGGGTGGGGGTGTTATTTATGGATATTTCTCTAAAGAAAATCCTAAGGAGGCTAGACCTAATTCTTTGAGAAATTCTCTCTTAGTTTGAGAACCTCCATCTACCACTCTAGACAATCTTTGTGCTAGGACTTCGAGTTCGATCATATACTAGAGAGTAGAGACCATAAACCACACCACCATCACAATGTGAGAAATGTTATGGACTTAGCGGATTAGGGGGAAAAAAATACTTGATTTATTGTAAAATAAGTCTTTTATGGCAGACTACACTTATTGTCAATTTTTCAAAAGAAAAGGTCAAAATAATTTTAGTAACTTAAATTTTTTTCAAAAATCCCAATGTGGTACCCACACTATTTTTTCTCACAATTTAATACATAAACTTCACTTACAATGCCTAGATGAAGTCTCAACCCTAAACGCCATCCAAATAGCTGATAGACACATTACATGCAGTTACATGAGTGGACAAGTGGCATCTTACGTGTCAATGGTAATTAAAATATAATAGTTGAATAACACTTTTACTATTCTATACTTTGGATTTAATTCCAATTAACTACCTAAACTAAAGAAATTTTAATTTGAACCCTAAACTATACTCTATTGTACCCAGTGGTGGAGCTAAGAATTGGGTTAAGAGGGGCCAAACTTTAAAGGAAAAGTTGTGAAAGAGAGAGAGATGAAAGTGATTGTTCATGAAACCTTAGAAATTTATGGGATGTATTCATATAATTGGGTAAAAATAAGATAAGGGCCAAAACAACAAAATTTCAGAAGGGCCAAATTTATAATTTTTCAAAAAATCTAAGTATAAAACTTAAATAAAAGGAATTTCAGTAGGGCCAAGTGACCCCTCTGGGCCTCACTTGGCTCCACCCCTGATTGTACCAATTTGGTCAAAATATAAGTTTTTAGTAAAATTGATTTTTCTAAAAAAATTGATTTTTTAGAACCTACTATAATAAACAATGGACATTTACTTGAAAACCTACTACAATGAACGATCAACAATTGATGTTTTTAAAAAATTGGTTCTTTAAAATTGATTTTTTTTAAAAAAATAAAAAATTGGTTTTCAAAAACCTACAACCGTTCATTGTAGTAGGGATTTTTTTTTTTTTTTTAACATAAAAAATATTAAAATAAAATTAATTTTTAAAAATCAATTTTGGTAAGACTTATGTTTGGATTAAATTAGTACAATTCATTGTAGTTTAGGGTTCAAATTAGATTTATTTTTAGTTTAGGTACTTAATCGGAACCAAATAAAAAATATATGGTAGTAAAAGTATTTATTCAACTATCATGTTTTAACTACCTTGACACATAAACTCCATTTAGGATGCCACATGTTTACTCACATGACAACTATGATAGCAAGTGACGTGTCCATTAACTATTTGGATGGGATTTCGGGATAGGACTACATTTGGGCACGACTGTGAAATTTAGGAATTAAGTTGGGATGAAAACATAGTCTGAGTACCACATTGGGATATTTGGAAAAGTTCAGGATACTAAAATAATTTCTATCCCCAAAATAAAAATAAAAATAAAAATAAATAGCTTGACCACAAATCACATGATTGGTATTTTCCTACCATATTTATCTTTTTTCCTATCATATTTATTTCTGCCCAAACAAGATAAGGAATTCTTCGATTTTGAAAAAAAAAATAAAAATAAATAAATAAGTGATCCCTTGTTACCATTTTTCATTTTTTTAATAAAATTAAAAAAAAATGCTACTTTACTAATCTTTTGCCATCCACTTTTACCACCTATCTTATGTGTCAAAAATATATAAATGAAAGCAATCATATGGGACCTAACATGAAGTAAGGGAAAGCAGAGGACAAACTTCACTAAATCCCCTTCCCAAAAGTACTCTTCCACCGTGAAAGATGGGACAGCCTTGAGAAAAAAAGGACTTAGGTGGTGACGTTTTGGTTAATATTTCAAAATTCATTGATATATCATATAACACTACGTTGATGGCTGGAAGAATCTTGTATGGAACAGTTGTACTTGAATTTTTTTTTTTTTTTGGACGTACCATGACATCCGTATACGAAAGCTTGGGAGGCTCCTATTAAGGACCCGTCAATAAAGTTGATTTTTTAAGTAACTCTAGAAGCCATATAAGTCACCTTTAGGAAAATGAATTGGAAAAAACCTCAAAAAAGTCCTTTCGTATGAGCTAAGGTTAACCTGATGCAATTTTGTATTCTATGATCTTCTAAAATTCTTAAGAATCATATTTTGTGAAACCAATTATTACATTAAATTTGATTTATATGCAAATTATGCATGCCGATAATCAAATTGATCGCATATTAAGAACTAGCAACTTCATCCAAAAATGTCCATACATAAGTGATTGTTATTGTTATTAATTAAACGATGTAAGTTTTGGATCAAATGACAATCACTTTTGAATCAACTTGTTTTTATATGGAGCTCATCTAATACAACGATTAGTTTTACAAAATATGAGTCCCAAATAAAGTTTTGAAGGGTGATTAGATGCAGTTTTGCATCAAGTTAACTTCATAAGTGCAAGAATGAAGTGCTTTATATGAGTCCATGAATCCTAACCCTATTATATATCTCTTCTATTATCAAGTGCACTTCAAAACTCTATCCAGTGATTTGTATTTTATGAATCCAACCGTTGGATTAATAATCTTCTCATGTAAGAATTTCATGCTAAAAATCAAGTTGATTTGAGATTGATTGTTATTCGATCTAAAACGTATATTTTTTAATCAATAACAATTACTCATTTATAAACATTTCGAATGAAATAGCTCTTAATCTTAAATCAACTTGATTTTTGACATGTATGATCAACATATAAATCAAATTTAATCCAATGGTTGGTTTGGTTAAATACGGGTTTCATGTAAGAGTTTTGAAATGCACTTAATACAAAATTGCATCAGATACGCCTGATAATAAAAAGACTATATATATATATACTAGTTGGTGCACACGTGCGTTGCACGTGGCTAATTTTCTCCGATTTTGATATAAAAAAAAATCTAGAAATTTAATTAAAAATTTTAATATAGAATTATAATTTAGTTTTTGGAATCATATTTGGACTCAATTATCTTAGCCCGTTTGATTTTCATGGACACTTTCATTATTTGGTAAGAGTATCATAGCTATAAAAGGGTTTTGAGATTTTTTTTTGAATAAATGTATTTTCATTGGGTTGTTAACATGAACAAATTCCTGTAATTCCAATAAGATGAACATCAATATTTCAAACCTGTGTGTTCGAAAAATATCCAATAACTACTATACGGGTCAAAAACTAGACCGCGAACTATGATAAAGAATTGGAGCTAATTTCACCGTTTGATCTGCAAACACAACACTCAAAAACAAGATTAGAACGAAAGGCCGAAGTGAGTTCGACCTAAATTTCTCCAATGTTTAAGTCAGTGACTGTATCGCTCTTAGGAGATGAGGAAAGTTAGAAGATGATTGTTCTTAATTAGGGTACTATTCACCATACCTCATTTGGCTGCGTAATGTTCTTTTAATACCCACCTGTACGGATTAACCTGAGCCAGCTGTGATAACCTCTGGGGTTGAGTTAAGCCTAACTAGGGTTAGTCCAATAACCATCGGACCATGGTTTGTGGACCCTGGTCGAATGGCTAACCCTGGGTTAGATGTTATAGTCAAACTACAGTTGAGAGACTGTGGTGGTAAGGAGAAACTGTGGTGTAATAGGAGATTGCCAAGTGTCGCAATCTGAGTCGATGTCAGACTTTTACACGTTTACGAACTGATGAGAAGATGGAACCAAGCTGACTCTTCAGATCGGGCCCTTAGGACTAAGGGTCCGTATTAAGGCTAAGAGCTCAGGTCGTGAGGATGAGACCTCAGCTTGTTTCCCTGACTCGATGCTACGATGTACGTGCTACACTACAATCCTAATGTTTTACTGCGGGGAGCTTGTCCAGCGGAAATTTACCCACACAACTACCACTGCCAGATTGTGTAGATGGTACAACTACCCATAAAATTTCTTCATAATATTAAGATAAACAATCTGAATTACCTTTTCTAATCCAACTGGTAATTGTAATCACCCAAGGGTTTTTTAAAAATACAAGAACTTATACGAAATAATTTAGAAAAATTCTGAGCTCATGGATTTTCCCAATCATTCTGCAAAACTATAAAAATTGTACTTGAACTCATAAACATTGTAACACCATTATTAGAGATTTACAACCAATCAATGTTCGTAAATTGCTTCCCTGTCAAATACAGTACAATACTCATACTGCCAGATAATAAGTGAAGTGTTATAAATTGATACTGCTTAGCAAAAATGATAGCACAAAAACTCTTTAGCCTCTACGTGCAATGCTGAAGTTACTACAACAGAAATAGTTGCTGCTTCTATTTAGTTCTTGTTATCTCCATATGCAACAAAACCAAACTGTGTCCAAGTAATATCATTCTCCAAGCGCAAACTATAATGTTAGGAATCTAAGGAAAGCTCCAGGTTTGAAACTAAGTAGAATAAGCACCAAAATTTTAAAAAATTTCATGGACAACATGTTTATATGAGTGACTTCATAAGTTAACATTATTTGAATTTTATTTCTTCTTTTTAAATTAGGCTAGGACTCTTAAACAAAATTTATTTTTCTTTGATTTTTATTTCAAAATAGAACCTGACTTGATTTATACAAAAGCCTTGATAAAGTAAAATTTCAAATGAAGTATTTCAACATTAAGCTCATTCAGGCATTTTGTCAAACATTGTCTTTGCTAAATTGCCAATAGCTTGAATAATATCTTCATCGTCTAACTTCACTATACATTATAATGCACATCATATAACAAATAATAATTAGAATACGTATTCTAAAACTCAGTTTTGATCATAATGTATGGGTAGTGGAAAAGAGTCAAAGGATAATGTGATATTATCTAAAATTCAAATTTTTTTGTCTTGCTTCGTCTCCCCAATTTAACCTTCTGATCATTGTTAAGTGTGCAATTCCATATTTAATAGGTGTAAACTAACAAGGAAAAAAATAAATCTACAAAGAATGAAAAAAGCATCCAAATAAAAATAGGAATTGGGGACATATTAACCAAAGAAACTTACATATCCGTGTGGCTCTTTGTACCAAATTTGAGTTGTTTAAGCCACGGAACCTATACAATTCAAAGCCACCGAATGCTATAATTAGTCGATGTAAAACTATGGAAGACAATAAAAAAAGCTAGGGTTTTACGTTGGATTTGAATTAACTTGTAAGATAGAAAACCTTCTTCTGGTGACTTCGATATTCTCTACTTTGGAGACTCTCGAATGACATTGATTATGCCATCTCTGCAACCTAAAAAAATAAAAGGCAGGACAGATTATGTCCATTCTATAGACTTCTTCTAGAGATTATGCCTGACTGAAAAGAAAAAAAGGATAAAAGGAGCAACAAATATCAATATATTGAGAACAGAAGAAAGGACATCCTATAATTGTTTATACTCCATATTATGGAGTATGAAGGGGAAGACGAAAGGAGGAATGAGTAGAGCAATGGTTCGGAGAAAATAATGATTAGAGCAAACGTTTGGAGAAAGCATTAGGTTTTTTAGAATATATTAAAGTATGTGTTTTAAAATTATAGTTTCATATTCCTATATATTTCTATTTATTACATAGGAATTATAGTTTCCATTTTCTTTGAATTCCTATTTGTATTTTATATATTAAGGTATGTGTTTTAAAATATATTAAGGTATGTGTTTTAGAATTATAGTTTTCATATTACCATATTTCCTATAGAAAGGTGGGTAGTTGTGTATTTAAAAATTAAAATAAGGGTATATTAGTTAATCAAAAGTTTTTCTTACATTCATCTTTTTATAGGTAGTATAGATATATCTAGAGAGAGAGAGAGAGATTCCCCTTCTTTTTAAAAAATTGGGCTTGAGTATATTTTTAGACCTACCTTGAATTCTCACTTTTTACCAAAAATTGAGGGCCCAAAGCGGTTGCTTTAGGAGGTTGTGCTTAAGGTCAAACTTGATTATTTTGTATTTGGCACTGTGTACAACATCAAACCCTTACTCCCTTACGATTCCCCAGACGTTTCTAACATTGGCTCTTTTCCTTTTGCATTTTTATATTTAAACTGAATTTTTTGTAGCTGTAGTAATATTTCTTATTCGACATAACTGTATAAATTGAAAAGAATACACTAAGGCTCTATTTGGTTTGCGAATTTTATCAAAGAAAAAAAATAAATTAATATAAAGAATAGTATTTTTTTTTATTTGGTCATAATGGAAAATTGAAAGAAAAAGAAGAATTAGAATAACTTTGACTTGATATGATTTTATCTTTTCCTTTCATTTTCTTTCCTTCTCATTTTTTTTCCTATACTTTTTTTATTTTTATTTTTATTTTTGGTAGAATTCATGAACTAAATAGAGGGTAAAAATATGTATGTAGGGTATGTATGAATGGTAAAAATTGCTCCCTCACTCTCAAATGTTATGTCTACGCATATATTTTAATTTTTAAAGTTTACCTTTCTATTTTATTTTTTATTATGATATATAAAAAATAATTATTTAAAAAAAATGAAATAAGTTTTTTAAATAATTATTTGTTTTGACTTTTGAAATAGAAGGAAATTTTTACGATTTCCCAAATAATTATTTTATTTTTCATGGTCCTATCGTAACATTTATCAAGGCAACATATTAGGTAGAGTTCTATTGTGCCGTATTTTAAGGCAATGTATAATCTAGGCAAGATAGTAGGTAAAGTCCTATTGTGCCATATTTTAAGGCAAATGGTAGTTTAAGGTTCTCTCGAGCCACACATTTAGAAAATTGATAATCAAGGCAACTTAGCTGGTTATAGACCTATCAAATCATATATCAGGACATCATTGTACTTTATGGTTCTATCAGACCACAAATTGAGGCAATTTATAATTAAGGCAACTTCGCAGGTTATGAATCGTGGGAACCGTATGTCGAGGTAATATGGTGGTTTAAGGTCCAACTAGACCATACATTAAAACAACTAATAAACGAGGCAACATAGTAGGTTATGGACGTACAAAATCGTATATAAAGGCAACATGGCAGTATAAGGTCCTACCAGACCATACATCAAGGTATCAATAATCGAAACAACATGGTAGGTTATAGTCCTACGGTATTGTATATCGAGGCAACATGGTAGTTTAAAGTCTTACAAGACCACACATCAAGGCAACCAATAATCGAAGGAACATGGTTGGTTATGGTCCTACTGAACTATGTATAGAGGCAACATAGTAGTTTAACGTCATATCAGACCACATATCGAGGCAATCGATAATCAATGCAGCATAGTTGGTTATGGTCAGGGACGGAACTAGGATTTTATCTCAGGGGTGGCCAAAATATGAATAATAAACATTTTCCATTTCAGGTATGAGAATTATACTAAGATTCAAGATTAAATATATTAAAAAAAAAAAAAAAAAAAAAGGAAGAAGAAGAAGAAGAAGAAGAAGAAGAGGGGTTGACAGTAGCAATAAATTTGAAGAAGGTTTTAAAATAAATAAATAAAATATTAAAAAAAAAAAAAAACAAAAACAAAGAAAGTGTACCTTAATATGTAGAAATTGAGCAGTGATTTTCTCTGGCAAGATGCTTTCCGTTAACTATTACTCTCTAGTGTGCTCAATGATTTTGTTTGACAGAAATCTGGGGTAAATCCAAAGTTAACAAAAAAAAAAAAAAAAAAAAAAAGGGCTAAAACGATCGATAGGAGAATGTGCTTGTTTTATTTTGGACATTTTACCTTTTGTATAGATTAATTCTAGCTTTTTATCTTTAGGTATAAATTGCCTATTTGACTTTTAAGGGATCATGTGAGGAACCATTGTGCTGATTGGGAGGGACTATTGGTCGATTGTGCCTAAAACATTGAAACTAGTAAATTACGTTTTTGTGACCATTTAGCAATATAATACCAAAACCAAACCCATTAGTAGTTATTTCATAGTAGGTTGATAATCAATCTGTAACAAGTTAACAGGTAATACCTTGTTTTGGTATTAGCTTCGAATATGGTAACCAAAAAATACTTTATCAAGACAATTTTTTGGAAGTGAGGGGGGCTGGGAGGGGGGGACATGGCCACTCCAAGCCTAAGTATAGTTCCGTCTCTGGTTATGGTCCTACTGTACCATATATCGAGTTAACATGGTAGTTTAATGTCCTACCAGACCACAAGACCACACATCGAGGCAACTAATAAACAAAGCAATAGGGTAAGTTATAGTCCTACAGAATCATTTATGGAGGCAACATGGTATGTTATTGGTCCTACTGAACCGTATATCGAAACAACATGGTATTTTAAGGTCCAGACTGCGTATTGAGGCAACTAGGCTACTTAGTTGGTTATAGAAGCAACAAAGTAACCTACTCTTGAGTAGCCCATTTGGTGAGGGCAAACTTGTGATTGTGTGGTTAAGTGCACGGCCATGGGTTCCATTCCTCACTAGGACAACCCAAGATTTAAGTAAAGGGGTGTGACGGTGGGTTGCTACACTAGTCTCCCCGAGCGTTAGGCTCCGTGGGTCAGTCCAAAGGCCTTGTTGCTATGGGATGATTCCACACTTCCACCATTATCTAAAAATAAATAAATAAATAAAAGAAAATAGAAGCAGCAAGGTAGCTTTGAAGGATCTTGAGTATTTAAATGGTGATACAACTATGTCGTTAGACTGGGTATCACACGTAGGGATGGTGAATGCAGAGAAGAAAAAGAAGAGAGACTTTATGTTTAACGTTAGTTTTCTGATTACATGTTGGGTTAGAATGTGGTATATTTATAATATACCAAAAGGTACCATGTAACTAACTATGCAACCTTTCAAAGGGTTACATCTCTTTATAAAAGACATGTCTCTTCATCCACCCAATCATATGCTTGTGTACATCATAAATATCATAAATATGATGTACACTCCCACATATGATATTTCGCTATGTGGGAATTGGGAATATCATCTTGGAAGATATATTTCTAAGATGAATGATATGGTGTAGTGAAGTACACCGTATCTCATGTTTGTCATAATAAGTTCTTCAATCTCCCACTTGACAAATATGAGATAACATGATAACTTCCTCTAGTTAGTTACCGCGGTTGAATATCCTCTAGAATTCTTCAATTGGGCACTAACTCTCATCTGAATTTCTCTCAGATCAGTGTCAGATGATGGTATGACCATACGTGCGCACACTTTTACCATTTTATTCTGACCGCACCTATTTCCCAATATATCAATTTCTTGATATGTTCCAGGCAACTTCAATTCACTCTCTTTCAAGTGAATCGCACCAACATACCTGTAATAGGGAACCATAGTTCACCACCCCAGTTACTATTGGCGACTTCAGCCACACACAAGTGGTGTTGACCTGCGCTCGAAATTTAGATCAAATACTTCCTTCTAGGTTCTCGCAAAGGTTTTCCTTGATACAGTTTATTAGCGATTTTAACACTATGCGCCTAAGTGTTATGCAGAATTAATTGGGTGTATATTGTGAACTTTACATCCTCAATCGTTCTCGTTACCTCGCTAGTGTCCTCTATCTCATCTTTGACCAATATTTGTCCCCACAAATAGATAGAGTCGCATCAACTTGTTCTTCTTAGGCGTCCCCGAGATCCATCCAATGATGCATTATACCGCATGCCCTGCTACAACACCTAGGTGATTCTCAATCCCATTGTAGTTACATGCTCTTTGAACTTTTCCAAAGATAATCCCTTGGTCATGGGATCAGCCACCATCCTTTCTGAGGGTATATAGTTGACTTTAATTTCTTCCTTCTCCCACTATATCTTATATATAGTGTTATCTTTCAACAATGTGTTTGCCTTTGGAGTTATCTCCATTTTTATCAATTAGATAGTGGACTTCTCGTCACAAACACATTGACTATTTTTCTAAGTATACCTAATTTTATAAGTGCTTAAAACAAACTGCATTACTTACCATTGTGCTGCATGCTTGTTTCCATGGCATTTCTGGAACACAACTTGTTTCTTACTTATCCAAGAAACAACCCACCAACATGGCCACTCATAGATTTTCTACTATCTACATTATCTGCAAAATCTGCATTATTGTAGCCAACGATTTCTAGATCACTTAAAATAAAATTCATACCTTTTGTGCCGCATAAGTATCTAAATATTCTCTTAATGGTCTGCTAATGTGTTCTTCTCAGATTAAGTCGTTATCTACGCACTAATCCAATCCCATGACATTCACATGGCTTTGCAATTATCATTGCACACACGAGGTTGCCCATATCTTGGGCAAAAGAGGATACTTCTATATCTAGAATTTCTTCCTCCTTCTAAGAGCGTTTTATTTTGCTTAAACTTAAGCCCTTTGCAGATGTGGGTGCCCACGAATTTACAATCATCTATGATAAAACTCTATAAGCACTTTTCCTAGATACTTATCTTGATCCAAATATAACAGCCTAGAACTTCTTTCCCTAGAAGTTGTTATCCCTAAGACATTTGATACTTTGCTTATATCCTTCCTATCAAATTTGGATCTTAAATTTGATTTTGATCTCATGATCACATCTAAGTTACTATCCGCTAGTATTTTTCCATTTAGATAAATTGAAAATATTGCTAGCTTCACTTGGCATTTTAGTGATCTAGTGGACTCAATACACATCCTATTTCTAGGATACCTGGTGGAATTTCAAGTACAATAATCTTGAAAATAGTTTGAGCCCACACAAGGATCTTTTTAATTTATAGACTTTGACCTCATGTCCTTTTGCCTCAACCCCTTTGGGTTGATTCACATAGATGTCTTCCTTCAACTTTATGTTAAAAAAATGCAGTCTCGACATCTAATCGATGTAACTCAAGATCTATCTTGGCCACTACTGACATGAAAATCCTAGTGGATGTAAACTTCACCACAAGCGGATTTGTTTCTACAAAGTCTATCTTAGACTTTAAAATAAAGTATTTTGCAGCTAATCTAGTCATGTACTCATTTAAAGTACAATCTCAATTTTAGTTTTTTTTTTTTTTTTTTATGGACCTATTAGCCATCTACATCCAATGGCTTTCATTTCCTTTAAAAGTTCAGGTAGTACCCATAATCCATTATTTTCAAAGAAATCTAATTTCTTTTTCATAACTTTGCATCTATATTGGCATCTCTCAGTACATAACTTGTGAGAAATTTTTAGTTGTCCTTATCTTATGTCTTCTACCTCTTCAAGGTTATAAACATAATAGTCCTTAAGACTTTGAGACGATTCCCTTGGCCTTTCCCTTCCATTAATTTGAATCACTTTGCGAATCTCATCATTTGATCCGTTTCTCCCACTGATTCGAATCTCTTTACCTTATCTCGTTTGTACCTTCTAATCAATCATTTTATGATCTAAAAGGAACTAATAAGTACATTGGGCATAGCCTGCTCTTCATCCAAGAGCTTTTTATCTACCAAGGGACTCACTAGATTAGCAATTTCATAAAGATAACATCCCTGATATCTATCTTTTCTTTTTCCAAATGGAAGAACCAATACCCATCGATAGTTTCAAGGTATCTTATTTATCTATACTCCCATATCTTGTTTTCTAGTTTATCCTTGAGGGGTTTAGTAATTAACACATGAATCTTTACATTCCCTACACTTAGGTTTTCCATGTCTGGTTCTTTCTCAATCCATAATTTTCAAGGTAGTTTAGTTTAGCCTTAGACCTTGAATCTACAAAATGTACGTTATTTTGAACAAATCGTTGCCCATAAATAACAAGTTATGCATATGTTTCCATGGACCTAGCTAGACGCATGTCTATCATATAGAGTCATATAGATTCTTTTCTACAATCCTGTATAGTTCATTGTACATATGTCTCATGCCAGAATCTTGGCAGAAAAATACCAAAGGTACCACCTAAGTCATTATTCAAGGTTTTAATAGGTACATCTTTTGCATTTCTTCTTTATTTTTATACCCAAACCTTGAATAAAGATCTGTGAAGGATTATAAAGAATTTCATTCTCTATTATTGCAATTGAACACACATCATTTGCATTTAACCCCTTCACTTGACCATCCTATGGGTATATGATCATACCTTAATTACATTTAAAACCCCTTATAACTAGAATTCTCCCACTGTTTAGGGCACACAAGACATTATAGAGTGACATACTAGACTCTTAACAGGAGATTTCATACCCACACTCATCGAACATAATTTTATAAATTACTCCCCCTATATACCATCATAAATGGCTTTGTACCTTAATCTTGAAGTTGATGAAACCATCTCTATTCTCTATGTCATTCTTGGTTTCTTTAGTGTCATTCCACACTAATAATAGAATGTACTCACACAACCATATATAACTATAGAGACAAAACAATACAACTTCAATACGTTGTTGTACTTTTTACTTTTTGGCATATCACTATATAATGACCAACTTCACCATCAAATTGTTTGGAGGAATCTTGAATCAACAGTAGGTTAATCTCAACCTTTTCAATCCCTTTTTTTTTTATGTAATTTCTTTTATAATTTTGGGCCAATCCCATAAGTAGAACAATCAGTGACAACTTGTTTTGCTCATTTACCAAAGAAATTACCACATTTTCTCATAATATTGGAAAATTGTTGAGAATGGTTGATACTTGCAATGGACTTCCCAACATTGAAATACATATATTTTGTTTTTAAAAAAAAATTTTAAAACAAATATAAACTCCAACACTGTCCTGTTATAGATATGTGGATCAAAATTTTCTTTTTCAATAAAATCGTATTTAATTTTCAAATTTTCATCCATATGTATTTCCCAACTATCCATATTGCCATATGTCCTGGGTATTCATGTTGAATACCTACGCAAATACACAAACTTGCTCCCACTATTTTCTTTATTTGACAATGGTGAGGTCATTTCATTAATATAGGGCTTTATTATTTTGAGGGTGGAAAAAAATCTTTTTACATGTCTAGAGACATTAATTTTTCCTCTTCCATATTGAGAAATATATATATATATATATATATATATATATATATATATATACTATTATAATTATTTAACATTAATAGTACATCATCTACTCTTGCTAATTAAATTTTATAACAACAACAATAATAATACTAATACAATATAAATTTGTAAAGAAACGAAGTAAAATAATTACTTACAAATCCCTAGGATGTGCAATCCTTGTATCTTATTGGATTAAGTATTCTCTGTTGACATGGCTCCATTGAAAACGGTGCATGAATAATCTTGTGTTGATCTATAGGGTCCGCAATCATTTGCAAATTGTCTAATGTATTCTAATTGCTTTTATGTGACTTTCCTTAGAATTCTAATTTTTCCACGTCTAAATTCAAAATATGAAGCCACAGTTGCATCTAGAATGTCAAATTATAGTAGAGTACCAAATTGTGCATCAATGGGAAGTCATTTGGTCCTTCAATTTGACGATAATTTGAAAATGCATTAAACCGATTGAATGGGAAACGGGCTTAATCCAGTTTGTGAAACCGGGTTAATGTTAGATCACGGTTTGACCAAGTCAAATTTTATTTTGTTTTGAACACGTTAGACCCACTTGCTTTTCTTTTAACAATATCAACACTTTTGCATTGATATAGTCAATGTATTCTTTGCCATTTAACAATGGCAGAACTTTCTTCTCGATGATGTCAGCGTGTGCAGGGGCCATTATGAAACTTTCTCAATTATGTAAACGGCCCTCCTTGTTGCTTTGAGAAAGTTGACACTTTCAGATGTTGTATTTTGCGCGGGCTGAAGGCTATGCAGTACACGGGGTTTCGACGGCGAACGCAATGTCTTCACAGGTTCTTGATAATCAATAAATTTGTTTATCTTTTTCTTGACCGAATACACTCTTAAATCCTTTTTGAAGTGATTTCGATAAAAAAAAAAAAAAAAAAAAAAAAAAAGAGAGAAATCTTTTTAAATTTCTTATTTTCTTTGCTCATGAATACTTCCCTTAAACCTGGCTCTGATACCACTGAAGGATCTTGAGTATTTAAATGGTGATACAATTATGTCGTTAGACTGGGTATTACACGTAAGGATGGTAAATGCAGAGAAGAAAAAGAAGAGAGACTTTATGTTTAACATTAGTTTTTTGATTACATGTTGGGTTAGAATGTGGTATATTTATAATATACCAAAAGGTACCATGTAACTAACTATGCAACCTTTTAAAAGGTTACATCTTTTCATAAAAGACATGGCTCTTCATCCACCCAATCATATGCTTGTGTACATCATAAATATGACGTACACTCCCATATATAATATTTCGTTACGTGAGAATTGGGAATATTATCTTGGAAGATATATTTCTAAGATGAATGATATGGTGTAGTGAAGTACACCGTATCTCATGTTTGTCATAATAAGTTCTTCAAGCTTAACGTACATCCGGACCACAAATCTAACCATGCTAATTGTTATGAAGTTTAGGCACACAATTTTGCGAAGGGGTTATGAAAAAAGGAGCAGTGGAGTACAGAAAAAAGGAAATGAAAGATGTGATATTGAAGAAGGATAGGCACAAAGATATTAACTTTTTAGAGATCCTAGTTCAATAAAAATTAGGAATCATCAAGTTTGCTTAGGTTAGTAAACCGAATGGTAATAAGTTTAATTTATAATTAATTTAAACTATGAGGGTGTCTTTAAACGTGGAGATTAAATTCCTCCACATTGCTTTACGTGAATCATTCCTCATCCTAAATGAGGCTATTTGAAAAAATGGTAGCCATGACTAAAATGACTTGATAACATTTCACTGTCCTTTCCATGATTTCCTAAAAGTTGACACATTCCAGAAGTAATGGTAACAATTCACATATTCTTTGTTACAATGACTAAAGATAATGGATAGATTTGTACCTCCTAAAGGATGTAAATCAGCCTACTTCAATAATAAGAGATATAATGATCTACCATAGTTATTAAAGGCGCAAAGCTCTACCATAGTTATTAAAGGCGCAAAGTGCATGTAGGCACCAAGGACTCTTTGGGCCTAGGTGCAAAAAATAATAAAATAATAAATACATAAATAAAAGTGTGGACCAAAGAGAAGCAAGGACTATATTTTAATTAAAAAAAATTAAAAATATTTGATTAGATGCAACTAACAAAGAAAAAATAAATTCTAAAAAAATAGTAAAAAAATGAATACTCTATTTCTCTAATCTTTTGGCCTCTAAGAAGAAGAATAAGAACATAGTAAAAATAAAATAAAATAAAAAAGAAGAGGGCTGAAAGAAAACCGTAAGAAAAATAAGAAGGAAAGTTGAAGGAGTTAAAAAAGGCTGGAACTCACTCTTTGAAGGTGAAAGAACTTTGGGGCTCAATGTTTCTTTTCATTTTGCCCCTTTTTTTAATGTTTAATGACTTTAATCAAATGGTCTAACAGTTACGGTTTACAAATCACTTATGAATTTCAAAAAGGTAATTAAAAATAAATAAATAAGACGAAGCGAGTGGACTTCACTCAAGCATGCATTTTTTGGCCTTGGGCTTTGATAAACGCCCCAAAAAATTGCACTTTAAGTGTTCTTGAGGAACGTGCCTTGCCTAAGCCAAAGCGAAGCCCAACCCTACACCCGCCTACACCTTGCACCTTAGCGCGCTTTTCACAACTATGATCTACTACTTTATTTTATTCTATAATAAAATAAGATACTCAACTACTTGCCTAATTTACATAAAGTTTGACTGATTTTAATAGAATTGTTTTCATCTTCTATTAGAAATAACCAATTAGACAATCAAAGATATATTTGGGAATTACCATTTTGTAGAGAAGATCCTTTGAAAGAGTATAACTATAGCAAAGAACTCTGGCACTGGTGTTCTTTTGACAAATTCCTTTACACTTTGACGGAATTGGCCCAAACCCTATGGTGTTAAAGCTCTGTGATACAGGCCAAACACCTAACACACCCACATTTTTAAGATCATCAAATGCTTTTGCAAAAAGCTAGAAAATGTAAATAATTTGGAGAACAGCAAAATATGAGAGTATGTATAACTGCAGCAAGGTTGGAATTCATCAATAGACAAGCTTTTCAGATACTTTATTCAAGGGCCTACATAAACCTATAAAGGATCTTAAGATTTTAACAACTTCCTTTCATATATCACCTAAGTACTATATAAATTTAAACTCATGTAATAGATAAAAAGATAATGATAGTAAAATTAGGATTCAAGTTTGGAAGGACAGAATAATAAGGAAGAATACAAAGTCACGAAAAAAAAAATACCACTGTAAAGATTTCCTATGATTGTATCTTCACAAAATCTGGCCTTGATACCTTGGAATTGGAGTGAATTACACCATTCTTTTCCAGTAACATAAAATCCCATGAATGAGTTGTGTGTAATCTGTATAGGAAAACTGACAAAACTTTCGGATGCTCTGCATTGATAGTTAATACCCCCCTTGGTAAAAGTGATAAAAAGTATAATGAACAAAGGAGAATGCATGTACATGATATATGCAATTTGTCTTACTTGCGACCTCAGTTACATCTTCCCCTTCAAGGGTCGCAGCAGCAAAACAACTCATATACCTTTTGTACGACTAAAAACTTGCATATTTTATCTTGTTGCTGCTCTTTGAACACAATTCATATGAAATAAGAAGTTGGTATTTATTTTTACAAAATAAACAAAGAGAGGTAATCCTCAAAGTATTTATTTTTGAAAACTCATACGAAATACAGAGTTGGTATTTATTTTTGCAGAAGGAAAACCAAAGAGAGGTAATCATCAAAGTAAAATACACAAAATTGTATACCTTCCCAAAAATGATCCAAGAAACACAAAATAAGAATCAATCACCTGATCAAGATCAGGCATTGGAACCTCTGGGCCATGTGAACATGCTCTCAAGTACACTATATAACACATATAAGGAGGGATAAAAAGATTAGTCTGAAACCATAACAAAAAGTAAAAAGCACCTTCCTATATCATAAAAGAATTCGAAAAAAATAATTAAATTATTTTCACTCTATGTAAACAAAAGGAGTTCAAATATCAATTAGTAAATGGGCACAGATGAAGCACAATTTTTTAGTAGAAGTTTATCGCCTATTTCAATCCTCGTGAGAGAGGGGTAGCGTACTCAGTTAAAACATGTAGATCACAGCTACATACTCACGTTCATATAAAAAACAAAATAACAAATTACACCAACTGATGTGAGGATGCTATGGCGAAGGTTATCCATGTAAAACCAAACAGTACATAGAATCTCAAACGGGCCAAGAATTTTATGTATAGTTTGATTTATTTCCAATTCATATCTAGATTGTCTTTTAAACACGATTTGGGTAGATTGGCACACTATATTATACAGTATTTTGTTGTAATTACATTTCTTAAAGGGAGATATATAATAAAAGTAACTTTGTGTCTCCCAAAACAAAAACAAAAAGACTACTCTTTTTGTCTCTCTCGCACATATAAGTTTGGGTGTCTCCCAAGACAAAAACAAAAAGAGTACTCTTTTTGTCTCTAGCACATATAATTTCCTCAAAAACAATTAACCCATCAATTAATCACACTGAATTCTATACTTTTCCCACCAATTTCATTAAATTAAATGGCTAGTTACAAAACTCTTCAAGAAAAAACCACTTAATCCCAACAAATACCAAAATTCATACATGAAACCACACCTGGAAGCTTTCTAGGTTTTCATAGAGGAACAATTTGGAACAAATAGCCAAGGCAATTCAAAGACCAAACATAAATCCTCTAGCTTCAACTCCTAGAATGCATTTTGAAATAGTGAGCAAGTACTAATCCAAAATACAAAAATAACTAACTAAATGTAGTTACTGTACAAAAGGTTATTTGATTGTTATAAGTGTTACTTTAAAAAGGTACATATAAAAGGCAAATAAGAATCAAGTTAGATAAGCCAATTAAAAGACAAGAAGAGTTTTTCTTTTCTTTTATTTTATTATTTTATTATTATTATTTTGACTTAATACAGTTTCATAACAAAATGAATAGTTGCCATTGTTATCAATATGCAATCTTCTGGGTGATTTCTTAAGGCCCAATTCAGATTTCAGAATTGTCAAAATTGCCATGTTGTGGCCAAATTTTTCCATCCTCTTAATTGATTATTGTAACCAATTTGCAGAATATTTAATCTATATTGTCAACCAAATTAATAAAATATATTATAACAGCCCAAACATTCAAAATATTCTGTATCGGCCATATTTTCCCATGTAACAATACCCCTCGGTTTCATTTGAGAACCTTGTTGAGATCTAAATTTGGCCAAGTTGTCATGATTATTTTTAAAAAAAAAAAATCATATTCCTCAATACTTAAAGTCAATCAGGCAAAAGGTATGGTTTTAGGCACAAATCAGTAACACAATTAGTTGACACTGTCATGTAGGATGAGAATACTGAACCAATCTCAACCTACTCACCAAATAGTAGTAGTAATAACATTATCGTTAACAATTTTTGTTTTTTGATGGAAAACAATAGTGATAACATTGACGACAATAGTCACAACAACTGAAACTCATGCCTAAATATATACACACACTAAAAAATATTTGAATAATTTTTTTTTTTACTCTGTTGAATACACTAGTATTATGATCAGAATTTGCAATTGTGACTCTAAAGAAATAATGATACAGCTTTATTAATCTTCAACTGGTTGTGCCTTCAATATTCATAATAATTAGAATTTTATTTCATAATGACACCAACCTAAAGGATGGTGTCTTGCCTCAAAATGCTATGAAACAAAAAATCTAAAATAAAATGATTCCACTTTCCTACAATGTCTACATGCGCCTAAACATCGTAATGATCAGAATTTTAAAGCTGTGAAAACAGAGAGAAAAGATCATGGATAATACTTATCCCAAAAGAAAAAAAAACATGGATGATGCTTGGCTTCTTGATTGCAAAAGTGGGTGTTTGGAACAGCGAGAAAAGAAGGAATGTTGAACATAAAATTGAAGGTTCAAATGTCAATTCAGAGGATCGAACTAGATAATCAAATTTGGGATTTCAGAGGCCGCTGATAAAATTCCTCGATTGTTTATTGAGCAATGTTAGGGTTAGGGTTAGGGTTAGAATTTCGTTTAGGGAGAGAGATGAGAGCCTTTTCAATTCAGATTTCAGAGATGAAAATAAACTAAACAAGATATTTACAGAATCCTAAAAACAGAGTTTACCATTTTTCAAGATAAACTAAACCCAATTTTTTATCAAGTTTAAACAGCTCTGGGAGAACAATTATTTACCATTTTTCTTCAACGGAGTCTCTCTTGCGGGCTTCTCCCATCAGGTGTTGGATTGTGATACCATCATCGTCAAGCCTTGGGCTGGGGCTGCGGCTATGGCTAAGTCTGCGACGGGTGGCCATTTTTCTTCAACAAAACCTTTGATGGCGATGGTGAAGCCCTGCGTCGCTTAGGGGGAGAGACGAGAAAGCCTTATAACCCTAAACCTTTTTTCTGTTTTCTTGGCTTCTATTCTTTCTTTGATTGAAGCCGGTGATCGGCCTTTAAAAGGAAACCTAAGCCCCTAAGCCGTTGCTTCACCCCCTTTATTCAAAAAATAAGCAACGAGGCAACGGTCCATGCCATCCGGTTGTTATTATAAGAGATTAAGATGGTCTGTTTCGTCAAAAAAAATAAAAAATAAAAAATAAATTATTGGAGGCCATGGAGATGCAGTCGAATCAAAACGCAGCGTTTAGGCAGGTTGGGAGGTCGACCCTAAGTATTAAAACCCTCAGCCTAAATCTAACCCAACCCAAATTTCAATTTGAACTTCCCTAATTTGGGTTTAACGTGTGCTGGGGTTGGGCTTGGTTTAAACGAGTTGAGCTAGTTAATTTGTTTTTTTTTTTTTTCTTCTGAAAACTTGATTTTTAATGAATAAAAATATATTTTTTTATATGTTCACAAATCTCAATTATCCAAATTTTATTAATTGACCTCGAATTCATGTCAATTCAAATAATAATTTTTTCATTAAGAAAATTAATATTGTCAATTGTTGGGAGACCATTTTTTTTTCTTTTGGTGTTCAATGAGGGTCTCCCAAACCATTAGAGTTAAACTAGTCCTTCACAATACACAAATTCACCCAAAAACTTATGCATGTAATAGTGAGACAACAGATATTCGAACTTAGAATATATGATTCCTAACTTTTTTTTTTTTTAACCATTTGAGCTATCTTTTAGGGTTGTTGGCATAGTATTTAAGAGAGGGATTTCTTAGTTGTAATCTTAATATTAATGACTGAATCCATAAAGCTTAAATCCCAAACCTTAACAAAAGAAGTGATAAGATGATGTATGCATCTCTATCATATTTTAAATGTGCACACTAATTGTTAAAAGTCGTGTCATATTAAATATATATGTACAATTGAAAAAAGGATAAATATATGTGAACCGAGTAGGCGTTAGCCGACTCGTATGCCGAAGAGAGGTTTTTGTTTCTAAGTGGGCGAAGCAGTGGTACGTATAAAGCATGCTTTCCGTTCAAAGAACACAAACCGACAAAAGTCTCTCATTTCTCTCTCATCTCTCTCCATTATATGACAAAACTGACATCTCCCCTCATCTCCCCACTCTCACACAGTCATCTCCCCTCTCTCACACAGTGGGTAAGTACGTATAAAGCATATTTTCTATTAAAAAAAAAATAAAAGTCTCTCATCTTTCTTTTTTTTTTTTTTTTTGGTGAAAACTCTCATCTTTCTCCATCACGACAAAACTGACATCTCCCCTCATTTCCCCTCTCTCTCTTCTTTCTTCTTATCTATCCAGCTTTTCTTATCTTCTTAGAGAAACGAAAAGCAGCAAAAAATAATAATAATAATAATAATAATAAGAAGAGGAAAGAAACATTTGGGGCAGTGTGCGAAGTGTCTTGAAAACGCTTCTTTCCTCTCTCATCTAGTTGTCTCTCATCTTTATAATCTCTCTATTCTCTCACTCTCTGCCCTCTCTCTCTCTGCCAAATGCTCTCCCCTTCCTCTCCTTTCTCTATTTTTTTTCTTTTCACTGGCTTTGATTTTAGCTACGGCGTCGACAAGCATAACTTTACCGGCCACTGCTCGATCCAAGCCCTCGTGGTAGCATCACCTTCATAGTCTTAATATCGCCTTCATCACCGATCTATAGCTTTATGCTAGTGCCAAAGCTGAAATCAACATATCTAGAAGGTTTTTGTAAAGTTAACTAGGTTTATTGTAAAGTTGACTAGGTTTTTTTTGTAAAGTTAATTATGTTTTTGTAAAGTTTGCTAGGTTTATTGTAAACTTAGCTAGATTTTTATAAACTTAGCTAGGTTTTTTTGTAAATTTAGTTAGATTTTTGTAAACTTAACTAGTTTTTTTTTTATAAAGCTAGCTAAGTTTTTGTAAAGTTTAATTAGGTTTTTTGAATTAAATCTAATCTTATTCTTCTTCTTCTTCTTCTTTTCTTTTTTTCCTATGTTGTTGGTTGGATTTAAGTAGTTTTCTCTCAAAAAAATTTATTAGGGCATGACTGCCTTTCTTTTTTTTAATTTTTTTTATTTTTATAGAGGAAGAGGAAGTGTAGATTTGTTTGTCGGGATAGAGAAAAAAGGTGGAGTTACATAGACAGATGAATAGAGTGTTTGCCAACTAATTTTTTATTCAAACAGATTTTTAAAAAAAAAAAATTCAGTCAATTACTTTTGACGGAACTAACGGATTGTGTTTAAAAAAATGCACTACATGTCAGTCAACCCACGTTTTCGTCTAACAAAGCCGTCCCATATAACAGCACTCAATTAAAAATTATATATAATATCGGTTGGGTTCGAGTTGTTTGACCGGTTGACCTAATTACCTAGGCCCAACAAGAATTCAAGATTGGGTTGGGATTTTCAAACCCAAGCCCAACCCAATGTATAAAAACTATTGTCTAAGCCCAACCAAAATTAAATGCACGTAGGAGAAAAAAAAAAAAGGAAAAAAAAAAAAGGATCAATAGCATTTATATCATACATGATAATGTGGGGGTTGATATATATACATATATAGTTTTGATCAGATCAGCACGTGTTGATGTAAATTATATCAGTATTATGCATTGAGGGTTGTACTCCTTGTATTTGCTTAATGTTTCTCTTAACCTGTTAATGCACGAGGTACAACCCCGAATGCGGGTGTTAATATAAATTATATTAGCACATGTTTACTTGATCATCATCTTATATATATATATATATATATATATATTTATATATATATTTTGGACCATTAATCCCCATGATATTAACAAAATATCTATCCTAATGTGATTAAATCTATTTTTGATGGTTGTGATCAATACATGCATGGTATGTACCGTTATTTGTATAGAAAATGATGTGCCCTATAATTTCTGTTTTGATGGTCTTGACCAATACATGACACCATCATTTGTTTATAAAATGTTTCCCATCAAAATTGATAGGGTGGTGTCCCATAATAATCTCTCTCTCTCTTTCTCTCAAAATTTATTATACATATATATATCCTGTAAAAGAACCTTTCACGACATACAATGCACGTTGTTTACACCCATGGAATTTTTATAGCATCACCCTACATGGTGTATGGGCACGCCGTGAAAAATCATTTACGACATTAATTTTTCACACATTGTAAAAACCCTATATTGTTGTAGTGCATGATTATGACATATACATTGGCATATTTATTGGTACATGAATAGTTTCATTTATTTAAATGCTATTATTATGACTCCCAACTTGAAGGACATCCTTGACCTTAGCCCGTAATGGTTTGGTAAGGACTATGTGGGCATTAAAGATAAATGAGCTAGGATTGGGTCTTAAAGTTGTCATTAGGCTAGGGATCATTAATACTAAAGACCTTGATATCAGCTCTATTTGTATGAAATCTCAAAGTTCATAATATTTGATGACCCACATAATTAGGGATCATTAATACTAAAGACTTTGATATCATCTCCATTGGTACTAAATCTCAAAGGTCATAATATTCGATGGCATATTGACAATTAATTTTCCTATATAGTCAACTATGTCATTTTATGACGTTTTGGGCACGTGTAAAGACATGACAATTTCCATTCTCTCTCTGCAAAATATGAAAAGCTCTGCTTTTTTCAATGTCTACGTACTTGGCTCACATGGCTCATTATTTGGGATCATTAATACTAAAGACTTTGATACCACCTCTATTTGTACTAAATCTCAAGGGTCATAATATTTGATGACCCACATATTTAGGGTCTTAGGGATCATTAATATTAAAGACTTTGACATCACTTCTATTGGTGCTAAATCTCAAAGGTCATAATATTCGATGCCATATTGACATATAAGGAATTAATCTTGCTATATAGTTGAATATGTCAGTTTATGACCTTTGGGCTTGTGTTAAGACTTGACAATTTCCATTCTCCCTCTGCAGAATATGAAAACTCCACTTTCTTCGATAATACGATGTCTACTTGGTTCACATGGCATGAGACAGATGATCGAATTCTTTTGAAATTGAAAAATCTCTTATGTCAAAAGACCATGGCTCCCATTCCTGGGAAAAGAATTAACCACTTTCTTCATTTTTAATTTGAGCATTTGGATGTCAAAAGGAAAGCATGTTACTAGCCACTAATCTCTATCTATATCTATCTATACTTATTATTACTACTTATAAAAGGGTGAATCTTAGAAAAACTTTTGAGTCTCTAAAATACCCTTAATATATAATATAAAGACAATATTGTCCTTTTTTTTAGTTAATGTAAACAAATTAAAAAACCTTCCACAAAATTAACTAATTTTAGTATTTTACACAACCCCTAAGCCCTACCTTCGTCCCCATGCACTACCCACCATCTTTTCCTTCTCCCTCTAGTCTCTTGCTAAGAACCTCTTTATCTCCCAAGCTTTCACAACTTCAATGCCTCATATAGACATGTCATCCATAATTAGTTGCGTAAGCCTAGCTATGAAGTCAAGTTTTGGATTTTTACCTATGCCAAAGAGTAGACGGTCCTACCTTTCTACCTTAAGTGAGCATCTTTCTTCATGTCAACCAGGGCTAAGTTCTACCTTAACTTAAGTGCACTTACAACTTTGAAAGGTATTTGATTCTCTCCATTCCAAAGGGCAAGTCCAGGGCTTCCATTTATAGGGGATTTCTTGATATTGTTGTAGTTTATGATTTATTTCATTTTAATATTGTTTTATTTTTGTTGTTGTAGATATGATTGGTACTATTAGAATTTATCTTTTAATGCAAAGCTTGTATGATTGTCATTATTCTATGTTATCTTCTATGAAATTTTTTTGTTTAAATTCTTAATATTTTTATCTTCTATGGAAATTTATAATTCTTATGTTTTGGGGCATCTTCTTTCAAGGACGTCATAAGATGGGTGTAGAAATCTGTCAAAGATTTGTTTTCAAATTTTTTTTTTGTTCTTATTGTAATACTGTTTCTTAGTCTAGACTACCTAGGAAATTCTCTTAGGCTGAAAACTTTTAATTGATAATTATATCCTTATTTAAAATTATTTATATTTTTTAAAAAATTATTGGTGTGAGATAAAATGACATATACTTGGATTTGAGATAGAGTTGATTTACACATATCAATAATTTTTATTGTTAACTTAACAATAAAATCTTAACACAAATAAAAACACAGTAGAATCTTAAAACAAATAAAAACATACACTCGGCCCGAGATCATGACACGCTTGCATTGTGTGTGACTTGCCAAGCAAAGATATATTGTGGGATCTTTAATTGCCAAGCTCTTGAAGATGCACAAGGCAAGTTGACTGAATTCCTTCTCAGAAGTGGTAAAAGCAACACATTGCTGGATCATATATTAGAGAGGTATGGTATGAATCAATGCACATTCTTTTTTTTCCTTTTTTAAAAATAATAATTTCCTTTAGTTGGGGTTGCTTAAGGTGTAACTGAAGCCTTTTGGTGTGGGTGCATCGCTGTTTATTATAATTAGTGTGTAATTTCTCTTTGCCAATAAATAAAAAAAAAAAGGGTGTAATATCTCTTTACTTTAATAAAATATTTCTTCTGCTGTGTTTTTTTTTTTTTTTCTTTTTTTCCTTTTTAAAACATAAGAAAGTTCTATTTTAAGCCATGCTTGAATATTACAATTAGCCAAAGTAAAAAGATTAGAGAAATTGTCTAAGTGTTAAATCCCCATCAATGTAACCCCAAAAAAAAAAAATGATAGGGATAGTACTACAAAACAAGTATTTTTCGAAACCCACCGTTGGATTTTAGATCGAATAGTTACAAATCTTGAAACAACTTAATTTTTTGTATGCATGACCTATGTGGAAAGATTATCTAATCTAACGGTGGGATTCGAAAAATATGAATTGGAGATAGGTTATCTAAAAATTTGTGTAAAAAATTGTGTATGTGGATCTTGACCCTTCACTCATACACTTTTTATGTTTGGTTTGTTGGGTGTTCATAATAAATATTTTTTGTATTTTTATTAATTCTTCATACGTTGAAGATAATGATTCAAAGACTAAAATATAACAAGATTTTATATTAATGACTTTTTACAAATAAATAATTTTTATGTTGATTTAAAAAAAAAAAAATTCTCAAACAAACAATTCATGTGTAATGCATGTGTGCTATAGCTAGTAAGAAAAAGAAGAAGAAGAAGAAGAAGATAATTGTCTTATTGCAACAAATTATTTCTCTAAAATCATGTCTTACATTTTTTTAGAGGACAATGCGTCATGAGAAAGTTGAGACTATATTTCTTGCAACATTTTCCCTAAAACGAATAATTGTAGGAATAGCAATTTTCTTTTTTCTTTTCTTTTTATTTCCTTTATTTTCATCCATTCCACACGTGGCATTAATTTCTTGACTACCAAATAGACTTCAAGGGAATATTGTCATTCCGAATGCGGTGAGGTGCCTTACAAACTTTCCTCATCCATACCTTTACCTTTTGTTCAAAAAACAAAGGCTGTAATTGCATTCATCTTATTCCTTCAACGATCTCTCTAAATAGGATCAATATTGGGTAATAACCCTTTAAATTATTTTAAAAGATATTGTCTTATATTTGGATAAAAGGATTAGTTAAGGGTCTGTTTGGTTGTTCAATTCAAAATTAAACAATTCAAAAAAATTTATATATGGTTGAAGGCATAAATTTATCAGTTTGAATTAGAATATTTTAAAATGTGATAATAGATGTTGTAGAATCAATTTTAAGGAATTCATATACCCATTATTTTGAATTACTACTCTTATTTGTGATGATAACTATTATTTTCTTGAAATTGTTAATTCAAGATGATAAAGTGCGCCTTCAATAATATGTAAAATCTCTTGAATTATTTAATTTCGAATTAAACAACCAAATAGGCCCTAATTGAATGCAAACCAATCACGCCTTAAATTAGTGGTTGGAAGCAACTATATTTGTTTTGGACTAGCATTTCAGAATTAATTTGTAACCACTTCTTCTCTGTTTTGATCATTCTTGGGGTAATCAATGCATGACAACAACAACATCGTTGAAGTGGTTCACTAGTAATTGATGCAGATATATATATATATATAGGCAGGTTATTGCTGTCACGAAAATTCTTTTGCACTTCTACTTAGTTTATATTTTTTGAGCTTTTATGAAAAATATGAAAGGTTTTCATAAAAACTAGTTGAATTGTCTATTATAAAACATTATTTTGAACAAGTTTGAAAAAGAAATATATATCAGTCCTGATCAAGTAAGAATGTGTTAATATAAGTCACGCATTGAGGGTTGTACCTCTTGTGTTGGCCTAATGTACTCCTTAACCCATTAATGCACGAAATGCAATCCCTAATGCGGGTGTACGTTGATATAATTTATATCAGTACGTACTTACTTGATCAGGACTAACTATATATATATAAATTGTTTAAGTGGATTTTTTTGGTCATTTTGGAGTTTCCATTTCATTTTTATTGAGTATTTAATGAAAAATAGCCAAAAAAAATTCTGAATAAGTCAAGTACGCCATCTTTGATCGGAGAAACTTGCTGCATAAATATAGTGGATTAGTGCATTAATATACTCATGTGTAATGGTGAAAACATCCTGTAATAACAGTGTTACAAGCTACTACTGTTTATAGATACCACACTCTCAGTTTCCTTATTAAAGTTTGTAACAATATATATATATATATATATATATATATATATATACTCTAGTCGGAAACTAAAAACCAGCTTATCTATATCTACAGTCATAAAGATGGGATGGATCCATGGCTACTTCTACTACTAATCTGAGCTCATCCCAGTTTCCATCTCTGAAGAACTCGTCTCCGTTCATATTCCCAAAATTTGAGTAAGATGTTGTCGATGGAGCTTGATCTACTGAGTTTGGATGCCCAACAAACAATTGGTTTCTTCCCTCGCAGTGATCGACAACGGGTTTTTTCTCATTCTGTTGAATGATCGAGTCTCTGAAACTTACGTATTGGTCGCTATTGTCGGATTCCAAGCTGCATGTGTTAGAACTTGAATCAGTTGGGTTTTGTTTGATGGAGGTTCCTTTCGACTCTGCAGGTGTGTACTTTTTGTAAGCTGATGTGTTACGTTTGAAAATTCGGCAGAGTGTCCATACTTCCTGTGAAAACCATCGAGGACAAACTTTCAGTTATGTGTCATTTGTTGAAAGACTTTGTTTCTTAGTTGGCTACGTAATTAACCAAATCAAGTACTAATGCGTGAAGATACAGATTAGGCAAATATTCAAAGAGGTGAGTTCATGAGTTCAATGGTTTGACTATTGAGCATAGAGACATTTTATGACACTGAAAAATGCAAACAAGATAACATAAAATCCATAAGATTGAACTAAAAATATTGGAGTAATTATATGATGTAAAAAGAACGTACGTGGCTTCTAATATTTTGGGTTGCCCATACTATGAATTCACATTTTCTTTCCCTCGTTATATATATTAGTGAAAATTCTGTAGTAATTTAATAAATACATTAAATCTAATAGGGTGGACTATTGGTTCTTGGGATTTATAGTTCACGAATTAAGTGGAAGGTTTTGTTGATTGATAAGGCTAATTGGAATGGAATTTGGATTTTCTGTGGGTGTTTTATTGTATGATCGTGTAGGGCTTTTCATAGTTACCAACCAGATCGTTTGGCTTGTAAATAAATAGAAAATAGAGTTTCGTTGGATTACCAAATCTTGTAGGGAATGAAAAGCCCTTGAAGATCCCTACACGAAGAGACTTACCGAGGATCCAAATCCAAATGGAATGTGATATGCTAGAATCAATAGTAAGACTAAATTTGCCCCCTAATTTGTAGAAAAGGGTTGATAAACAGTAAAAAACTCTCTACTAAAACAGATTTCAAATTATTATTTTCAATACCTTAAGGATTAAAATTTTAACTAAAATTAAGAAGATGCTTTTGGAAATTAAACTAAATCTAGAGTGTGTTTGGTTAAAGAATTTCTAGACATAATTCGCCTTTAAAATGGAATTTCTCAAATTCTTACAACCAAATTCCTTGTTTGGCTTGTTAAAGTTGGAATTTCTAAAGTACTAACAAGAATTTTAACTTGGATTTTTTTAGCTTTACAATTCTGACAGTAACATATTTTGAACTTTTGAATCTCATCATTTCAGAATTGAATGTGTTTGTGTGAGAAATTGAAACAACCCATGGATTTTTAAAATGATGGAATTTTAATGTTCAGAATTTTTATGGTCAAAATCATAATTTAAAGTTTCCTTGTTTGGTTTTGAAATTTCTAAATAGAATTATGCAATTTCTATATTTAAAAGTTGGAATTTGGAAATTTCCTACCATGTAGATTGAATTTTCCAAATAGATTGAATTTTCCAAATAGAATTTGACCCTTTAAATTCCTAGCTAAATTTCTAACTTTAATCAGCCAGACAAGGAATTTGGTTTTAAGAATTTGATAAATTTGATTTTGAAGGCAAATTTTACCTAGAAATTCATCTCCCAAACACACTCAGATTTTTTCCAAATCCCTCACCCAAAAACACAAGGCTAGTAATTTTGGAACACAGGTGTACCATTTCTTTTGGATGTCACTAGCTTCACTAGATTATGACTTACGAGAGGTTTTATTTTGTAACCTTGGTATGAAAGCACTAACAGAACTACAAAAATGAGTGCAAATTAAATGTGATAAAGAATTCAAGAGAAGGGAGTGAGAAGAATCTTACAGCTTCTTGAGCAACGTTCTTTAAATTGGGAAGGTTAGAATTTTTCCCAGTCGGCGGAAGGCGAAACTCATGCATCATCCAATCAGTTTTCGTGCCTTTTCCAGCACTTCCACGGTAGTAGACCAACGATTTCTTGAGGCCAATGCAATCATGGGATTCTCTCGCAGAATATATGGGCTTGTCGATGCCAGTGGCTTTCCAAAATCCAGACCCTGTGACTCTGTTGGGCCTTATACTGTTCCTATACTTCCTCCCTCTGATGCAAAAGAAGTACCTCTCCTTGTCTCCCACGGTACTAACTTCTTCGTTGTCACCAAAATGAATTCAAATGAGATAAATTATTCACAAGTACGTAATAGAGGAAGCAAGGCAAAATTAATGGTCGATATTCTCATTAATTGACAATCATGGGGCTCTCTCAAAGAATATATGGCCTTGAGTTTCAAATCAACTCAGAAAATAAGAAGGAAATGTAATGGCCAACATATTGTCATCGTTTCGATCATCACTCTCTCTCTCTCTCTCTCTCTCTATATATATATATATTTAGATGACACGCACCCACACACTTGCACAATATCTCTCATATGCATGCACACGCGCTTGCAGACCATGTTGAATTACAACATGAACCTGAACTGCATAGTTTTATTAATAATATTCATTGTTGCTGCTTGCCGACCTAATTTTTGGATTACAATCCAATACAGCCCAACAGTACATAAATCTATGGAAAACGGTTCAGTTGAAGGTCACCAGAGAGCATGCAAGTCTCCTCATAGGTATGCAGCCGGCAGCCCACTATATTTTCTTGCTTTTTGTCGTCCTTTTAATATATATTGTGAAGGTTTCACAATCATAACTCAATTAATCATAAAAATAATTTCCTTTTCGAGCATGATCGATTTTATGACTCAGGTGATGGAGAAAGAAAAACTGTTTGTTATCTTCAGGGTAACAAAGCCAGAGAGGATCGGAGAGACGGAACAGGGGATAAAAACTAATTAAAAGAAACATGAAGAACACACAGAGAAAGGTGCAAAGAAGAGCTTACTTGGAAGATCCCAAGGGTCATATTTGTAGATATCGATCTGTTTGATGAGTTCAATACTGATAGGTTTCTTCTCCACCTTTCGCCGCAGATAAAACCCAACAAGTTCTTCATCCGTTGGATGAAATCGGAACCCGGGAAGCATCACTTCATCATCCTTATTGTCCTCCATACCACTCCTTTTCTCTACCTCCATCTCTCCCTCTCTCTTTCTCTCTATCTATAGATCGAGTTTGTTTAAGCTTTACTCAAGACTCAAGAGTCATAGTAGAACCTTCTTATATGGTGTAGATGATCGTTGAGTGGTGGTTGCTTGGGCCAAGGCTAAGTCAGGCATATTGATTTTAGAGCGTTTTTAAGCACCGAAGCGTCTTGGAAAAAGTCTTCCCTGTGCTGATAGTTGATGACTTAATGAATTAAAGTATATGGTCATTAATTCTTTTTTTTTTTTTTTTTCAAAACAATCTGTCACTGTAACCCTTCTTGATTTATAATTAATGGATATAAATGCTTTTTCATAAATTTGAATCCAAAATAATTCATTCATAAACAATCCAACGTAATTTTGTTGGGTCTTAAAATGCTTAAAATGTTATTCCCTCCATCTCTGTTTAATTGGCCTCATTTTTTTTCTTATAGAATGTTCCCAAATTATTTTCACATTCAAAAAGTAAATAATATTTTTTACTTGATTTCTTGAGCTATCTTTGAAATAGTGTTCTCTCTTTTTATAAGATTTTTATACATATGAGGATAAAATTGAAAATTTAAAACATATGTATTGACATGGAAACATATGTCTCTTTTAAAACATATGCCTTTTTTAGAACGACATATTTTTTCAAAAATGACAGTGAACTAATAATAGAGGAAGAAGGTGGAAAAAAATAAATCCCTGAATAAGTATAAAAGTCTGCCGCGAGATGGCATCACATTTGACCAGACTTGCACAGGGTCACGGGCAGAAATTCAACACCTAAGCTTCCAAAGGGCATTAAAGTTTATGGGAAACAATCAAAATAGCAACCATGAAATAAATGTCATGTCCAAAAGGTACATTGACTAATTTGGCAATTTTATCGGACGACCCAATAATGCATCGAAATCAATCTTTTGCCATCCATTTTAGACTCAGTTTGTCTGTCGACTAGAAAACCAATCTTTTTAATGGTCATTCTTAGTTAAGTTCATAGTCATTTACTAAGATATTAGTAATAATTTGTATTGGATTGTACCTGTTTTCTTGTAGGCCGGTCAATCTAAAATTCCCCCAATGCTTTTATTCTTTTCTTCATTTAATATTTTTCATTTTATTTTATTTTATTTTTCACCTATCACGGACACTAACTATGAAAAGAAGCATGTGGTGCTAGTTAATTGATTTGAATTTTATTGTACTTCTCTAAAATTTATACAAAACCACTCTAGACAATCTTTGTGCTAGGATTTCATGTTCGATCATATACTAGAGAGTAGAGACCATAAACCACACCACCATCACTATGTGATAAATGTTATGGACTTAGCAGATTAGGGGGAAAAAAATACTTGATTTATTGTAAAATAAGTCTTTTATGGCGGACTACACTTATTGTCAATTTTTCAAAAAAAACAAAAAAGAGTCAAAATAATTTTAGTAACTTAAATTTTTTCAAAAATCCCAATGTGGTACCCACACTATTTTTTCTCACAATTTAATACATAAAATTCACTGCAGTGCCAAATGAAGTCTCAACCCTAAACACTATCCAAATAGTTGATGGACACATTGCATGCAGTTACGTGAGTGGAGACGTGGCATCCTATGTGTCAATGTTAGTTAAAATATAATAGTTGAATCACACTTTTACTACCCTATACTTTTCATTTAATTCCAATTAAGTACCTAAACTAAAGAAATTTTAATTTGAACCCTAAACTAGACTCTATTTTATCTAGAGGCGGAGCTAAGAATCAGGTTCAGAGGGGCCAAACTTTAAATGAGAAGTTGTGAAGGAGAGAATTGAAAGTGATTGTTCATGAAACCTTGGAAATTTATGGGATGTATTCATAAATATAATTGGTAAAAATAAGATAAGGACCAAAAAAACAAAATTTCAAAAGGGCCAAATTTTAAATTTTCTCAAAAAATCTAAATATGAAACTTACAAGGAATTTCAGCAGGGCCAAGTGACTTCTCTGGGCTTCACTTGGCTCTGCCCCTAATTGTACCAATTTGGTCCAAATATTAGTTTTTAGTAAAATTGATTTTTCTGAAAAAATTGATTTTTTAAAACCAACTATAATAAACAATGGACATTTATATGAAAACCTACTATAATGAATGATTGGCAATTGATGTTTTTAAAAACTGGTTCTTTAAAATTGAATTTTTTTTTTAATAAAAATTTGGTTTTTAAAAACCTACAACCGTCCATTATAATAGGGTTTTTTTTTTTTTTAACATAAAAATTATTAAAATAAAATTAATTTTTCAAAAATCAATTTTGGTAAAACTTATGTTTGGATTAAATTAGTACAATTCATTGTAGTTTAGGGTTCAAATTAGATTTATTTTTAGTTTAGGTACTTAATTGGAACTAAATCAAAAGTATATGGTAGTAAAAGTATTTATTCAACTATTATGTTTTAACTACGTTGACACGTAAGCTCCATTTAGGATGCCACGTGTTCACTCCCGTGACAGTTGTGACAGTAAGTGACGTGTCCATCAACTATTTGGATGGCGTTTCAGGTTAGGACTACATTTGGACATGACTGTGAAGTCTAGGAATTAAATTGGGATGAAAAAGTAGTCAGCATACCACATTGGGATAGTTGGAAAAGTTTAGGATATTAAAATGATTTCTACCCCAAAATAAAAAATAAAATAAAAAATAGCTTGACCACAAATTACGTGATTGGTGATTTACCTACCATATTTATCTTTTTTCCTATCATATTTATTTCCGCCCAAACAAAATAAGGAATTCTTCGATTTTTTTTGGGGGGGGGGGGGGGGGGAAGAAGAAATGATTTCCCTTGCCACCCACTTTTACCACTCACCTTATGTGTCAAAAATGTATAGGAAAAGTTCAGGATACTAAAATGATTTCTACCCCAAAATAAAAAATAAAATAAAAAATAGCTTGACCACAAATCACGTGATTGGTGATTTACTTACCATATTTATCTTTTTTCCTATCATATTTATTTCCACCCAAACAAAATAAGGAATTCTTCAATTTTGGGGGGAAAAAAAACATAGTGATTCCTTGTTACCATTTTTCATTTTTTCTAATAAAATTAAGGAAAATGCTATGTCACCCATCTTTTGCCATCCACTTTTACTACTCACCTTATGTGTCAAAAATGTATAGGTGAAAGTAATCATGTGGGGCCTAACATGAAATAAGGAAAAGCTGCCACATATGGATAGGTGGGAGAATGTAGGTGAAATAGCATAGTTCTAAAATTAAGGTATTGACCATCAGGTAATTTTCCTACCATATTTATTGGAGGAATATATTCTTTTCCCAAAAATATTAATATACAAATAATTCTATTGCATTTTTAATAAAATTGAGGTCATATTTAACTTAAGAAGTGCCACCTGGTAATTCAATATTTAGGAGAGGGGAAGCATAAGTGACGTGCCTTGTGACTTGTGGGACTCTATTTTTATATAATAGTACGTAGATAGATAGATAGATAAGTATGTAAGTATGTGTACAATAATTAGTATCCATAGTAATTTATAAATGGGTAAAAAACACTTTATTAGTATACTGCACTTTTTTTATTGGGGGGGGGGGGGGGGAGTGTTCGAATCTAGTAACTGAAGGAATTTTTTTTCAATTTAATACCTAAACTATATTTTGGCCGACAACAGTCTAAGAATTAAATTGAAATGCACGTGATGTCTTGTGCGTGTCGGAGCCTACGTGGTGTCCTTAATTATAATTTCTCGCATATTAGGTGGGCTGTACATGAATAACTTGAGTGACAAAACTATTGTCTAATTGGGTTAATTACGGAAAACAGCACATATATCCAAAATTTGATCCAACAAGGATGTCATGTAGGTTCCAATAAGCCACACATATGAGGTCATGTGCATTTTATATTACATGCATTAACACTTAATTGTAGTCTAAGTACTAAATTGGAAAATAAAGTTTTTTGGATACTAAATTGAAAAACCCCCAGAGTGTAAGGAGACTACAGTGATTTTTACCCTTTTAAAATTGAAAAAGAAAAGAAAAAAGGGAATCAATTATCACAAAATACAACTAAATTACTGAGTATTATAGATGTGACAAATTATCATAAAATCTTATCAACTACTATATAAGGTGCAGTACCTTTTTGGTTTTTTTATACTCTCTCAATTTTTATTTGACTATCCTTTTAAGGTAATTCTATTAAATGTTTTCAAATTAATACTTACGTTTTATAATTCTAATTTTACCCTCAAGTGTACAAAACATTATAAAAAATAAAAAATAATTTTAAAAATTAAATAAAAAAAGTTATTAACTTTTCAAATATGATAATAATTTTAAAATGTACCAAAATTTAAGAGTAATTAAAGGAATAGTCACCATAGACTTTTCCAAGCCTTATATGTCTTTATCTTTAGTGAAAGGTGAAAGAATAGTTTTCTCTGTGCCCTCGCGGCTCTGTCGAGGCCTTTATGTGCTATTGCTTAATGGTCTATTTCATACTTGTTGGAAAAGTAAATGTTATTGCCATCGTGACGTCATCATACTCTTCTGACTAAAAGACAACCCAACAGTCAATGGATCATGGCTATCTGGCAATACGTCTAGAACAATAATCCAACAGGAAAAACAGAAAATAAGATTAAAAATAATAACGCAGTATGTCGTGCATTTGCAAAAAAAAAAAAAGAAAAAGAAAAAAGGGACACTGTTGATGTGGTTGTTCGTTGATAAAAATTAGGCGATGCTCTCTATTTGCACTTCCAAAATGTCACCACCTGAGCTCCTTTTTTTTTCTCGAGGCTGGCCCACGTCTCGACCATTCAATGGTACCTGCACCATATAATTAAAGGTGCAAATTTCATAAAATTTTTTTTCTAAAAAATTCTCTTCTACCGTGAAAAATGGGGCAGCCTCGAGAAAAAAAAAACTTGGGTGGTGACATTTTGGTTAATATTTCAAAATTCATTGATATATCATATAACACTAGGTTGATGGCGGGAAGAATCTTGTATGGTACAGTTGTATTTGAATTAAATTTTTTTTGGACGCACCATGACATCCGTACGATGCAAATTAATTCTATAGCACAAGAGGCGGGTAGTTAGCTACACTTGCATATTTGAAAGCTTGGGAGGCTCCTATTGAGGACTTCGTCAATAAAGTTGATTTTTCCGTAACTCTAGAAGCCATATAAGTCACACCTTTAGGAAAATGAATTGGAAAAAAATCCTCAAAAGAGTCCCTTCTTATGATCTAAGGTTAACATGATGTAATTTTGTATTCTATGATCTTCTAAAACTCTTAAGAATCATATATTGCGAAATCAATTATTACATTAAATTTGATTTATATGTAAGTCATGCATGTCAAAAATCAAATTAATCACATAGTAAGTACTAGCGACTTCATCCAAAAATGTTCATACATAAGTGATTGTTATTGTTGTTGATTAAATGATGTAAGTTTTGTATCAAATAACAATCATTTTTGGATCAACTTGTTTTCATATGGAGCATATCTAATACAACGAATCAAGTTAATATGAAATTGATTGTTATTCGATTTAAAACATGCATTTTTTTAATTAATAACAATCGCTCATTTATAAACATTTCGAATGAAACAGCTCTTAATCTTAAATCAACTTGATTTTTGATGCACACGACCAACATATAAATCAAATTTAATCTAACGGTTTAGCCAAATATGAGTCTCATGTAAGAGTTTTGAGGTGCAATTAATACAAAATTGCATCAAATGCACCTAATAATAAAAGGACTACATATATATAGAGAGAGAGAGATTCCCCGTCTTTATCAAAAATTGGGCTTGGGTATAAGGTTTAGACCTGCTTAGAATTCTCACTTTTTACCAAAAATTGAGGGCCTAAAGCAATTACTTTAGGAGGTTGTGCTTAAGGTCAGACCTGATTATTTTATATTTGGCGCAGTGCACAATATCAAACCCTTACTCCCTTACGATTCCCTAGGCGTTTCTAACATTGGCTCTTTTCCTTTCGCATTTTTATATTTAAACTGAATTTTCTGTTGCTATAGTAATATTTTTTATTCAACGTAACTGTATAAATTAAAAAGAATACACTAAGGCTCTATTTTGTTTGTGAATTCTATAAAGGAAAAGAAATAAATATAAGGAATTGTACTTTTTTATTTATTGGTTGCAATAAAAAATTAGAAAAAAAAAAAAAAAATTAGAATAACTTTGACTTGATATGATTTTATCTTTTTTTTTAATTTTCTCTCTTCCTCATTTTTTTTCCTTTCCTTTTTTTTTTTTTTTTGGTAGCATTCATGAACCAAATAGAAGGTAAAAATATGTATGTAGGGTATGTATGGATGGTAAAAATTGCTCCCTTACTCTCAAATGTTATGTCTACTCATATATTTTAATTTTTAAAGTTTACCTTTTTATTTTATTTTTTATTATGATATATAAAAAATAATAATTTTAAAAAATGAAATAATTATTTGTTTTGACTTTTGAAATAAAAGGAATTTTTTACGATTTCCCAAAATAAAAATTATTATTGAAAAGGGTGATCGAGACGGAGGTAGTGGGACATATGAAATCATTTACATATAGAAAGAGAAATTTCAGGAAAACACGTGCAACCAGATATTTAATGGGCTGCCGAGATTACTGACTCGATGGCTAAAATTTTTCAAATAGACCTAGCCAGTTTTTTCAAATTAATGCTGAGATCAACTGAGACAATTCAGACTCGAGTTTTCACACCAACCTTCTGTGAGATGGCACCAATATGAGCAGCGAGGTAGAGTTTTCTGCATGACTAACAAATATAGTTGAAATATGTGCAGTCCGTGTTGGATTGATGACCACCAAGCCTCTTTATGTAAGGGGGCATATGGGACCCATGTAATGTGATTTCATGTGAGAAAAATCATAAGGGAGCCGGAAATTGAGGTGGTCCTGAGGATTATTTTTCAAAAAATATAGGACTTTAGTGTGGTACGTTCATACAATAATGGAAGAATGAATGATGATACATAGCACACAGTGGCCAAATTTGATTCCAGGTCAATCATGAAAGGGAGACAATGTTTTCCCTCGTATTTAAAAAAAAAATATATAAAAGAAGACGAAGTCCAAGTCCTCAATTTATGTAAAGTCTTCAAGAACCTTCTTCTTCAATGGGACAAGCCTCACGAATTGGCCCTTTCAACCTTTCTCGTGGTGTACATGAGCTTCCAGCAACTACTAACGGTCCATAAACAGTCTCTCTCTTAGACTTTTTGACCAAACACCATATCACGAATGAGACACGTGGAACCCAACTTTTATTTATTTATTTTTCTTTGTTTTTTTTAAAGTGATGTTGGTAAAAATTTATAGCACTTTGACTGAAATTAGGAGAATCGGAATGGAATACCAAGTAAAATAAGATTTCAAACGTATAGTGCGCATCTACTGTTAAAAAAATGGAGGAATTTTTTAGACATCTCTTCTCTTCATTCTTGCACGAAACTCTCTTTTTCTTCTTTATATTATCTTCCAAGCTTTGTTGTCTGGTAGCGTGCAGCCGGAGAGGAAGAGGTGAAACTCTTAGTCATAAGCTTTTTTTAAATTTCACATGGAAAGGAGATAAAATAAGTTTTTTATGAGTGTGGTATCTTGTACTTGTGGGCTATAGAATATGATCGAGCTAAATGTAGCTACGCCCGCCGACCAGCTATTATTTTTATTTTGGCCCATAGATACTCTTTGTGACTGTTTTTGTTTGTTTTGGAGAGTTTTTTAAGTTAATTAATTCACAGGACTTTTAGGTTCCACTGCACTAGCCATATCTGCTCGTTGGGCTAGCTTCTCTTGCTCTTGGCTTTCTTCTATATAGGGCACTTGATATTTACAAAAACTAAACGTACACACCAATGAAATGTTTGTTTGGTTAGAATCGGAAAATATCGAAATGAAATCAAGTGAGATTTTAATGGTGAGACTGACCAAACATACAAATAAATTTTGTGTTTTTTTAATCAGCAAAAGGTAATATTATTAAAATTGAAAAGAAAGAGTACACCCAACAGTAGAACCACCCGCTAAAACAGCTAGACATAGTAATATTCTTCTAGTATATATCCTTCCTCTTCATTTTATTCTACAATACTCAACTTGTTGGAGTCGTCTTCCTTGGAAAAATCCTCGTAAAATTAAAAATCTATATAGTACATCTAATGTGGTAAGATCGATTTCAATGGTCTCAAACCATCAATAATTTGTCTCACCATTTGTATAAAAACTAATCAATAATATGACATACATTGTGCTTAACTAGCAGTATTAGTCATTGCCAATAGAAAACTACAAGTATTACACAAGAAAGCATGCGTAGAAATTTGACCCAAGTGACGAAAAGCAAACCAAATAACCATGTTATTTCCTAAGATTTAAATATGACAAAAAATTACAAAAATCAAATGCATGTGGAGAATAACCAAACTTTGGGAAGAAAGAGATGCCAAAGAGCTGGTAAAAGTCAAATTTCCCACATTCTCTATCTCTTCATGACAAACGAACAGACAAAAAAAAAAAAAAAAAAGTTTGGAATAACAAGCTTGGATTTCTTGCCCATGTAAATCAAAACAAAAACATCCTTATTAAGCAGACTTTAATCATAAATATATGTTTTCCATAGTCTTCCTTTCACTTGCCCTCAATTAAAAACAATGCTGGAACAAGATTTAACAAAAACTAATACTCCGAAGAAAAGAAGTGTTGCGCTTCCCTTTTGCTTTGGCATTATTTGTAAATTTAATTATTCGGTGATTTGTGTTTACGATCATTCCCTCAGAAATGGGTAATACATGATTGGTTTTGATATTGAGAATTCCACCCAATGATCTTGGGCTTGGGTCCACAATCAAGCAATCCATCCCAACTTAATTGAGGGCATCGATCTTAAGTATAAATGTATCAACATTTATACACTAAATGTAGAAATGTATATGAGAAAAGTGTTCGAAATCCCATGAAAGTAGTTGATTCTCTTAAGGGTTCTCCTTAGGACCCAAAAGATTTGATAATTGTCTAGTGCGTGTAGGATGAGAGGCTTACATGTGCCCAATGAATTAATAGTGGTGGCAACCTTGTTATCATAAAAAATAAATAAATAAATAAATAAGGAAAAAAATATGTAGGCAAAATTTTGGTTAAGTTACTTGTTGCGTGCAGCTAGCTATGGGAACTATAATCGCTGATTAAAATAAACTTTAATTAGATTTAAACCTCTAACTTTAATTAGAACACTGTACTTAATAGTAAATGTAAAATTATTTTCAAAATGAAGTATTTCTAATGTTTTTTTTTTTTTTTTTTTTTTTTCTTTTCTGTTTTAATTCTTCAAGGTAGGACGGGGATGGGTGGCAGACTGGCAGTAAGCATGTTTAACAGTTAGGTTTGGGCTTCCACTGGTCTTCTAGCCAGCGTAACCAGTCTTACGGCATCGTCAACTTTTTTGGCTTCCTTCGCCGGCCTGCACTATATTGTTTCAGGTCAATGCAGGCATGTACTCAGGAAGTAGTGTGAGAGGCAAAAGGTGGAGCTCACAGAGCCCACCTGTGGTTGAAGAAACCGGCATGCAATGTTCCAACTTTTGACTTCTATAAACATTTGCCATCATTCTTTAAGGCCTTGAATATATGAGCACTTCTACACATTCATGCGACATAATCCGACAGGATTCAAAAAAGGTCTTTTAATTAGTGCAATGATTATGAAAATTAATTACTAACGTGGACTCTTTTCAAGTAAAATAACTGTGTGAACACCAAGACAATTGCTCATATTCTTTTCAAACTACCTGTAACAATAATTAGACGACTAATTTCCTAACTATGACCGGCCGGGCACTGCTGCACCAAACATGCGTATGAAAAAATGGGCTAAGTTTTTTTTTTTTTTTTTTTTTTTTTTTTTTTGTTTTTTGTTTTTTTCATATAGGAGAAGAAGTATCAAAGAGAATCCAAAATCCCAACTAGGTTAGCACCCTAGTCTCATAATCAGTTGCTCACTACTACTATATATAAATTTTATTAATAGAATAAAAAGAATACAAGAAAGAAAAGAGGATGGAAAGATGACTCAAAGACAAGTCTAGTTTTGAGGCTTATGTCAGGCCATCAGCTAGCTCACAATATCAAAAAGATTAAAACTTAAACCTATAAGAAGGCATACCGAACATATCACGGCAGAGAAGACCACTAAGGGAAGGAGCAGCTGAAGGTTTGGAATGAGAGTGTGTTTGGTAGGGTGGAGTTTGACTTGAAGATGGTGGAAAGTAATTTGCATGTTTTAGACCTAGAACAAGAGGGGTGTGAATGGTCTACTGAAAGTCAAGATTAGCAATATGTATTTTGAGGAAAAAGTCTAGGGTCTCTTGGTTGCATGAGAGAGGGTGACAAAAATACAAGGTATTTCCATTTTTTTGTGGCTTTGTGATGCAGGACAACTCACATAGGGGGGTTATAGAGCACAGAATAGAGAGAATAGTGAGAGAGAAAGAAGAAGAAGAAGAAGAAGAGGGGGGGGGGGGGGGGGGGAGGGAAGAACCCTAGGTGTGCGCGTACTAATTTTCACCACGCACTCGCTTTTACCTGTTTTTATTTTTTATTGTGCTAACCCCGGGAAATTAGCATATGGATAAGAGTCGCCATTTGGAAGGATCCAAGACCAATTTTATTAACGAGAGAAAGGTTCGGAGTTAGGGTACATATTGAGAAAGTGTTAGGCACCGAACAATGCCCAGTAATAAACCGGCTCTTATTTTGTATTCATTGACCATATTTAATATTTTAATAAAATCTAGATTGCCTTCTAATGATGCAATAGATAAATAACACGTACACACAAATGGCAGGTTAATAACACAAGATAATAAATAAAAGCATATAAACAATTAATTGCAAAATACAAAACATAACAAAAATTACCACATGTACGCATATTATCAATATGCGTACACATCACATGTCATGCGTACGCATAGCATTACTAGTCTATCTTTTCAAGTAAAATAACTGTGTGAACACCAAGACAATTGCTCATATTCCTTTCAAACTACCTGTAACAAAAGAGATATTTACCTACTTAATTAGATGACTAATTTCCTAACTATGACTGGCCAGGCATTGCTACACGAAACATGTGTATGAAAAAATGGGCTAAGTTTCTTTTTTTTTTTTTCATAAAGGAATAGAAATATCAAAGAGAATCTAAAATCCTAACTAGGTTAGCGCCCTAGCCTCATAATCATTTACTCACTACTACTCTGTATAAATTTTATTAATAGAATAAAAAGAATACAAGAAAGGAAAGAGGATGGAAAGATGACTCAAAGACAAGTCTAGTTCTGAGGCTTATGGCAGGCCACCATCTAGCTCACAATATAAAAAAAGATTAAGACTTAAACCTATAAGAAGGCATACCGATCATATCACGGTAGAGAAGACCATTAAGGGAAGGAGTAGCTGAAGGTTTGGAATGAGAATGTGTTTGGTAGGGTGGAGTTTGACTTGAAGATGGTGGAAAGTAATTTGCATGTTTTAGACTTAGAACAAGAAGGGTGTGAATGGTGTACTGAAAGTCAAGATTAGCGCGCATAATGTATTTTGAGGAAAAAGTCTAGGGTCTCTTGTCTGAGAGAGGGTGACAAAAATAGAAGGTATTTCCATTTTTTTTGTGGCTTTGTGATGCAGAACAACTCACACGGGGAGGGGGGGTTATAGAGCATAGAAAGGAGAGAATAGAGAGAATAGTGAGAGAGAAAGAAGAAGAAAAGAAGAGGGGGGAGGGAAGAACCATAGGCTTCGCACCTAAGGCTTTGTTTGGATTTAGCACTAAACACAAGTGGAAAACTCCATTTAAATTCGTCATAAGCTGCCCTTAAGGAAAATATTGGAACCTTTAATATAGGGATTCCAATTACAAGGAAACCAAACATTGAAAACTTCTACCTAACACACTCACGATATTTAAACAAAAACAAAACAAGTGCTGGAAGCATAACTAAAAGGGTGGGGGTTGGTAGTAGTGGAATCTTGATTTCCATTTGCAAGGGGTGGAATACAGGTGGAATCCTGATTTCCATTTGCACCCATCATGTGCAGATTTTGCCAGTGTTGTCCCCCCATCAATTCTCTCGGGGTGGGAAAAACTTGACCTCGAGTTTGAATTGGGATTGAGGTACTGAGTTTGTCCTATACAAATGAACAAATATTTTGAATAGGCCAATTGCTTGAGTCGTTGAAATATTTATGCTTCAAAGTGTGCAACCTAACATATAGTCCTCAATTTATCAAAAAACTTGATCAAATAAGAGTTGTACTGCAGCTCAAAACTATCGACCCCAATAAAATCTATGATCTAGACCTCGAGCAATTCAGGCAGACATGCAACAGAGACCAACAAGTTGGTCTCCTTATGATGAGATTCTTGCACAATTATTTCTTCAACTTCTGACTTTTTAATGTTGACTGCAATATCAATGTCCAAATCTGTTGCAATTGGCTCAAATTCTGTAACAATTTCTCATGCCATAGACTCACGCTTGCCAACTACTTTTTCCTGAATCTTTGAAGAAATAACATTTGCAATACATAAATGTTCGACTGTAGGCATAGACTCAACACATAAATTGTCAACTTTAATGACAACTTCAATACTCAAGTTCAAGCCGTCTACAGCTGACATAGGTTTATGGCATGAATCATCCTCTTGTTCCATAGGTTTAGGCTCATTAATTATTACTTTCTTAGAATTAGAGCTCATATCCAAAGAAATAGCAGGAGGAAGAACTTGTGGAGGAGTCATGCACTTGTTTTGACTTCATGTTGGACTGTTGGATTAGACAGGATCCGACAGTGGTATTGACTTGTCTGTCTTCTCTGGTCGGGCATTAAACTTGGCATTCATGTCTTGAAGGAGTTTCATCATGGACTCCTATGGTGAGGAATCTTTTGGAATGGCTTCCACAAGATTTACACCAGATCTTTCTCTACAAATAGAAGCAATGATTGGAGCATAATCATCTAAAACAAAATCCAAGGATTGCACTACTTCCATAAGATATGGTTTCAATTTATCAGCACAATTTGTGAGGACTTGTTTTCCCAATTGCCAAGACAGAGTTCCAACATTCCCATTCTTTTTTCATACACTATCCAAGAAAGGATATAGAAACTCATTTAAGATGTCATTACTTTCTTCTAAAACCATAGTTATGATTGCTTCCATGTTGAGAAATATAGCGTCGAGACAATGGAATTGAGCAACTGTCAGAAAATTTTGGAACATCTCAATAAGCAGCTTGTCACACCCAAGATTCAATATCTTTAGGCATAACTCGGTCTTTGCAACATTATTAAGGATGGAAAAAGATGTATAATAACATTTATACTTAGGAAACAATGTACCGAATGCTACAACTATGATTTGAAAGACTTCCCTTATTTGCTCATCACTGTACAAAGGGGTTGGTGCAGTTATCCTCAAGATTTCGTAGATGCACAATGTAACTGAAACTCTTACGTCGGCATTCGGATGCCTCAAAAGTGTAAGAGCTATCAGTGCATACTTTGAATATCAAAGTGCCTCTTGCATTGATTGGGATGGAAATGACCCTACTTTTGATAAGTTATATACAAGCTTATCAAGTAGACAGAGAAGCTTACCAACATAAGATGGAGGAAATGTATGAATTTTTCCAACATCTATAAGCCTCATTTTGAGCAAGTGTTTTGAAGAATTCTTCTTTTTTTTTTTTTTTTATTCACTTCTTTTTTTTACACTCTTTTTTTTTTTCAAAAAATATATATATATATTTTTTAGTTTTTTTTGTTTGTTTTAATTTTTTTTATTAAACACAATAGAAATTATTAATGCATTAAACAATTTAAATTAACTAGCTAGAGAATAGGAATTTAGTGTTCTAGATTAGGATAACCTGGATAGGAGTTGAGGATAACGCTATCCATAATTGTGACTCAGTAGGATAGTTTATCCTTGGTTGGAGTAGCCCAAATTGAATTGAGGATATCTCCACACATTGATTGCAGCTAGAATAGCGTGATTGATCCATACCAGAATAGGGATAAATCTGCATCCAGGATATCCTTATCCAAAGTTAGGATATGTCTGTCCGAACTTTGATTCCTATTTAAAATAACCTGAACTGAGCCAAAGATAACTCTATCCACGATTCAATCCTTAACTAAAATATTTTATGCCTATTACCAAACAAGCCAAATGTTTCTCAAACCAATATAATCAAAGGAGTTTCTGAAGCTTTCCAGAGCATCAACACAATACTGTGAAAAAGAGGGAAGACTGATGAGGCTGACAACAGTGTTCAGAGGTTCCGACAGGGACAGCAACAATGGTGGCTCGTCGGATTTGTGGTGGGGTAGCGGGGCTTGCCGGCAGCAACTAGCAACAGCAAAGTGTAATTTTTATTTGGTTCCCAGGACTAGTAGGTATCTTGGGTGGTGTGGGGTGTTTATTGGGCTGGTGTTTTGTATCTGCACCTCCTATTTACTGGATGTTGTTGTGTGTTGGTGATGTCTAGTTTTGAGGGTCGTTTCCTTAGTATCTTGCTGAGTTATTTCCCAGTTTCTAGATTATGCTTTTGGTGTGGTGTATTTGTTTGGTGCTGAATTTTGGGTTTTGTTTGGTGATCTATGGGTGGGGTTTGTTTGTGCTGTTGTATCCTTTCTTTATATAATAATGAAGTTTTATTTTGCTGATCAAGAAAAAAATTTATAAAAAAAAAAAAAAAAAAAAAAAAAGAGGCCAAGAAGGAGCTACCCACCACCACTGAAAACAAGTGTCGTTAAGACTTAAATTCCCAACTTTATCCAACCCTACATTCTCTTCTCTAAAAATATGAGAAAATTAAAACTTCATATGCGTAAGTACGCTTTACAATTCTGCCATCAAATCTAAAGACTCCAAAGAGGAATGAAGTTGGGATTACTCAAGTACTGAATAACTAAAAGGGAATCACTTTCAAGCCAAATCTGAAATGAACCTTTATCCCAAGCCTTCTCAATGCCCAATGTGACAACTAACAATTCAAGATAGAAAGCACTCTGAATGCTAATATTAAAATAGAATATACCCTTTAGAAAGCCACGAATATTTCTAAAAACACCACTAGCTGCTATAGGTTTAGGATTACCTTTACCCAATCCATCTGTGTTTAGCTTAAGCCAAATAGGAAGCGGAGGGCACCAACAAACCTCTGAAAATAATAAGTCTTTTTTGGAATAGTAGAAACACCTAAAGAGTGGAGAACGAAAAGGTTAGATTAAGTAATATCCATATGACCAAAACTAAGTTTACCAATATCACATAATTAATAAGGAAGGAATGCGCAAAATTGACTTCCTTAAATTTGGCTTGATATCCTCAAATCTAAGTTTATTTCTAGTGAACTATATGGAAGATAAGTCTAGCATAACAGTAACCTCCCAGAAATTATGAATTTGATAGCTCATCCTAGTTTATGGCAACAACAAGATTCCAAAAGTTAGAAACCGAAGAATATCTATGAACAGCTAATTCCACCTAAAAGAGAGAGGCCGTCCAACTCCAAATGGATACTACAAAGTCATAATGCAAGAATAAGTGTTCCAACGATTCATTACAGTATGGAGAGCGCACTTGATAAACTACAATATATGAGATACCACTACCATACTCCTTTTCCATCGATTCTCAACAGTAGGAAGAGTCTTAAGTAGCAACCTTCAAGCCATAGTAGAAAGGTTATGAGAAATGTATTGTTTCCATGGATGATGAGCCCAACCAACAAAAGACATACCAAGCTCAAAATACGTATAAATAAGCTTCAATAAAACTGAGATGATCAAATTGGAAAAAAGGCCAAACCAAAGCATCTGTAGTATCCTCAACAGACAAAGAACTTGTCAAAATATCATCCGCAATTTTAGGGAAAGCAGAGTAGAGGTGATATAAAGGGGGCTGCTTGGTGGGTTAATGGTATTCGGTTGTTAATGTTTGGTGAATCTCTAGTAACTGGTTAGGAGTTGTTTTTTGGGTGGTCAAGTATATCTCATGGAATGTTACGGGTTTGGGTTGAGTAGAGTAGAGGTGGGCGGTGAACGAAGAAATTGGCTGTAGCAAATGATGTAGATATGATCCTAATTCAAGAATCAAAATTTGGGGTGGGTTGGAGGTGGAGTGGAGTAGGTTTTTGCTGATAAGTACAAAATATTCATTGAAATTACTCCCTAATTTATATTTTCTAGTTATTTTATTATATTTAATTTTGTGTGTTTAAAGTGTTCTTGATTTATTGCAGGGTTGTTGAGTTTATACTAGAAAAGATGACAATCAGGACTACTTAAGCTAATAAATGCAACTTGAAATGAGTTTCTCACTTGCCTAAAATTTCATGGAGCTGCAACAAGAGTTGGGTCAACAATTTTGAAGATTTGAGCAGCTGAAATTCAAAGATAAGCAAAGAAATTCATGATCTCAAAGTCAGCAGCAAATCTGGACAGATTGACCAAGTTTTGGTAATCTAGCCATAACTTGTGATTCCCATATCCGATTTGGGTGAAATTTGTGGCTCTGGAAAGAGGACTTAAAGAACTACAATTGTTTAGTTTATGGCATTTCCTGATTCAAACTTCTTCCAAGTCAAAAATGAGCTGGAAGTGGACTTATTTGCAAAAATCTGAATCTGGCAGCATTTGTCAAAGTGAGAACATGGGCAGCCAAGAATTCAAAGAAAGTGGGCATTGCTTTTGACTTGTGGGATCAGCTGGATCCTTCCCCCATCTCCTATAAATATCAAGGGAATTCACATAACAAAAGGGGGGAGAAAAGGAGAGGAGGTACAAAGACGGCAAAGGGGAGAAACTAGTTCTTGGTTATCTACATGGCCAACTAATCTTTGTCTTGGGGAGGAGATGAAGCCCTAATCAAGTATTGTGTATTTTATTGTATTGTGTTGTTGATTTGATTATTTGTGTATGAGGATTGCATAACTAGGAGGATTGTATTATTGATACAATTGGTTTTAGTGTTTTTATCTCAAATTGTGTTTAATTTTTGTGATTTTAAATACAATGGTTATGCAATGGTTTTCACTGTATATATATTTGGAGATTAAGATGATTCATGCTTAAACAAGATGAGTCGTGCTCACAAATTAGTTTAGAGTAGAGTAGGTGAGACGGTTCATGCTATATCTTTGATGAGTTATGCCTAATTTACAAATATATGAACCTTTCTTGATGATGTCATTGGGCTTGTAGCTACAATGAGTCTTGCTCATACCAAATAATAACTTCTTGAAACACGTTACAATAAGAGCATTTTTATACAAGATTAGTGGTGGATTCGAGACCCTAAGTATTTCCTTTCTTGAAGAAAATATAAATTTATTTTGCTTGCATTCTATAGAGTTCAAAACTACAAAAATCATCTTTTTGAATTATTTTAGTATTCAATTTTCAAAATTAAAATAATCTTAGTACAGTCCCTGTGATACGACACCCGTACTATCACTATATACAAATTTTTGCATCTTACAGGTAATTGATTTTGACACGATCAGCGGCGTAGGGGCCTCTGGTGGTCTCATAATGATATGGAAGAAAAAGACTTTTTAGCCATTCTGAGACGATAATTTCAAGAAGATTCCTTGTGCTGAAGGAGGTGCTCATTAAGTTGGGTATGAGGTGCGTAGTAAGATGTATTGAAATATTTGTTTTTGGTAATTAGTGCTTTGGCTTGAAAATGCGGTCTGACAATATATTGGGTTAAGTGATAGGTTCAGAGTAAAATTTGGCCTCATTCCATATTGGGTGAATGAGTCTAGCAAGTATTTCGTTGGTTTGGTTTGGTAATTTGTGGAGTAGGCTAATCGTAGGAGTTAGTGGGTTGCGATGGATTTGGTATCAAGAGTGGTTTCGAGTTGTTTTGGAGTTTGATAGTCAAAGATATCAACACTGAGTTTGTCTTATTTGTTTGAATTTTTTAGTTTGGCCTTGAGTTGTTTCTAGTGGTGTCATATTTTTGGAGCTTCTTTTGCTTTTTGTTTGTCGGGGTTGTGGTGTATCAAATGGGAGATGTATCCTTTATGTTTGGCCATGTTTTTTGAGTTGTTTGGTATGGGTTGGCTTTCCATTGGGCAGTTTTTGGATTCTATAAGTTGTAGTCTATTTTCAACTCTTTGCTGAGAATTTTTGGGCTAGATGATCATTTGGGGGAGTTGATGTTTTTTGATTTGAGTGGATTGTATTTGTTTTATGTATCTCATTTTCTCTAATTAATAAAATTTTCTTTTGCTGATCAAACTATATATATATATATAGACAGAAATGATCCTATCAGCACGTGCTAACATAGGTTATATCAGCACGGCTACAAACCTACAATTGCTGATTACAAACCTACAATTCACTGATTACAAACTTACAATTGATTGACTATAAATGTACAAATGGACGGCTTTTAAAAAGCTACAAACATCCCATTTCATTAACTACAAACCTATAATTGACTGACTACAATCGCCCACAGGCCGATAATTGTCCATTTGTAGTCAATCAATTGTAAGTTTGTAATTAGTCAATTGTAGGTTTGTAATCAGCAATTGTAGGTTTGTAGCCGTACTGATATAAACTTATATCAGCACGTGCTGATAGGATCATTTCTGTATATATAGATTAGGGAAAGCAGAGACAAAGGAAATAAGGATATGCCAAACATTATCCTCGATAAAAAAAAAAAAAAAAAAAAAATGGAAAAACTGTGCAAGGAGTGAGCAAAAGCATTACAAATATGTAAACCTGAAGCCATAGCCTCAGCAAAACCACTTATCATGTTGCATAACTTTCGCTGCAACAATATGAACCCTAATTTGATCAAAATTAGGTTCAAACCATCACCATTTCTGATCTTTCGTACGTGAATGATTCCAAATATACACAACCAGAGAGGATTTTTTTTTTTTTTTCTTTTATTGTAACTTCAAGTTTGAGTAAAGTGATGATCTTACTCTGATCTTAGCTCATCCTAATTTCCATAAAGATTGGATGGATCAATGTCTAACTCTACTACTGATCTTAGATCGTCCCAGTCTCCATCTCTGAAGAACTCATCCTTGTTCACATTCCAAAAGCTTGGGGATCCTGTTGTTGGAGCTTGAGCTATTGAATTCGAATGTCCGACAAACAACATGTTTCTCCTTTCGCCATGGTTGATGACAGGTTTTCTCTCGTTCTGTTGAATCACTGTATCTCCAAAACTCACGTACTGGTCATGACTGTTGTCAGATTCCAAGCTGCATGTTTTAGAACTTGACTCAACTGGATTTTGTTTGATGGAGGTTTCTTTCCAATTTGGTACGTAGTTTCTAGAAGATGTTGTACGTTTGAATATTCGGCAAAGTGTCCATACTTCCTGCAAAAGCATCAATGAAAAATTTACAGTTAGCGTCCGTTAAGTTGTTGAAAAACAAATTTTTAAAACCTTTCTTTCTTTGTCAACCAAGCGAAGTATTAATGCAAGAAAGATGCAGATTAAATTAATATTCAGAGAGGTTGATTCATGAGTTCAATGGTTAATTAAATATACATTAACCAAAGAGAGTTAATGACGCTAAAAAAAAAAACAAATACTATTACATCTAAACATCATAAGAATTGACCAAACTTATGATCACATGTTGAAGAAACCTAATTATTAATTTAATTAAATATAGTTAATTAAATATACATTAACCATAGATACGGGTTGGGGTCGTTGCAAAGCATGGTACGTGAAGCGGTATATGGTGGTCTACTTGCTTTTGAATATTGATTGATTTGGATAAAGCTTAATTAATTAGAATATGATATGCTAAATAAATTCAATTGCAAGACTGACTTTTTTCTCCCAACCAATTGATAGAAAAGGATTGGTATATAAAACATTAATTTAAAATATATACAACTCTGTACTAGTATTGGTTTCAAATCATTATTTTTGTCCACCGAAGACCGAAAGCTAACTATCGAGACTCTGGGCTATCCAAACACATACTTCATGAAATGGTTCACGCATGTTTGTTGCCAAGCATAACTAGATCAAGTTGGTAGGGATTAAAAAATCCCTTCATTATTCATTTCTATGATCATCGATCGTAGAGGGGCCCTTTTATCATAGAAGTGCATGTACCATGTTTTCGGATACTTGGATCTAAATCTCAAATTACTAGGTTATAAGCGTGTTTTGGTACCTTGGTGTGACCAAAAAACGTACGTGAGCATATTAGGTAATTGAGAAAAAGAATTCAAGAGGAAGGATGAGAAGAATTAATCTTACAGCTTCTAGGGCAGCATCCTTTACATTGGATAGGTTAGTAATTTTCCCAGTTGGCGGAAGGCGAAACTCATGCATCATCCATTCAGTTTTGGTGCCTTTTCCAGCACTTCCCCTGTAGTAGACCAACGATTTCTTGAGGCCAATGCATTCATAGGGTGCTCGGACAGAATATATGGGCTTGTCAATGCCAGTAGCTTTCCAAAATCCAGATCCTGTGACTCTATTAGGCCTTACGCTGTTCCTATACTTCCTCTCCCTTACGCAGAAGAAATACCACTCCTTGTCTCCCGTAGTACTAAATTCTGCATTGTCATAAAAAAGAACTATAATTAGGTGAAAATATTCACCATGTGTATAGGAGGAAGAAAAGTGATCGAGGTTCACATTACATACACCTATAGAGGCAATTTTTTTTATTTTTTATTTTTTTTGGTTAGGGGTTGACAAAGGAAAAGTAGATTCATTAAAATGGAAAATTGTGCAGACACCCACAAGATAATAAAACCAAGGGACTGAGACACCACGCAAACAAAAGAAGAACTAGAACCTTACAAAGTTATCTATATCCATATCTATATCTATACTACTTACAAAAGTCTCTTATTTATTAAAAAAATACTTTCGTTTTAAAAATTCAGCCTCACTTAATACAATAACTACATTTTTAATTACCCTTTTACATATATACTTTAGATATACTTTGAGTAGACATCTTTACATCTAACATGTTAATCTTTGCTGCATGTTTTAATCATCATCCAAGAGGGGCTTCATGGGTTTCATCCAATCATCTCCATCAACCAATGCTTTTGAAAGAGATGTAGTCCAAACATACTTATCCAAAAAAATTTTAAAAATTTCCAAATATGTATGTATTTGTGTCTCTCTTTGTTTGTACGGTTTGTTTTTACTGATTTTGTATAAGCCCTTTTTTTTTAATAGATTTGTTGGTGATTTCTGGGGTCTGTTATTAGCCACTGCATATATTGTTATGGAGATCGATCCGTTTGTATGATTGATTCCATTTGTTTAAGTTCTTTGATTAGATCCTTATTTTGGATATATTTGTGTTCGTATTCAAGAAGTGTAGGTGTTGTAATGGAGACCAAAGGTGGGAAAAAGAAGAAGTCTAGCAATAGTAGTTCCTTAAATAAATAAAATAATAAAAGGACAAATTGTTTTCTTATGATTCTCGGGTTTCCAACCTCTCCCAATTCACCATTGTTTTGTGGGTTTTACTACTCTTAATTCTAGGTGTGGTTTCATAACATTTTTTTTTCTAATCTCATAATAACTCATATATATAAATGATAAAATTGTGTTAATAAACTATGTTGTGAAAATTTTGGTTTATCTATAATTTTATGAAAGTAATTACGAAGGCTATTGAAGTGATGAAGTGATGAAGTGAGTATTGATTCATCTACGAGGTTTTTGAGCTAACTTTATGGGTAGGTAATTTAATTGTTTTTGCACCATTCTATATACTATACATTTATCTTTGAATGTAGGGCTTTTATGATTTTAATTACATTTGGGCACATACCTTGTTCATTTTGAGTAGCTTTTTTGAAAAATTAAAATTTATAAAAATAAATAAAATTAAAAAAAAAAAAAAAAAAAAGGAAGAAGAAGAAATCTTTATGGATGTCCATAAAAATATAATACGTTATTGTTGAGTAGTTTATATCTATCTATCTATCTATACTACCTATAAAAAGATGAATATGAGAAAAACTTTTGATTGACTAATATACCTTTATTTTAATTTTTAAATACACAACTACTCTTCTGCATATATAGGAAATATAGTAATATAAAACATATACCTTAATAAGAATTCTAAGGAAACTATAATTCGTATAATAATTAAATAAAACCAAACCCAAATAGGAATTCTAAGGAAATGGAAACTATAATTCGTAAAACCCTAACAAGGTTAACATATAAATACAAATAGAAATACATTATAAAAATCATAAAACCCTAACACAGGAAATAACAACTACTGCTTCCTTCTTTTATGTCTTCTATGTGCCTTCATTGCGTCTCTTTTCTTCTAGTGTTTTGTCTGGTATGTAGTTTTCAATAAACTTGACTCATATATACAAATTATGTTTAAACATTTAAATTTCTGCTTGCATTGCATAATTGGACTTTTAAATCTCTATTTGAATTGTAAAATTAGCAAGAAAGAGAAGAAAAAAATAGAAGAAGCAGTTGAATGAAAATAAAAAGATGCATGCTTGAACAAAAACAAATGAAAACCCATATTAAGAGGTCAAAAAAAAAAAAAAAAAAAAAAACTTGAATTGCATAAGTAAAGTTTTGAATAGCACATATAATTTTTGATTATTTCTAAGGATTCGCATATCGAAAAACACTTAAATTGCATTATTGAACTTTTAAATTACTGCTCTTGCATAATTTTCATATTTTGTTGAAAATTCACATATAATATATGATTTTGAAAGATAATCAAGTCAAATTACCAAGAAAAAGAAGATAATCAAAGACGATTCAATTGAAGGAAAATTAAAAAAGAAGTAAGCTTAAATAAAAACAAAACAAAACCCAAAAAAAAAAAAAAAAAACCATTAATGAATGCACGAGAAAAAAAGAAAATAAAAAGGGAAGGTCTAATGAACCACCAAAAAAAGTCCCTATCAAATCGTGACGTTCATGAAATTTTGCAATATTTACCTGCAAACCCAAAATACCAAACAAAATAAAACAAAACCAAAAAGAACAAAAAGAAAAGAAAATAACTTAGATCACAACCCCCCCCCCCCCCCCCCCCCAAAAAAAGTTCAAAATCATTTTAAAAAAAAAAATGTACAAGCCTAAAAAAATAAAATCACAAGCAGTGATCTACTACGCATCGAAGAATATATATATATATATCGAAATCAAATCATATCAAAGAACCTATGGATAATGAAATTTCAAAGATAATTTTAAACACTATGATTTGGAAAAGATAAAGAAAAAAAAATAGTAATCATATCAAAAAAAGTAAAGGATTCAATGATCAAAGTGCTTTCATCTTATGCAAAGGCACGATAAAATTATTAAATTAAAAAAATTATTATCATTATTGAAAAAAATAATTTAACTAAAAAAAAGTCACGTAGAACGCACGTGTGTACCAACTAGTATATATATATATATATATATATACACACACACATATTTTATTTACTTTTTCAATTTCTAAAATGAAATCTTCATGCATTCATCTAATATTTTATATAATTAACTATCTATTTATTATATTATATTATATGATATTACGTAGAAAAGTTTTTTAAGCAAAAAAACTTTTGATTGATAATCCCTTATTTAAAATTGCATAAACGTTTTTACCCATAGTCTCTTAAGCGGAAAAAACACTTTTGATTGACAATTATATCCTCATTTAAAATTGTATATACTTTTGTACCCTTAGTGTGAGATAAAAGATGGTTTACACGTGTTAATAATCTTTATATTTAGCAAGTCAATAAAATCCTAAAACATATAAAGCAAATGCTATGCCGAAATCTCCAAACTTTGTTTGATAGATTGTTCTTCAAGAAGTACGTTGAACAACAAAGCGAGAATTTCATAATGAGTATTGTGTTTTTATTATTTGTTTTAGGATTCGTTTTTATATGTTTTAGGATTTTATTGCCTTGCTAAATATAAAGATTATTGACACATGGAAAAAAAAAAAAAAAAGTTTGGCGATTTCGATAGAAATAAATAAATAAATACAAAATTTGAAACCGACTTGAACCAACACATATGTACACATCAAATAAAAACGCCTCTTATAGAACAATTTATCAAAAAAAATTTGGAAATTTTGGCCAAAATAAATATAGAGTTTAAAACCAATTTTAACCAGAACGTATATAAACACCAAATAAAAACACTCATTGGTCCTTGTTCTTTGCCAGATATGTGAAATCACTCTTCTACTTTCTTTTTTTTCCCTTCATATATCGAACTCACATATATTTGTACACATATACGTTTAGTTTTGTTGCGTGACCACGATATATTTTTATGTACTTTTATTAATTCTTCATGGGTTAATTCTAATGATTCAAATACCAAAACACTAAGCTAGCCTAGTGGTGAGGGAGGGCAAGGGAAAAGGATAGGAGTAGGATAGGTTTGAGATACGAATCCCTCCCAATATACCAAAATTAAATAAATAAATAAATGAAACAAAACATGACAGGATTTTATACTAATCATCGATTTTAAAAAAATTAATTATTTTTATGTTGATTTTTCTACATAAAAAGTTCACCTATAACACAAGTGTGCCATCATTAGTAAATCAAAATACATGATCCGGCCTCTCGGCACAACCTCCAAAAATCCTATAAAAAATAAATTAATTAAACACCACCAAACCTGAAACTGAAGACCCCCAAGCGAAAAATTCAAATAAGAACAAAAAAGGCTTCAACCATCTACAACAACAGCTTGAACCGAAGAGCAGCATATCTTTTTTCTTTTTTTTCTTTTTTTTTTTTTAATTTAAAAAAAAAAACCCTCCATCAAGCAGTGCTTTTTAATAAAACGCCTCTATCATCAGACACCCACAACACTAGCATGGAATGAACCATTTTTTAACATTTTTTTTAAGGCATTTTCCTGCTGATGCTGGGTAGCTAACAAAATTAATTAACAATTTTTAACAAGCCTTTGTTTTAAATGGTTATGGGCAGTGTAATAGAGTGGATCATTAGTTTGTCTTCATTTTTTCTTTCCCAGTTTACATGGGAAGGACTTGAACCCTAACCCTCCCACCCCTCATTGAAGTGGAACTACATATTCTCTTAGGGGGACTACGGCCCCAGCCTACAATGATTGAAAATGCCTTATATATTTATTTACATATTAGATAATTTAGAAAAAAAGGTATATTAATGGCCCCTCCAGATCATATTTTCATTCTCATGCCCATTCTTTCATATTCTATTTCAAAAATGTGAACACAAATCTAGTAAGGTCTTTAAAAAAAGTGATATTTGTTGTAATTATGGCAATTCAAGGCAGTATATATATAATGTTGTAAAAATATTTAGCATGACTTCATAAATTTAAAACTATGTATAAAAAATTTACTCTGAACCCTTCAAAGAGAGATTCATGGTTCCGCCCCTGTCCTCACCCCACCTGGATATCACTAATTAATTCACAAGGTCTGGTAATAGTAGTTTGACATCTTTGTTCTTGTTGATTTTTAACTTTTGTTAGGGTGCACGAGCATTAAATTACTTTCTAAAATAGAAATTTTTTTTTTTTTTGCTTGATAAACCCATACCACCGTTGCAGCCGCCTCCATGATCGATAGTTTCAGCTCCCCCCTCTCTCTCTCTCTCTCTCTCTCTCCACACAAACACACACGTGTGCATCAAGACTATCTTATATTATATTTTCACTAAAGGCAGATACTGATCGAAACTTTCAAAATCATAGCTCATTTAAAAAAATAAAAATAAAATAAAATAAAAACCCCCTTTGTGACCGTGATAAAATAATAGCTGCCAAGTCTGCTTTCTTAATTTCTCTGACCGTTTATTACAATTTCATTAAGTAGAAACGAAGAAACAATAAAACTAAAAAGGAAGTCAGCTTACTTGGAAGATCCCAAGCGTCATATTTGTAGATATCAATCTGTTTGATGAGTTCCATACCGATGGGTTTCTCCTCCACCTTTCGCCGCAGATAAAACCCGAGAAGCTCTTCATCCGTCGGATGAAATCGAAACCCGGGAAGCACCACTTCATCATCCTTACTCTTCTCCACCTCCATCTCTCCCCCTCTCTCTCAAGAGCTTCTTTTAAGTTTCTACTGGGGACCCATAGTAGAACCTTCTCATATATATATTGTGTAGAGTGTAGGTGATAGCTGATACCTAATAGGTGAGTGGGTGGCTCATTTGGTCAAGTCAAGGGTATTGACTAGAGAGTAATTGGGACCAAGAACAGTATTTGAAGAAGTCTTTCATTTGCAGATAGTTGATGACTCGCTACACAAAAAGCTTAAAAGTAAATAGTGATTTTGTTGGAGTTTAATTAATTTCAAAGTTATAATTGATGGATGGTAAAGGAAGACATCGTGACATTGGACTTTTTGAGTCTACAATGAGCAATTAGGAGGGTCTACGCATTACATTTGACTTGGCCGGCCCACCATGGACTCAGTCGAGAAGCTTCCAAAATAATCTTTTGCCCTCCATTGTAGACTAGGACTTCAACACGGAAAACAAAATTAAATTATTTCTTTTAAATTCATATGACACTGCTGGACTAACCTAGAAGGGGTTGAATAGTGATGTCGGCAGAATATTCGCGACTTAGAGGAGGTGGAATAGTGATGTTGTAGAATATTTGCCTAAGAGATAAGTTCATCAGAGACGTGCATAACCTTCTACAAATTTGTTTATTGTCAAGACAATAATACTTAGAAAGAAAGAAACCACAATTCGATTAAAATTACACAAAAACATGAAAACTTAAATATAATATTTAAGTTATATAGAGTTCCAACACAACCCTAGAGGTTTTTGTGTTAGAACTTATATAATATTTTTGCAGTGTTTTTATCAGTTCTTTTGGGTTGGGGTGCTCTTTGTTTTCGAGGTGTTATTGTGGATCTTTTATTTCATATCAATAATAATATTTAACTTTTGCTGATCACGCAAAAATAAAATAAATAAATAAGCGAGAACATAAAAACTCTATTAAATTTTTATTAACTTAAAAATTCGTCATCATTCTTGCCAAGAGGTTACAATCCATATTTATAATAAATAAGTCCTAAACCTTGTAAAACAGGGAAAACTCAAATATAAAGACATAGTTAAAACCTAGGAATACCTAACCAAAAGGAAAATTACACAAAATAACAATTAAGAAAAGGAAACAAATAAGGAAAAGGGAAATAATTAACTAGAAAATGAAATAAATAAGAAAATTACAAGAAATAATAAAAATTGAAATCACAAAGGGCGACCTAGTCGGATGCACGAGAGGACCAGTCAGCGCGCGTGATGCATCATCTTCTGTGGCTAGAACTCAAAGGGTTTTCATATTACAACAAACATATAATATTTTGGACTTCTAGCTTGTCGTTCATGTACCCATTCTCCACACTAATTAACCCAAAAGTCGAAAGTCATTAAATCATTTCTCAAGTATGATATAAGAAAAACTCTATGATCATAAAAAATTGAAGTAACTTGATCGACCCCCCAAAAAAAAAAAATCATAAGGTTCAAATACTTCAAGCATTGAAACTTCAACCAGTAGAAAATTGATGAATCAAAATTAGTCTTCAAATAAATTTGCGCTCATATGAATTTAAGTGGATGTTCTCATCATGATGATCCACTGCGTTAGTTACGACTGGCTTACAGTCATATTCACGACAGTCGACAAAAATAGGTGGAAAACTAAAACCCACTGGTGATTCCACCTTCATCACCACCCTTAAATAATCATAAAAATTTTCAAAAAATTATTCATTGAACTCAACAAAAATTCTTACCATCTTCACCTTTTTGTTTCGTGTTCATGAAGAAAGATTCAAGTCCATCATCAATTTCCTCCTCTTCCACAGAAAGGAAATTTAAAGATTGATTTAATTTCACTCCCAGCATCATAACTTGCCCGAATAGCGCGTCATCAAGGTGTTGCGGTATTCGTGTTGTATTTTTTATAAATAAAATAAAAAATATGTGATTCAAATTATTATTTAATATATGTGATTTTATGATCTTCATGTCATTTATTTATTTGGTTCCATTATTATAAGTTAGTGGGCATATTATTGTTAGGGGGTTACACATCTTTTGAAGAAGAAATGGTTTTCCACTATCATTTTTTTGATAGTTTTTTGTTGTCTTCTTCTTCTTCATTTTTTGGAATGAGAAAAACCAAAAGTTTTTTAGAAAACCTTTTTCCAATCCTTTTTTTCTCTCTATGTATAAACTTCCTTTTGTATAAAATTATATCTATCCTTCTTCAATTTTTGTTACATATTTTCATGAAACGATTTAGAACTATTCAGTTCCTTCTTCAATTGTTGCATCCTGGAGGGTTGGGATGCTAGAAGACCTAGATGCGCAGAGTAATTCACTCCAAGGAACGCAAATCAACTCTTAATGATAGTGTTCGCATATGCCTCAATTGATAAGTCTATTTCTTTTATTATAAATTATATTTTTACATATTTTGATTTTCGACATCCATGTTTTTATTCAATATTTCCAACAATCCATACTTTTTCATCTTCCACATTGCCGCCTTGCTTTCAACGCAGTGACTTTGGCCTCCAACCGCTTCAAACTGTTGTTACAATCAAGCCACAACCTCACGAGTGTTCATATCCTCTAGATTGGCTTCTCGACCCCCAATACATCCTCCACTCTTTAGAATGACGTCAAGAACGATATTGGGCTCTGATTCTAACTAGTGCAGTGGAATATTCACAAAAAGAGACGAGATCACACAGAAGAGCACAATCTTTCACAAATCTGTTGATTAAGGGTACCAAAAAGTAGGCAACCACAATTCGAATTTGGCACAAGAACATGAAAACTATGGACAAAAGAGAACATGCAACTCTCCATATTAAATTCTTATTAACTCAAAAACTCATAATTATTAATAAAATGGCTTTCTTTTGCTGAAAAAAAAAAAAAAAAAAAAAAAAAAAAAAAAAAAAAAAAAAAAAACCCAGAAACTCATAATCATTCACTCTATTCATTCTTACCAAGAGGCCACATCCCTATTTATAATAAATAAGTCCCAAGGGAAATTCACATAGGCACTTATGTATTGATTATTCGTACGCATGCAAGAGGCCAAGTATTAGTCAAGTAGTGGAAATAAACAAATTTTTTTGGGCATCAATATTAGGTAAAATAAAATAAAATAAAAAAATAAAAACACACAGCTATATATGGGCCTGAGCTCATATTCACCCATACTTCAAGCATCAATTGGCCAAGCCAAGTGGGATCAATGGCCCATATAAGAAAGAAATCAAACTGTATAGCTCATTTTAGCTGTTGCAACTATGGGCATTCACTAGATTTGCCAAGGCTATTTCCCCGGCAACAATGCCAATAATGTGACCCTTCAGAGTTCAGAGTAACCATTTCAGTCATTTTGGAGTCGTGTTCCTACAAGAAATGTATGGAGCACAATAAATTCGTTGATATTGATTCTGCTTGGGGTCTACCATTTTAATTTCCAATAATGAATACACATTCGGGGAGTTTGTTCCAGATTCGAGTTCATCAACAATTTCCTCCTCTTCCACAGAGTGCAAATATCAGGGTGGAATCACCAGCTATGACGGAACAAGGTTATGGTGATTTTCTTGATGGCTATCAACAACTGGTTTGTGGTGATGACAAGATCAATCGGAAGGAAGAGGTGGATAATAGATCTTATGTAGAAGTTGTTAAGGGGTTACTGATTAGTGAGAAACAACCAATTGTATTATTATTATTTTGCACCTCCTCTTGTTTCCTCTTGTTGCCATATAATGGCATCCACAAGTATATGCAATATTTAATTATTAAAGTAATTTCTATATACGCTCATAGAAAATAAAAACTTGGTTTGTTGTCAACCTCAAAGTTACAAAAAATAACCTTAATTTCACCAATATATGAAATTAATCATAAAATAATTGGATATAATTGCCCTGACCTACCACAACCATTTATAACTAACCAACCTATTATCTTGCTGGAAATTTTGAACTTCCAAGTTTCTCTTTCAATTATGATTGGAAATATAATTAAGTGTTATGTGTACATAGGTATCGTGTGTGTGCACCACTACCTATAGTTATATAATATGATTACAGGTTTTGCCCTGGATGCTCCCTAGCCCCCTTTTCCAATGTAATATTTTTGCCAAAGACAACTTAATTAATTGGAGAGGGTGGGAAATAGGATTGAGATTGGGATTGGGTTGGAAAACCCTATTACCTGCTTTGAAGTTTTTATGCATGCCTTTCAAAGTCACATAAAGGGTCCACCCTGTTAGCCGTACATAGTTCTATTACAACCCTCTTAGTCGTAAAGATGCCTACCAGCATATGGTAAAGTTTTTAAATGATAGTACAGAAAAAATTGGATTCAAGGTTGAACTCCATATTCATATCACCCTCCAAGAATAAGGGGGAAAAAAAATATTTTAAAAGAGAGAGAAAAAAGGGTGGGGGTGGGCAACTCTTTGGTGGCTGCTAAGGTAACTCTAATTGTTTTAAAGTCCCCTGAATTACATATAATTTTATTGAAATTTCGGGCGAAACCCTCTCCATTTCCTACTTGTATTATCCTTCACTTCTGGCTCTTTTCCAATGGAATAACTAAATATATTGTTCATCAATCCGTATGTGAATAACTCTATATATACACAACTAAGCATTTATGTCTTTTAATGGAAGCTTCAAACTGAAGAATTTCATTGTGACAAACAAGAGATACGGTGTACATCACTACACCGTATTATTTACTTTAAGATTATAACTTTCAGGAGAGAAAATCCCAATTTCTCATGTAGGAGAAAAGATAGGGTGTATGATGGTTCATTGTAAAGAATGAACCATCACACCCCATTGGTGATTGAATAGGTATGACTATTGAGAAGAGGTCATGAGTCATCATAGGTTTCTAATGACCATTGAGATCATCTCCATGGTCACAATTGATACCTTTTGGGTGTCTATAAATACACCCTACAACAACCCTTCTCTCATTCATCATAAAATAACAGTACGTATGTATTCTCTCCTTCACAAACTCTTACATGTGATACATAGTCTGACGACAGTAGGAAATCCTTCATTGTTCTATCTTCCAGAATCCATCAGTGGTATCAAAGCCAGGTTCACATGTTGATGAAGAGAGTTGGTAACGCGAGGGAATATGCAGAGAAATTAAGGGTTAACCATTCAAGAGGATTGTTGGATGATATTCGTTGTGTTCTTGATAAAGAAATTTCAATTATAGACACAATGATTCGTTTTACAATCACCATTTGAATGTTGTTAATCCTTAAGCTTGCCCATTGACAGTGATTATTAGTGGTATGGATGCAAGAGATTTGAAAATCATTGAAAGTGAATATAACGAGAAAAAGAAGGCTCAAATTCAAGAGGGTTTGAGAAAATCTTCAAATTCTTCCAAAATTTTTGAAGAAATTCAAAGTTCTAATAAAGGGAAGAATATAATTATTGAGATTTCAGACAGTGATTCTGAGAAAAATCTCAATTTGAGTGATTCACAGAAGTCTTTTTTGCAGCAAAATATCAAAAACACTGGTTTTTTGCAGAAAATCACGAACAGTGGTGAAATTTTCTGTCAGACCCGACCTGTATCACTTCCGGATCGCAAAATAACTCAGTTCAGACCCTTCACGCGCCCACACGCACCCCGAGGAGTGCCCACGCGCCGCCACGCGCCCAGAAGAGCCTTCACGTGCCGCCACGGGCCAGCCCCGCGTGCCACGAGCCACCACGCGCCAACCCCGCATGCCACGCGCCCATACTCGCACGGCCCGCGCTTCACGCGCCTGCACGCGCCAAACACCAGGCCATTTTGGCCCGCCGCTCTACGACCCGTCTTTGACCCGCCCGTGCGTGTTTTTGACCGACTCGCCTTTGACCCGCCGCTTCGACCCACCTGCCCATCAACCTCTCTCGGCCCAGCCCGCTTCTATGGTCCAAATTGGGCCCGGTTCGGCCAATTGGCTCGGATCCGGCCCGTTTTTCTCGGTTTTGTTCAAAACCAACCCAGATTGCTGATATATTAGGTTTTAGCCCAATTAGAGGTCCAAACGAGCTGGGATTTGCACCAAATTTGGTACCCCAACAAAATTTCGCGTCCCGGACGCAACCATGGATCAAAATCAATTTTTGGACGCAGCAAAAGTCACTTCTGAGTAGGCTGTACAAAGTGTATTACAAGAGGAAATTGGTGGACAAAAGCACAAATTGCCTTCCGAAGGAGAATTAATTCAGGCTTGTTCTAGTAGTTCTAGTAATTAGAATTTTATTTACTTAGAAACACATTCTTTTTACAAATTTATTATTTTTTTTAAACACAATTTCTGTAATACACAATTAGATATTATATTTGTTTATTTTTTTAAATGGCAAAGGCTATGTTTGACACAGTTAAAATAGAAAAATTAAATAACATAAACTTTCGAATTTGGAAAAGGAGAATTTCATTTCTCTTAATACATGAAAAGACCCAGCCTATATGTTCTCACAAAAGAAAAAGCAATAGAAATTTCAGATGACCCAAACACTTTGAAATTAAAAGAAAAGTGGGAGGAAGATGATATGCTTGCAAGAGCATCCATCTTAAATCATATGCAGGATGATTTAATTCCTCTCTATGAGGATTTTAAGTCTGGAAAAGAAATCATGAATGCTCTTGAGGATAAATATGGACCAAAATTCGATACCTATATACAATTATTATTAGATAAGTATATAGGACTTCAAATGTCCGAAAATGATAGCATAGGGGATCATGTGCTAAAGATGGAAATCATAGCAAAAGATCTATCTATCGCTGGGCATTCAATTTCCGACAAAATGCAAGTATCCACTATCCTTAATAGTCTTCCAAAATCATGGGATCATGTAGTGACTTCAATAACTTGTGGACAAGGAAAATTGTCCATGAACACATTACCTGCACTATTGGCCCTTGAAGAGGAAAGAATGAATAGAAGAAAGAAAGAAAAAGGACGTGGAAACTTGATGTTAGTAGAGGAAACCTCAAAACAACAATCAAAGAAAAACTCTTGGAAACCAAGAGGCAAGAAATCAAATTCCAAAGTGTCCAAGTCAAAGAAAGATAAAACTTGTTTTAATTGTAGTAAGAAGGGTCATTTCCAAATCGATTGTCGAAGACCAAAGAAAAAGAAAGTCAATGATAAAAGAGAGATGGTCATGACAGTTTCTGAAGCAATGGTAACACAAGAAGTGGAATCATTGGTGGATCGATTCAGGAGCTACAAGACATGTTACAAAGAACAGAAATATCTTCACAACTTACAAAGAGAAGGCACAAGGAGAGCACCGACTCTACATGGGAAACGATACATATATAGATGTACTAGGCGAAGGTAATTGTAAAATTTCTTATAAAGAATCTAATTTAATACTTCAAAATGTATTGTATTCTCCGAATATTCGGAGAAATCTGATTTCTGTGTCTGTACTAAAAAAAAAGGGGTTTGAGGTTTGATTTAAATCTGGTCATGTAACTATTGGAAAGGATGGACGTATCCTTCTAAAAGGTGTAAGAATTAATGATATGTACTCAATAAAGGATATTCCATTTTTCGATTATATTAATATCTCTACTATAAATAATGATTCTTATTTATGGCATTTAAGATCAGGACACATAAATAAAGAAAAAATGGCAAGAATGTGCCAAATGGGATTACTACCTAAAATAAATCTGATTGAATATGATACATGTGAACCATGTATCAAAGGTAAACTAACTAAGAAACCTTTTTCTAAAAGTTGGAAATCATCGGATTTACTTGACGTAGTACACTCAGACATATGTGGACCTTTAAGAACAAAAACACATAGAGGAATGGAATACTTTATAACATTTATTGATGATTATTCAAGGTATGGGTATATCTATTTAATAAAATATAAGTCAGATGCTATCGACAAATTTAAAGAATTTAAAATAGAAGTAGAAACTCAATTAGGTAGACCCATAAAAGCTTTGAATAATGATAGAGGAGGGGAATATGAAGCTTTTGATGAATTCTGCAAAAACTGTAGGATAAGGCATATTTACACTACTGCCATATACTCCAGAACAAAATGGAATTGCAGAAAGAAGAAATAGAACTCTAATGGATATGACAAGATCCATGATGGCATATGCTGATTTACTTTTACATTTTGGGGTGAAGCCCTGTCAACTGCAGCATATATTCTGAATAGAGTTAAAACAAAAGCCAAACCCTTAACACCTTATGAGTTATGGACTGGTCATAAACCTGACATTTCAAACTCAAGAGTTTAGGGATGTAAGGCGCATGTGTTGATACCAAAACCTCTTAGAAATAAATTAAGTAATAAGACATGGGAATGTCGTTTTATTGGATATCCTGACAATGGTAGTGGATATCGGTTTTTCCATTCAGAAAAGGGATTAATTGAAAATAGAGATGCCCATTTTATGGAAACCACTAACGTGGTGACACCTTTGGAAAATATAAACTCTTAGATGAAGATCAAGAGATGCCCACTTTACAAGAAAATTTCCCTATTAATCAAGAAATGATTAATAGTGAGGAAATTAATGAACCTTCTTCAAATATTCAGAATAATGGGAGGAAAAGACCAAGGGAACCATCTGTAAAATTGAAAAATTATTATGTCTTCAGTATAGAAGATATAGAAGATCTAAATGAAGGCCCTAAAAGTTTCTCTGAAGCCATGAAAATGGATGATAGCAAGGAATGGCACAAGGCTATGAAAGAGGAACTAGACTCTATAGAAAACAATGGAGTATGGGAACTTGTTGATCTACCAAAGGGTAGAAAATCAATTGGATGCAAGTGGGTTCTCAAAAAGAAATTAAAAGCAGATGGAACTTTGGATAAATATAAAGCAAGATTAGTGGCAAAGGGTTACACACAAAAACCCGGTATAGACTTTGTGGATACATATTCACCTGTGGCAAAATTTACATCAATTAGAATTCTCATGTCAATTGTGGCTAGATTAGACCTAAAGCTACATCAGATGGATGTCAAAACCGCATTCCTCAATGGGGAATTAAACGGAAGACATCTATATGAATCAACCTGAAGGTTTTCAAATTGAGGGACATGAGAATAAAGTCTGTAAACTAAAAAGATCTTTATATAGACTCAAACAATCTTCAAGACAATGGTATTTGAAGTTCCACCAAGCTATTCTTGGATTAGTATATGAAATAAGTCCACTAGATCACTGTGTATATATATTAAAGTCCAAAGAAAAGTTAGCAATATTATCATTATATGTTGATGATATATTACTAGTAGAAAATGATATGGATATAATGAACAAAACAAAGAAATACCTAGGATCTAGATTTGAAATGAAAGATATGGGAGAAGCTTCCTATGTATTAGGAATTAAAATTTCTAGAGATAGGAAATCAAGATTATTATATCTAGATCAAGAAAAATATCTAGAAAAAGTACTTAAAAGGTTTAACATGAAAAAATGTAAACCAATAAATACACCTATTTGCAAAGGCTTAAGCCTAAGCAAGTCTATGTGTCCACAAAATGAGGAAGAACAAAAAGATATGATACAAATCCCCTATGCCCAGGCTGTGGGTAGTCTCATGTATACTATGACAAGCACAAGGCCTGACATATGTCATGCAGTTGGATTGGTAAGCAGATATCAAGCCAATCCAGGAAAGGCACATTGGCAAGAAATAAAGAGGATATTTAGATATTTACAAGGAACTAAAGGTATGAAACTTTGTTTTGGTTTAAACGATCTAGAGATTGTAGGCTATAGTGATGCAGATTTTGCAGGTGATATAGATGATAGAAAGTCTACTAATGGCTACATATTTATGGTAGGCGGAACCGCTGTTTCTTGGTTAAGTAAGAAACAAGGTTGTGTTGCAAAATTCACTATGGAATCTGAATACATAGCATGTAGCATAGCAGCAAGTACTACAGTTTGGATAAAGCGCTTTATGGATAATTTGAAATTAAGTATACCAAATAGACCAGTCAATGTGTATTGTGATAATCAGTCTGTCATCGCTTTGATAAAAAGTGGAGCAAATAGCTCAAAAGGAAAACATATTGACATGAGCTACCACTATATACAAGATATAGTGGAGAGGGGAGAAATCAAAATCGAATATATACCCTCTGAAAGGATGGTGGCTGATCCCATGACCAAGGGATTATCTCTGGAAAAGTTCAGAGAGCATGTGGCTACAATGGGATTAAGAAACACCTAGGTGTTGTAGAAAAGCATGCAGTATAGTGCATCATTGGATGGATCTCGGGGACGCCTGAGAAGAACAAGATGATGCGACTCTATCTATTTATGGGGAAAAATATTGGTCAAAAATAAGATAGAGGACACTAGCGAGGTAACGAGGTTATGACGAGAACGATTGAGGATGTAAAGTTCACAATAAACACCTAATTGATTTTGGATAACACTTAGGCGCATAGTGTTAAAGTCGCTGATAAATTGAATTAAGGAAAACCTTTGCGATGACCTAGAAGGAAGTACTTGATCTAAAAATCGAGCGCAGGTTAACACTATTTGCGTTTGGCTGAAGTCACCAATAGTAACTGGGGTGGTGAACTATGGTTCTCTGTTACAGGTTTATTGGTGCAATTCACTTGAAATAGATTGAATAGAAGTCGTCTATAACATATCAAGAAATTGATATATTGGGAAATAGACGCGGTCAGAAAAGAATGGTAAAAGCGTGCGCACGTATGGTCATACCATCATCTGATGTCGATCTGAAGAAAATTCAGATGAAAGTTAGTGCCCAATTAAAGAATTCTAGAGGATATTCAACCGTGGTAACTAACTAGAGGAAGTTATCGTGTTATCTTATATTTGTCAAGTGGGAGATTGAAGAATTTCACTGTGACAAACATGAGATACGGTGTACATCACTACATCGTATTATTTACTTTAGGATTATAACTTCCAGGAGAAAGAATCCTAATTTCCCATGTAAGAGAAAAGATAGGGTGTATGATGGTTCATTGTAAATAATGAACCATCATACCCCATTGGTGATTGAATAGGTATGACTATTGAGAAGAGGTCATGAGTCATCATAGGTGTCTAATGACCATTGAGATCATCTCAATGGTCACAATTGATACCTTTTGGGTGTCTATAAATACACCCTACAACAACCCTTCTCTCATTCATCATAAAATAACAATACGTATATATTCTCTCCTTCACAAACTCCTACATGTGATACATAGTCTGACAACAGTAGGGAAATCCTTCATTGTTCTACCTTCTAGAATCCATCACAAACTTGAGTAAGATTCTGATCTTAACACCGATCTTTTTTCGTCCCAGTTTCCATAAAAAGGGGATGGATCAATGGCTGACTCTACCACTGATCTTAGCTCGTCCCAGTTTCCATCCCTGAAGAACTCATCATTGTTCACATTCCAAACGCTCGAGTAAGATGCCATCGATGCAGCTTGAGCTATTGAGTTCTGATGTTCCACAAACAACTGGTTTCTTCCATCACCGGGGTCAATTACAGGTTCTCTATTATTCTGTTGAATGAGTGAATCTGTGAAAATCACATACTGGTTACTCTTGTTAGATTCCAAGCTGCATGTTTTAGAACTTGAATCAGATGGATTTTGTTTGATAGGGGTTTCTTTCCACTCTGCAGATATGTACTTCCTGTAAGATGTTTTACGTTCAAAAATTCGGCAAAGTGTCCATACTTCCTGGAAAACCATCAAAGCTCGGTTAGTATGGGACAGTTTATCTTCTCTTTATTATTGATAAAAATAAAAAATAAAAAATAAAAAATGTGTGGGACAGTTTGTCATTTCTTGGGCAACCAAATGAGGTGCTAATGTGAAAAGATACAAATCAAGAAAATATTCAAATGTAGTGCATCTTTGGGGGTTTTCATCTTCTATTCACTGTTTCTAAATTAATAAAATTTATGTTTCTTTTTGCTGATATATATATATTCAAAGAGGCCAGTTCATGAGTTTGGCGGTTTCACTATCCAGCATAAAGACATTTTATGACACTAAAAAAATATATAAATCAAAAGAATTAACAAGATATATATATATATATATATACACGGTAATGATCTTATCAGCACGTGCTTCTTATATCAGTACGGGTACAAACGTACAATTGCTGATTATAAACCTACAATTGATTACAAACTTACTGACTATAAATGGACGGCTTTTAAATAGCTACAAACATCTCATTTCACTGACTACAAACCTACAATTGACTGATTACAAAACTACAATTGATTAATTACAATTGCCCACGGGCCAGAAAATTATCCATTTGTAGTTAGTCAATTGTAAGTTTGTAATCAGTCAATTGTGGGTTTAAAATCAGTAATTATAAGTTTGTGCCGTATTGATATAAGCCTATATCAACATGCGCTGATAAGATCATTTCTATATATATATATATATATATACACACAGAGGTGATCCCATCAGCACGTGCTGATGTAAGTTACATCAGCACTATACATTGGGGGTTGTACCCCTTGCATTGATTCAATGCACACATCTCACTAATGCACAAGGTACAACTCCCAATGCAGGTTTTGATATAAGTTATATCAGCACGTGCTTACCTGATCATCATCCTATATATATATATATATATATATATATATATATATATCTAGATATAATATTATATGATGAAAAAAATACTAATTATTAAAGGAATTTAATCTAGATATTTATATAGATTAAGTGATCTATATTTATAAAATAAAATAAAATATAAGTGACTTTAATCATGATATGCTAGACGTAATTGCAAGACGAATTGATATAACAGGAAATTTAAAATTAATAGACTTCGGGAAAGAGCTCCGCCAGAAGGAAGTCAGACGCCTCATTTCCTTAGTCTTGACTTAGCTATTGACCAATGAAACTCTCTAGCTATTAACATTGATTTCAATCCCTTATCTTCAATACTTCAAGGATTAAAATAAAGTACAATTTATTAAGAATATATTTTTTGGAATTTAAATCTAGTGTTTTGAAATAAAAGTGTCCCTTATTTTGGATCCTGAGATCTAGGGTATAAGTGCTTTTTGGTAACCTTGGTATAAAACACAAACACTACAACACGTACAAGAGCAAAATAATTGAGAAAAAGAAATTTGGAGGAAGAATAATAAGAATCTTACAGCTTCTTGATCAGCTTTCTTACACCGGATAGGGTGGTATTTTTCTGACTCGGTGGAAGGCGAAACTCATGCATCATCCAATCAGTTTTGGTGCCTTTTCCAGCACTCCCACGATAGTAGACTAACGATTTCTTGAGGCCAATGCATTCATGGGGTTTTCCGACAGAATATACGGGCTTGTCGATGCCTGTGGCTTTCCAAAATCCCGACCCTGTGACTCTATTAGGCCTTATGCTGTTCCTATACTTCCTCCCTCTTATGCAGAAGTAGTACCCCTCCTTGTCCCCCACAGTACTAATCTCTTCATTGTCACCAAAATGAAATAAAATGAGATGAAAATATTCACAATTTATTTATTTATTTTTTTTTTTATCAGCAAAAGTAAATATTGTATTCACAATTTTTATCGAGGTTCTCATGGAGGACTACACCTATTAATTAAGCTTGTGTTTTTGTGGGTAGTGTAATAGAGTAAATCGTGCCAAAATAAAACATAAATTTAAAAAAATAATAATAATAATAAAGGATGTCAAAAATAGTATTGAAAACAAAACAGTAGTTTAACATTTTTGTTCTTTTTATTTTTTAACTTCTATTAGGGAGCACAAGCTTTGAATATAGAGAAATTTAGAATGCAATTCGCTTCACCAACATGACCATTGAAGCTGCCATGCACTGCCATATTGTCAATCATTCTGTCATTGTTATTGTCATTAGGTCTCTCTCTCTCTCTCTCTCTCTCACAGATGTGCACACCTGTGGGTGTTGCGCTGCATGATTTCTCTCAATTGTGTGCGTGTGTGCCTGCGGGAACATGCTTGATTTCCACCAAGACCATTTTGAATTACAACTTGAGCCTGAATTGTGTAGATATGTAAATTAAGTCACTCTTATTTGTTAATTTATTTTGAGGACTTCAATCTCATATAGGCCGATAGTGAATACATATATGGACAGAAAAAAATGGTTCAGTTGAAAGTTAACCAGATAGTAAGTACGTGCATGTATTAGTCTAATCCACATCACATCCACCTCCTCATCAGTAGGAATACTTTTTGTCCATATATTTTCGTGCTTTTTGTTATACTAATTATATTATTTTTCAAAAAATATTAAAGATTATAAAAAATGATACTTATATTATTTTTCACAGAAATAGATGGAGAAACATTCAAACCATAACTCAATTAAAGAGGGGAAAAAAATTGGCCTTGAGCATGATTTTATGACTCAATATGAGATAGAAAACCCTTTGTTTTCATTAATTTGCGTATCAAAGCCAAAGGAGATAAGGAAAATTGGTAAAATCAATAGTTACCAACTTACCCTTCTTTAGTGTAATTAAAATAAAAGAAACCAGAAAGAAGAGGGCTTACTTGGAAGATCCCAAGGATCATACTTGTAAATATCTATCTGTGTGATGAGTTCAACACTGATAGGTTTTTTCCCCACCTTTCGCTGCAGGTAAAACCCAACAAGCTCTTCATCGGTTGGATGAAATCGAAACCCAGGAAGCATCACTTCTTCATTCTTATTATTGTCAAAAATGCTCTTCTCCACCTCCATCTCTCTCTCTCTCTCTCTCTCTAAAACTCCTTAAAGCTTTACTTTAAAGAGTTGATCAAAGTAGAACCTCCTTATATATATAGAGTGTGAAAGAATGTTGAGTGGTAGCCGGTTGCTTTGGTCGCTTCAAGGGTACCAACAGGGCAGTATTGGGGCAACGCCAGCAAGGCGGCCACTTGGGGCCCCACATTTTGACTAAAAAATGAGGAACCATTTTGGGACTAACTCTTGTAATAAGTTTAATTTTTATTTTATTTTTTTTCCTAAAGAGAATGGTTATTGCAACCTCTAAATTTTATTTGCACACCCTACTAATTTTTATTTATCAATATTTTACCAAAATATAAGTTTTTATGAAAATTTTTACTATAATCCACTAAAAAACATCATTTTGAACAACTTTATAGAAGAAAGTTTTTTCAAAATTTATTGTTTAAGTGAATTTTTTGATCATTTTCCGTCTTTGTTAATTTTAGGCCAAAAAGTCAACTTAAACAAAAAATTTTGTAAAAACTTTATTCTGCAAAGTTATTCAAAATGATGTTTTCTAGTGGATAGCGTAGTTAATTTTCTTAGAATCTTTTATATTTTTTTAAAATCTTAAGAAATTAAAATTAGTGAAATGTGCAAACAAACTTTATATTTGTACTAGGAAAAAAAACTGAGTATAGAGGGTCTTATTTTAAGAATTCGCTTAGGGCCCCAAAAATCTCAGAACCGGCCCTAGGTACCAAGAGCTAATGAGGGTAAAAGTGTCTTGATCGAAGTCTTCCATATATTTGCTGAATTAAGGTTCATGACTAAATGGTGATTTTGTTGGGTCTTCCGCACCCCAACAAAAAAAAAAAAAAAAAAAAGGTTGTTTTGAGTCTTCTTAATGGGCCTGTAAAGCATGTAGAATCGAAAAAGACACATACATGCTTGAGGCGTCTTGAATTTTGGAAAGGTGGAAAGATGTATTTCGTATCATAAACACGAGTATAAAAAGTCTACCCTAGAGGGTACGCATTTGACATGGCAGTGGAAAAATTCAAATGACAAGCGATTTTTATATAAGTCTTTTAATATCAAGTTCACCTCATGCAAGTATGCATCAAATGCACTTTAAAACTCTTACATATATGTGATTTTAGATGTTGCGAAATCAACTATTGTATTATATAAATCTGCATCATATATGTCATATATGCCAAAAATTAATCAAATAAATCCGAAACTTATTAGTATTAATCCAAAACTTATACTTTTTTAATCAATAACAATAATGAAGGTAGAAGTTCGGAAAATTTTTAAAAAATGGCGTACAATTAGGGCCTATTTGGTTGTTGAATTCAAAATTAAACAATTCAAAAAAATTTACATAGAATTGAAGGCATATATCCATCAACTTGAATTAGAATATTTTAAAATGTTGAAATTATCACTATAATTAATGTTGTAAAATCATTTTCTAAGGAATTCATGGAATGCGCTCCACTATTTTAAATTTTCACTCTTATTTGTAATGATATCTTAAATTTGTTAATTCAAGATGATGAATTGTGTTTTAATACTATGTAAAATTTATTGAATTGTTTAATTTTGAATTGGACAACCAAATAGGCCCTTATAACAATGCTAAAAAAAAATATGATCTCAGAAAAGGCCATTGTTTGTTAGCCTTATGAATCCCCTGGGATGCTTCTTTGCTGCTAATCGGATTCTTTTCCTGTGTATTCTTATTTTTTAAAACCGAATTTTTTACGGCTGCTGTAAAATATCATGCACTGAGTCCAACTTTAGAGCACATATATTATGGAATTATTTAATTTAATGTGCAGCTGAGATTGCTGACTAACTAGAAACTCCAAGTAAAACTCAGCCAAATGTTCCAAAATTAAGGTCGAGTCAACCAACACAACTGGGACCCGAGTTTGCACGTAGATTGCGCCAACATGATCGAGAAGCAAGGTCCAATCTTCTGCTAAAGGCACTGGCCTTTGAAAAACCAGTGTTGCATTGTTAGGACTTCTATTTAAATGTGGTCCATACAACAAATGCCGATATATATTATACATATCGAGGATTAGGATAGAGGATATAAGAGATGGCACAAGTTTTCTCTTATTTATTTATTTATTTATTTATTTATTTTAGACTCTATCGAAGAAGTATACTTTGTAAAATCTGCTGTTGGGTTATAATCTCCATATATAAACCATACGTGCCAATTAAAAATCAAGTTGATACGAAATCGATTCCATCCGATCCAAATTTAGAACTTATATTTTCAAATAATAAAAGTCTCACATTTATAGTTGAATTAGTACGTTATTAATCTTAGATTAACTTGATTTTTGACACACATGAATCTACATAGGACTAAGGAGGTATTGGATATTTTGGATTATTCTAGACAACATGTGCTAGTGCGTGACGGTCGTGATCACCGAAATCGTGTGGAATATCCCTTACCTTTTTAAAACCATACATGGAGAGATTTTGCTTGCAATGCTGCCACAGAAAACAAATATTTTTGTTTATAAATTAGAAAAGAGAAAGATCGAAGAAGAAAAAGTCTAAGTCCAAGTCTTTGATTTAATGAGACGGAAATAGTCAAGTCTTTACCTTCTACTCTACTGCACGTGAGGCAAACTTGAATTTGTCCTATTCTTCCAGCAACTAGTGGTCCTTAATTAGGCTATTTTGACTCCGACATGCCGTCTTTTGTCTTCCGAATGGGACATATTAACTAGTCGTGGATTATTTCCTAATAATAAAATGCCCACTTCTTTGACCCTTTCTTAAGTTATATTAACGATGAAAATGTGGGGGACTTTTGATTCAAACATATTTCCTCCCTTTTCTCCTCTCTTACCAAAAGAGTGGAATCATTTGAAAAATATTTTTATAATAATAATTATTTAATACTTTTTTGTATATAGTGTGCTTCTTAGCCCAAAAAAAAAAGGAAAAAAAAAAAGGAAAAGGACGAACGACACTTGTTACTATTTTTTGGTTAGAAAAAGTTAGTTACTTTTAGTCATAAGCTTTTCTAAATGACTAAATCCCACTTAAAAAATAATAAGATTGTACTAATCATTTGTGTGAGTTAATTTCCAACTCAAAGGTTAATGGTCCTCGAATCTGATGGTATGTCCTGTCCTAATAAGGGTTTGGTTTAATACGTAGAAATCTTGATTTTAACTCCATTTGAATATGTGTTACTCCTATCATAACAAAACATGTCGCTAAAGCATCTAAATCCGCCGTTAAAATTACCTTCTAATGGCAAATATTTGTCACCATCACTAAATTCCTTGCTAAGAATCACCTTTTTTGTGGTGGGACATTGTTCTTGTGAGCTATATGTGGGTTGATTGGCCTGTCCCGTATCTCGATCACCAACTACTATTTTGATCAATTATTTTGGCCCATTGGTGATCCTTGTGATTTTTTTTTTTTTCCTTTTAAAGTGTTTGGAGCATCTTTTAGGTTAAATATATACTCGTTGTTTAGGCTTCATTGAAGTAACCCCTTTTTTTTTTAGGACCGAAAAAATAAATAATTGAAGTAACCATTTCTGCTCTCTCTGTGCTAATAAACAGGGCACTGAGCTTTAAAAAAGTAATGACACCAACTAATAATCTTCTTCATTTATACTCCCCCCCTTCTACTATGTATACAATCTTCGACTATTTTAGAGTCTTCCACCATGGCAAAAATCCATGAACTTAGTGATATTTTCCATTTAATTGATATTCAAAATGCATCTATTCATTCTTAATAATATCATTTTCTTAATTTGCGTCATTTTGCTTGGGAAGCTCTCAAGGACGTCATTAATTTGCAAGAAATTGGCATGGGAACTGACTTGAGACACATACACTTTCACAGTGCAGTGGCGATTTGGATGAGTTAGAAATGAGTAAGAACAAGCCAAAGATTAATGTTATTGGTACAATGAATGAAAAAGATGTGGAAGGAAATAACAAATATTTTATTGTGAACAACAGGCAGTGTTATTCAATATTACCAGCAGAGCATGCTTTAGAAATTTGAACCATGTGACGAAATTCCAACCAAAGGGAAGTAAAATATACATAAATTTGCTTTCTCGACGTGTGCCTCTGCTATGATAGAATAAAAAGATAAAAGAAGAAAAACTTGTGAGAAGAGAAACCAAAGAGAAGGAATTTCTTATGTGTGTATATATAATATAAAATGCAAATAAGTGTGCATTTCTCAAGATTTCTTATGTGTGTATATATAATATATAACGCAAATAAGTGTGCATTTCTCAAGATTTTATATATATATATGTGTGTGCGCGCGCACGCGCGTGTGCTCATACACGTGGAGAATGACCAAACTTGCAAAGAAGAGATCAACATGCTACAATTTGAAATAGTTGAAGTCAAATTGCTTACATCTATTTGAACAAATATCTCTCAAGTACATTCACACCGTTTGGTACATATCTTAATCATTCATATGGTGAAAATTTCTCAGGTATACTAAACTGTCAAGTATACATCTTAATCATTCATATTTTATCTCTTCCTCTCTCATGCATGCAATGGCAACTCCAATCCCAATGCAGTGAATAATTCAAATTATTTATTTTTTTCCATTCTTTACAGTCACACTGAGCATTAGTACGTCTTCCTTTCACTTGCCCACATAAGTCAAACAAAAACATCCTTGTTAAACAGACAAACAATAGTATTGCGGAATGCCAAGGCTTTCTTGCCCATGTAATTTATAAAAATAAATAAATAAATAAGTAAATCCTAATCAAATATACTTCATTTAATAGATCTATGTTTTCCATTAGTGTTCCTTCTACATTCCCCCAAGACAATATACATCCTACCCGCTTAGAACCAATGACAAGAGGAGCTCAAATGTGGTGTAGAGCAAGATTGACGCATGCACTCCCTTAAACCGGTTGAGCCATAGCTTGACCCAACCAATCCCACCTAAGGCACTAGTCTTTTGCATGGTCAACCCTTGTGTTTTTGCATTAAGTTTTTTCGCATAGTGATTAGCTTATTAATTGTAATCTTGATGCATGCATGTGGAGAACAACCAAACTTAGGGAGAAGAGATCAACATGCCAAAATTTGATCTAGTTAAAGTCAAATTGCTTACATCTCCTTGGAAAAAGATCTGTGAAGTACAGTTGATCGTTTGATATGCTAAAAATGGGCACACTTGACCATTAGGTACACATCTTAACCATTCTTATGGTGACTCTCTCTCTCTCTCTCTCTCTCTCTCTCTCTCTCTCATGCATTCACGCACGCAACAGCCAAACAATATTAATGTTCGTTTCACTTTCCCACGCAAATCAAAACAAAAAAGATCCTTATTAAAACAGACAAACAATATTACTGTGGAATGACAAGGTTTTCTTGCCCATGTCATTAAAACAAAAACATCCTACCTAAACATACTTTATTTAATAGATATACGTTTTCCATTGGTGTTCTTTCACTTTCTAAGAAGACAATATAAGCATCATGTTTCGTACTTGAACAAGATTTAATAAAATGCTAGACTTTTGCATGGTTACCCCTTGTGCATGTTTTCGCATAATTTTTTATTTATTATGTATCTTGTTCGTGTGTGCCTACTATATATCATTCTCCTAAAATCCACTCTTATCTGTATGAAATATATTGTAGAAGGAAAATGTTACTTCACCCACTTTTTATCACTCATTTTTTTACTACTCACCTTATATGTCAAAAGTAAATAGGTAAAAACTATCATGTAGGGCCAGTATAGAAAAATGAAAAACTATCATGGATGAATGAGAAGAATATGGGCGAAATAGCACTACTCATTGCAAAAATGGTCAATCCTTATTGATAGAGTTCGTATCATTATGATCAAAAGATTGTAATGTCATAGAAATTTGTGGATGAGAGTGGTCTTCCAGCTATATATACTTTAAAAAGCTAGTGAAGTTATAGTAATAATAATATTAAGGAAAATGCTATTGATCTCTAAATTTTTCTCTTCGTAAATGATGTAGTTATTGATATGACATGCATTTAAAGAAAAAAAAATGACATTTAATGATGTGGTTACTATTACATCATTATTGGAAAAATAAAAAAAACAGAGATGAATAACATTGCTCTGCGCGCTGTTAATTATTCTAGTTATAGCATACAGAGTAATATGCGTGTTTTCACTTAGTTTATACAAACAATTAGAATTCGCTACCGACAAAGTTATAAGAGTCACTTTCCTTGTGCCAAATTATATTAATTATGAAAGTCATCTTGCATTATTTCCACGTAGCCATGGACTCATGAACTAGCTTTGTGATAAGGAGCCATGTTTCCCTAATTAGGAGAGAAGAATGATTAAATTGGTTACAACACCATAAGATTCAAAACCTGAAGTCAAGTAGGATTAACTTGATAGGGTCGCTCGTATGCATGGTTAGGGATCACAGCATATGAACTAGAAAATTCCTATATCGAATCTTAGTACCTTAACTATTAATTAAACGAATATCACTCTAAAACACTTTCTTTTTTTTTTTTTAATTAAAAAAAAAATTCCCTTACTTATCTTCTTTTCAAGTGAATGTATGTATTTTATATTGTTATTTAGGTTGAACTTTTCTGACTTTCAGTAACAGCTGAAGAAGAATAATTTACATCAATGTGTTACTAAAAGATTTCATATGATTTGTTTTATACACTATATTTGTTTAAGGTTTGTTTTGGTCATGTGCAGCATTTGGCTTTCCATAATGTTATTATAATGGTGATTTCTTTTCTTTTTTCCATTTTTTCCCTCATGCATTGCATATGTTCCCTTCTATTGAATTTGTTATTGGTACAATGTATGAAAAGGATGTAAAAGGAAATAATAAATATTTTATTGTGAACAACTGGCAGTGTTATTCAATATTACCAGTTGAAAACTGAAAACACTATGTACGTACATAACCAGAGCATGCGTAGAAATTTGAACCATGTGAAGAAATTCCAACCAAAGGGAAGCAAAATATACATAAATTTACTTCCTCGACGTGTGCCTCTGCTGAAAGAATAAAAACATAAAGAAGAAAAACTAGTGAGAAGAGAAACCAAAGAGAAGGAATTTCTTATGCCCATATATATATATGGATGATGATTAGGTAAGCACGTACTAATATAACTTATTTCAATATCCGCATTAAAAGTTGTACTTTGTATATTAGTGGGATATAAGGTATATTGGATTAATACAAAGGATAAAACCCCCAATACATGGTGCTGATATAACTTATATCAACACGTACTGATAGGATCATAACCATATAATATATAATGCAAATAAGTGTGCATTTCTCAAGATGATATATATACACACTAGTTGGTGCACACGTACGTTGCACGTGGTTTTTTTTTTTTTTTTTTTTTTTTTTTTTTTTTGATTCTGAGAAAAAGTTATCGCATTTTGTAGAGAAACACTTACCAAACAAAGGTAGAAGACGTTGTTAATGGAAAAATAAGAATTCAAAATCCCGCTGTTAATAAAGAAAGTAATTCAAAATTATGGAAATGATATATGTTAAGGTTTAGGGTTTTAATACAAATTTGATTTCCTATTTATGTGGTTTTACGAATTAAAGTATACGAATTATAGTATGCTTTGAATTTCTATTTCTATTTATATGTTTTATATTCTTATTTCATATTCTAATCAATATACCGTGTATAATTAAAGGTAGAATTATAATATACTTTGAGTTCCTATTTATATTTATGTGTTTTATATTCCTATTTCTTCTTTATGTGTTTTATATTTTATATTCTTATTTCCTCTTCCAACTAATGTTCCGTGTATAAGGGTAGTAATGTATTTAAAATATAAAATAAGAGTATATTGGTCAATCAAAAGCTTTTCTGACATTCATCTTTTATATATATATATATATATATGTATGTATGTATCGGTCCATGCACGTGGAGAATGACCAAACTTGCAAAGAAGAGATCAACATGCCATGGTTTGATATAGTTAAAAGTCAAATTGCTTACATCTATATGAAAAAAGATCTCTCAAGTACGTACATTCACGCCATTTAATTGTTACATATCTTAATCATTCATATGGTAAAAATCAGGTACACTTAGCCGTCAAGTACACATCTTAATTATTCATATTTTATCTCTTCTTTTCTCACACATGCATGCGCACACACACACAACTACAACTCCAATCCCAATGTAGTGAATAATTCAAATTATTTATTTTTTTCCATTCTTTACCTGTCACACTGAGCATTAGTCTTCCTTTCACTTTCCCACATAAATCAAAACAAAAACATCCTTATTAATTTCCATTCGTGCTTCTATTTCTGTTTGTGCTTCTATTTCCGTTTCCATTCGTGCTTTTATTTCAAACCGTCGAATTGAGATCCACGTAGATTAATGACGTTTCCATCTGTACTTCTATTTCAAACCGTTGAATTGGGATCCATGTAAATTAATGATTTAACTGATCTCGATCCTACAGTTTGAAATAGAAATCCAGACAAAAATTCCATCCAAAATCACAAAATGGAACAGAACTATATATATATGTACTTTTCTTTTTTCTTTTTTCTTTTGTTGAAGAGTGAAATTACAGTAACAATACTATTAAGCTAGGGATTCCTAAGTTTTTCCCCTAACCACTTTCCCTAATGTCATTGTTTCAACCCCTTCCAATGGGTCGAGCAAAAGGATTAGGCGGATGGATTACCCTCAGTTGGGTAGCTCAAGTACTCATTAGACTTCCCACCCTCACCAACCCCCCCCCCACCCCCTCTTTTTTCTTTTTTTTTCTTTTTTTTATCAATCCGCTTTATCATTTTGACTTCTCTATGCTTGATCAAGTCTGGCTGCTGAGGATTGCAAGAAAAAATATATTAATTAGTGGGGATTGATTAAGTTAGTACTCTACAAATTTGCCTCCTTTGCAAAAGGCTTTTAACACATTAATTAGTTTTCAGCTCCCAACTTTTGATTTGTATATAAACATATAAATATAAATATACAAGTATACTTCTACAAATTCATGCTCTAGAAAACTGATCGGAATTCAAAAAGGTTTCCTTCTGTTATGATTACGAAGGTCACAAAGATCAACCCATTAATTTCCAGTAAAAGTAACTGTGTGAACACCAAGACAGATGCCAATATTCCCCCCAGAAAACTTTTGCCTTACTAATACGACTTTTGGCAAGTGTGGCAGTTTCTTCACTGTTGCACCAAACACCTGCATGAAAAAATGGCCAACATCTTTTTGCATATGTTCTATTTTGCTTGCTCTACCCTTGTTGTGATTCTTCGGAACATTCCATTTTTTTTCTTTTTTTTTTTTTCTGCTTTTTTTCTTTGTTTTTTCGATCAAAGAAAAGAACTTCAGTCAAACAAATGGTACAACCAGAGGGCTACAAACAAAATGTAACAGCAAACCTACCAACAAAAGCCCACTAACGTACCAAAGACACCCTACAAAAAACCAATTTGCTGAAAGTCCTGCATATTGACACTCCTCCTGGCTGAATTGGTGAGGCTATGGGCTCCCTGCACAACAGGTTCATTAGATTTAAAAATTTTACAAGCCTGAAAGTGCTCAGTTAGAGATTTAAAAAATTAATTAATTAATTAATTAAAAAAAAAGGAAAAAAAAAAAATCAGCGTTGATCAAATTAAGTTCCAATTGCCGTTGACTCCTCCCTCCTATCTGCTGCTGACAACCAACAAGAATTTTGATTATCCAAAGCCCACAATAAAACCATAAAGATAGCAGTAATTTCCATATGAAGAGCTTCCACATGAAGGGCTGAAAAGGACAGACTTAGATATGTATCCGGTACAATAGCCAACCCCATTATAAGCCAAGTATTCCAATTCCCGCAAAGGGAGTTTTCCAAGAGCCATTAATAAATAAGAGCACAAAATTTAGAGAATCCAACTGATCATCATCTCCTTGATCAACAAAGGTAATCATATGATATTGGCCACTGTTGGGAGTATGATCCTCCCTTATTGGGTGGGAAGGAATTATGAATCACAGAAAATAGCTAGGCCTCCTTAAATTAGATGGATAAGCTTCCAACAAGAGAAATTCTATCCATAACTTGAGGACACACCCCCCCCCCCCCCTTCTTTCTCCCCCCTCTTCTCTCTAACTTCCGCTTATTCCTAGCAAGCCATATGACCCATTAAAGTTGCCGAGAACCTCTCAACCCTGATTCAGAGATCCTCAACTTCAAGATCCAACTTCAGCCAGGAAACAATCTAATGTTGTAGATACAGGACACTCTGAGCATCCAACTTCACACCGCAGAGGCACCCAGACCAAATTGCTCAACTAAATTGAGAAGATGCACAGTAAAGGTGGCAGAATGTATAGCCTTGGAAACAGGGACCAAACCAGTTTGGTTTGTGGCAATGGTGGTGATGTTGATGGATTGTGTCATAATTGCATTACGAGGGTAATGGAAGCTATGATAGCAGCAGCAGCGGAGAAGCTGGTGGTCAATAGTGATGAATATCTTGAAAATGATGATAAGGTGACAGTGGGGATGTCGGTGGGTAAGCTGTGGCGACAGTGGTGACAATGGAGGTGGCAATTGTCCTCTTATTGTTTTATTTACTTTTGGCTCAGATTTCACCTCTTCTCATAAAATTTACAAATCTCCCTCATAACTAAAACTCAATTCTTAGATTTGCGGTGAAATTATAAATCTTTTCTTTTTACTTTTTTTATTTTTTTGGTAGGAGAGGGTGAAATTACAAAACCAAATGAATGGTTGCACTCGAAACATAAGAATTGAACCCCAAATCCAAATCCTACTCCAAATACATCCTTGATGATTTATTTACTCACAGAGGAAGGGCACCTGCCAACCGGAAGTATGATGCCAAACACAAATTTGTGGCAGAGAGTAGGAGATTTGGATTGGTTGGAAAACTCCCTTACCTTCTTTGAACTTTGGATGCAACCTTCCCATTTTCAAAGTGTACGATATGCCCTTTCCTCCATTTGTTGGAGCTATGGGCAATCAATTCGTTTTGGTTTGTGGTTTGTTATCATGTGAGGACATAGATATGTAAGTAACTAAGTATGGCCATTTAGGTTAGTGTTAACTTAAATTTCACAAATTAAATAGTGTTTAATTAATTCTTTAAAAAATTACATAAAACTTAACTTCAATTTTAACATAAATTCAGTTTTAAGTTAGTTTTAACTTGAACTTTATTTAAATTTCATGCAATAATTTGATCTATAGTTCATTAGGAATTGTTAGTGTAGGTCTTGGCAAATAATGAAAGTCATTGTGACCAATCAGTGCAAGGCTATTCATGCAGTTGTTATTGAGGTTTTTTTATGCACGCAACATCGGCTTGAAAATCATTATAAGGAATATACTTGAAAATTTAGATTGATTTAAAGAATATAATAATATTAAAAGTTGCGTAAAAATCATTGTATACGAGAATATTAGCATAAATGAGTTTGAAGTACGACCAGTACAAGATAATTGATTATTTCAATATTGGACAAAACAAATGGTTGGATTATTTGTGTGATAATCGCAGATAGTATATCTCTATTTTTGTGAGAGTAACAATTTGGGCTGATATGTTAACAACACAACATAGTGAAAACATGAATTTTTTTTATTTTTTTTTTTGATGATAATATGAACTCAAAGACATCTCTTAGACAATTTGAGGAATAGTATGACAATGCTCTTAAAAGAAAAATTGAAAATGAAAACAAGAAGGATTTTGTATGTTTCAATTCCAAAAACCCATTGATTTCTCAAAAGCAAATTCAATAATCAATTAGATTCTAGAATTGAAACAAGCAAAATTTGCCTTGTTTTCATTTTCAACCTTTCTTTTAAGAGCATTATCATATTGTTCCACAAACTGCTTAAGATGTCTTTGAGCTCACATAATCATCAAAAAATGAATTCATGCTTTCACTGCGCTGTGCTGTTGACATACTAACCCAAAACATTTCTCTCACAAGAACAAAGGCTTACTATTTGATTTGTTTCATCAAAAATCGAAATCATCAATCATTGAAACTCATCTTCCTTTAAACTCATTTATCATAGTACTCTCGTATACAACGATTTTAAAGCGCGCAACTCTTAAAATTTTTATATTTTTTAAATCTAATTAAATTTTCTTATATCTTCATTACAATGAGTAAAAAAAACAGATATTGCGTGTTCAAAAAATGCTCTACAAAAATTACTTGAATAGCAATCAGTCACAATGGCTTTCAGTATTTGCCAAAACATACACTAAGCAATTCCTAAAATCTCATAAAATCAAGTTATCATTCCAAATCTAACTTAAAATTTGAGTTTAACTAAAGTAAAACTGAATTTACGTCAAAATTGAAGTTAAAAACTTGTATTTTAAATTGTTTTACTTAAATATTTTTAAAAATCAACTAAACACTAATTTGATTTGTCAAAAACAAGTTAACACTAACCTAAATGACTATACATACATGTTTATGCCTTGACATAATAACAAACACAACAAAAAAGAATCAACAAGCCATGATAATTAACTCTAACAAATGGAGTGAAAGGCATATCACACTTACTGGTTTAAAAAAAATTAAAAAAAAAATGCATCCGAAAATGACTCATACACTCTTCTAGACCTTAAAACAACTCTGAATAAAGTCCTTAATCAAAAATTGCCATCAAAATTCACCGTATGAACAAAATTTTATTTCATTTTATATGCTTAAAATAGTTACACACGACCATTGAATCTACTACACCAAACCTTGATTGCCTTGCTTTTGAAATATAATTTCAACAATCCTTCTCAATAAATGAAACACACTCATAACCCTCATCTCTAATCACTAACAAATTGTTAATTTTAGACATTTTAATCACAACCTTTTCATTGATATCTAATGTTCTTTTTGTTACAAAAACTAACCCTTAGTGATGAGCAATATATAACACGATTTTCCGGTACTTAAACAATGATTGTGCGAAAGACAAACCTTTGAAATAACAAACTCACTTTCACGGATCTCAACAACATTATTTCTTGGCTTTGCAATCAGTTTTGATAGATGTTCTAGGGTCAAAACCACTATTTCCAGTCGAAACATACTTGCCATTATGCAAACAAGCAAGCAAAAAGTACTTTAGCCTGCCTTCATCATCACTCTTGACACTAATTTGAGCTATCCCAAAACCTTAACTCTGAGCTTATCTATTGTAAAACATGCGAACCTCTTCATTAGAATAAATAGAATTCATCCCAAACTCAAGCTCTTTGATTTTATCACTTTCATCCGCTCTTTCATGCATTGAATAATGGGGAAATTAGAGGGAGGTACACGTTTGGGGATTTGTTCAAGCCTCAAGTCACCTATAAAAACTCTTTTAGCCTCAAGTCCACTGCACATGAAGAAATGGTAACGTTTTGGGAACAGCCTGTAAAAAATCAAGCCATGAATACCACCAATGCCCTTCTAAACATATATGGCAAGGTTTTAAAAGGAAAACCAGCCACGATTTCCATAATCAAATCCATCCCATTCATTATACTTCTTTTCTAAACACATATGGCAATGTATGTTTTAAATGGAAAACCAGCCACGATTTATGGAATCAAACCCATCCCAATCATTATTTAGGTTTGCTAAATGTCCAATAAAATTCATACCCGTCAAGCTTCAACAGATGTAACTTTATGATTCTCAGGTTTCCAACCTCTCCCAATTCACCATTGTTTTGTGGGTTTTCCTACTCTTAATTCTAGGTGTGGTTTCATGACATTTTTTTTTTTTTTTTAACTCATATATATAAATGTTAAAATTGTGTTAATAAACTATGTTGTGAAAATTTTGGTTTATCTATAATTTTATGAAAGTAATTACGAAGGCTATTGAAGTGATGAAGTGAGTATTGATTCATCTATGAGGTTTTTGAGCTAACTTTATGGGTAGGTAATTTAATTGTTTTTGCACCGTTCTATATACTATACATTTATCTTTGAATGTAGGGCTATTATGATTTTAATTACATTTGGGCACATACCTTGTTCATTTTGAGTAGCTTTTTTGAAAATTTAAAATTTAATAAATAAATAAATAAAAAGAAGAAATCTTTATGGATGTCCATAAATTTATAATACACTAGTTATTGCACACGTGCGTTGCACGTGAATTTTTTGTCCACAATAAAATGATTTAAAGATCATCAATTATTTTTCCTAAATAAACATATAAAAGATCGATACTTCCCAAAAAATCTTCTTAGCTTGAATAGGAATTGACCCTTTTCATGTGGCATAACCCCTCATTTAGTGGTAATTATCTCTTCAATATTGTCCATATCAATTAAATATAAACTTTATTTATAAGGAAGGTTATGCTGGCCATTTGTTATTTGACATTTAATCCATATCAAGTGTGAAGATTTGAAATGTTAAGAAATTATTTATTAGTCCGTAGAAGGTTTTAGTCCATCTACATCAAATGATCTGAAAAGAAATGATAATACATAATAACACGTAACTATCAAGAATCTTGACAAATAACTTATTCATTGTCCACCAATTTTCTACACATCTATAGTAAGAAAGATATCAATGAAGAAGTAAAAAAGAGAATAATTAGAACCAAAATAAATGGAGAAAGTATATACTTAATCTCTAGAGAGAATTTAATTTGATTGAATTGTTAACCATATGGCAAGTCCATTGTATCTTAGAAATTATATGCAAAAGAATAGACTAAATTTATTAATGAATTAGTAGTTTATATAATGTAACTTACACATCAACAAATTTTAATGCATTTTGAATCACCTAAAGAATAAGTACATGCTCAAAAAGATAAGAATCCTAACACCATATTACTATCATGGGATATTAATATTCCACTTCATCCAAATGAAACTTTACTACTACCTCTCTTCAACTTCTTTGTATTTTTTTTTTTTTTTTTTTTTTTTTGTTTTTGCTGAAGAATCTATGGATCCCCACTTTGTAGCGAGACATTCCACAATGCATCATTAGAGCTCAACATCCCATTAATTGAAACAACCAAAGATAACATAGCACGAAAACTAATCTTAGGATTCAAAAAATAGGAAAAATTACAAATCAAAAAATAAGGCAAGATGCCTCATCAAAAAAATTTAGAAACCTAAGGCCCTTGTTATTTGGCCCACCTCTCAAATCACTCATAAATAGTGTAGTCTTGAGAAGGGAATTTTAATCTCCAAAAAAAAAAAAATCAAAAAGACAACATAGAGATTGCCATCAGATATTTCCAAGAGAAATTTTTCATCAAAAGAAAAAATATAATTAGATGATTTACCAAGTAAAATAAAAAAACTCTACCAATCAAATCAAAAGTAAGTGAAAATACTCACAGAAAAAATAAAAAATACAAAACCAAAAACTTGAATTAAAAAGAACTCTAAGAAAGATATATAGAGTTTAAATGAAATATGATTGCATAAAATTAATTTCTCAGATAAACAAAATTAAATAAAACCTAATGTAATTATTAGCATTCAAACCAAAACCCAACTCAACAAATTTCCAACACAGTACCATATATATATTATAATTTGTAGAGCAAAACTTACCAGAGAAGGGAGAAGTCGCCGTTAATGGAAAAGGTGGAGAGAAGGTTGAAGCTACTCTTGATAGAGAAAGTGGAATTTACAATCCGATTGTTTATTTATTATATACGAATTATAGTTTACATTTCCTTAGAATTCCTATCTGGCTTTGGTTTTATTTAATTATTATACGAATTATAGTTTCCTTAGAATTCTTATTAAAGTATGTGATTTATATTGCTATATTTCCTATATATGCAGAATGGCAGTTAATTGTATAGTTTCTTTAGAATTCTTATTAAGGTATATGTTTTATATTGCTGTATTTCCTATATATGCAGAAGGGTAGTTGTGCATTTAAAAATTAAAATAAGGGTATATTAGTCAATCAAAAGTTTTTCTCACATTCATCTTTTTATAGGTACTACATATATATATATATATATATATATATATATATATATATATATATATATATATATAGATATATATAGATAGATAGATAGATAGATTATTGATGAGTGGTTTATATATGGGCACATACCTTGTTCATTTTGAATAGCTTTTTTGAAAAATTAAAATTTAATTAAAAAAAAAAAAAGAAGAAATCTTTATGGATGTCCATAAATTTATAATACATTATTGCTGAGTAGTTTATACATATATATATATATAGATACACACACATATTTTTTGTACTTTTTCAATTTCTAAGATGAAATCTCCATGCATTCATCTATTATTTTATATAATTAACTATCTATTTATTATATTATATTATATTACATGGAAAAGCATTTTAAGCAAAAAAAAAACTTTTGATTGATAATCCCTTATTTAAAATTGCATAAACGTTTTTACCCATAGTCTCTTAAGCAAAAAAACACTTTTGATTGACAATTATATCCTCATTTAAAATTTGTGGACCCCAAAAACGGTTACGAGGCCCACAGGAGGGTTTAAAAGTAAAGAAAGGAGTCACCACCTTATTTTTTAAAGGAAACAAGGAAAACCCTAAAAAACGGTTTTGTTTTAGGAAAACAAAAGATTGACTCCATGTTTAAAATGGTAAGGCAAAAAAAAAGTCTTTTGGAAACCAGAGAATTCGGGGATTCGGAGGCTAAGTTACGATATGGGAAGGTTCTAGGCAAAGCCTATAGGCACCCATATCGCCCTAAACGGTCTCTTAATTTAATTGGGCTAAATCAAAGTCTTAATCACACACAAATCAACAATTATCATCACAAGACAGCATGCATATCATTCATTCATTCATCCATATAGTCAAGTAAATCAAAGAAAAACAGAAAAAAGAAAGGGGGAGAGGAGAAAACCTAGGATACTTAGTATCCTAGGGCGGACTTGAACATCACGAAGAGCGCCTACGTACCATGTATGGAAATACATGGATCAAAGTCCACGTAGTTCGAAAGGGAATAGGGTTATAACCTAATCAAGGCCTATGGTAAACCCTAAGTTTCCTTTCAAATAAAACATGGTAAGTTTCCAAAAATGAATGATTCTCAAAAGGTCTTTAGTAAAATATGGAATTTTGATAAAAGATGGAAACTTTGATTTAAAAGGTATTTTTTATTGAAAGGAAACTATAGAATCTACCATACCCCTCTATTAGGAAACAACCCTAGGGGGGGGAGAAAGGGAAAGTTTCAAGGGAAGGAAAGAAGGGTGAATTGGGGCACCTTCACACCCTACTTACCTTAAGCAAAAGCAACCTGTCAAAGTAACCACCCTATTGCATAGGGTAATTACCTTATTTGTAAGATTTCATCTCACAATAGCCAAAATAACCACCCCACATTGGTGGGGTAGTTGCACCTGTTGTACCTGTCAAAGCACCTGCAATTTCCATGCAAAATATACCAAAAATACCAACCAAACAAGCTAGATTCCAAATCAAGCCATTATCATGCCCAAACATGGGCTAACACATGCTCAAAATATCATAACAAGGACAAATAACAGATCTGGACAGAATTGAAATAAGGTTTAGAATCAACCACAAGTCATGCAACAACATGAATCATAAGCTAACTAAAACCCTAATTCAACCCTATATGCAATGACATGCAAAAAACACTAAAATCCACTACTATGAATGCAGAAGAATGTCATAGTTATCAAATATGCAGCACATATATATCAACTATGAAGAGAACACAAAGAAAAACCCTAAGCTATCATGCTATATGCTACTTTCCTAATACAAGGATGAATGAAACCCTAGAATCACCATTGTGCTCAAAATCACATAAAATAACTCTAAATCATGCAAAACTCATTGTGGACATCATTTTAATCATGCATATTAATCAATAGAAGCATCAACACATGATAAAAACACAAGCTTGCACATGAAATATAGCTATTCTAAGTAAAAACCTAATTTCAGCACAAGAGAAACCCTAGAATTGCAAACATGCATTAAATCACATGGAACAGCATCCTAGCATACTAAACAGCCCATAAACATTATCCTAATCATGCATACTAACTAATAGAAGTAGCAAAACACAATAAAAACACAAGCTTCAATATGCAAAAGTGTTATTTCATGCAGAAAACCATTTTCAGCACTAAGGAAACCCTAAAGTCCCAAACATGCAGTAAATCACATAGAATAGCATCCTAGCATACTAAACAGCCCATGAATATTATCCTAATCATGCATACTAACTAATAGAAGCAATAAGACATGATAAAGACACAAACTTGAACATGAAATAATGACTATTCCATGTAAAACCCTAGAAAAGACTCTAAAAAAAACCCTAAAAACACAAACACTCATAAAACCACATAGAATGACATTATATCATGCAAAACCAGCCATAAATGTAACGCCCCAAAATTTATAAACCATAACACATACAATTTTTTATGAGTTCCGTACAAATAAACCTTTTCAAAAATATATTCCTTTCAAAATACAGAGTATTGCGCAGCTGCGGGTAGCCATGGTTAACCCAAAACTCATCATCAATATACATTGGCCAACCAAATGAATAAAATTACATCAGCTTTAAATAAAAATAAATATACGTGATAACTTCTCCAAATCTCGACCCCAATTCTACTACGTGCCGCCAACAATTATCACCTGAAAATATATTGGGGTGAGCGAACAACTGCCCAGTAGGAAATCAAATTCCTATACAATAAATAATGTTTCAAAATCACATACAAGCATTTATATATTCAAAATAATATATAAATTAATCAAATAATACGAACTCCAAATCATAAACCTCAAATATAATCTCTATGAAATCAACCATCATAAACCTCAAATATATCACCATCAAGAATTATCACCTTACATAAATCAAATCTTAACATATGCTTCAAAATAATCATCATTTACCATACAAGAATTAAACCCCCTACCTCAAAAATAAGTTAATAAAATAAGTCGGATTAAAACTTCCCATGCTCTGACCGATGGGCCGTCCGGCCACTGCCTCTCTCGACTTCTCCCTTCCTCTTTCTCCCTTTCTTATTTCTTTCCTTCTCTTCTCTATTTATTTCTTCTCTTTCGTCCTTTCCTCCTTCTCTCTCTCTCTCTTCATCATTTCTTCTTTTCTTTATTCTACACCTACCTCCCACTTTTTTTTCTTTTCTTCCTTCTTTTCCTATGTTTCCCACGCCACTAGCTACTTTTCTTTTTTTTTTATTTCTTCTTTTGACTTTTCTATCCTCTTTTCTTCTTTCTTCTTTCTTTCTCTCTTTTCACGTGCTCTCTCTCTTTTTTTCCAATTCTTTTCTTCTTTTGTCTTTCCTTCCTTCATCTATATATATATATATATATATATATATATATATATATATATATATATATATATATATATATATATATATCTCACAAATTAATTATCCTTTCCATCCAAAGCAATTTAATGCAATATATCCCAACATTCAACTAACCTCAACAATATTTAAATTTATCACCTTGTGTATAATTCCACCAAATATACACACGTAAAATAAATCAATAAATATTCAGGGTATTACAATAAACAATATCCTAATCATGTATTCTAAGCATTAGAAGTATCAACACATGATAAAACAATAAGCTTTTAACATGAAGTAATGCAAAGCTATGCAAGAAACCCTAGTTTGAATGAAAGAGAGAAAGGGGGAGGGGTATACCTTTTGTGGCTGCTGTAGAGAGTCCTCCTCCTCTTGTGTGCTGCTGGAAACAACCTCCTTCAAGCCTTCAAGCAATGCTCCAGCCTTCCTTCAAGCTCTCTCTCTCACTCTCTCACTCAAAATATAGGTTAAACTACCCTAAGGATGGCTGCCATAGCCTCCAATGTCCCTCTCACTTCAGAAAATTTGCCTCCACAAGTGCCTCCTAGTGCCCCCAAGTGCCTCCCCTATTGCTGAAGTATAAGGGGGTATTTATAGGGATTGAGGGGAAACCCTCAATGGTTGGGATTAAAACCCTAGGGATTGATCCAAGGGCTCTTAGAGGTTCCCTTGGGGCTCAAGTAGGTCAAATAGGGCTGAAATTATGGTTAAATGGCGGCTAAAGGCGAGCAAATCCGAGAAAATAGGATGGGAGCCGCGTCAAGGCTCAAAATAGGAAAGTGGCTCGGGTGACCACCTGGGGCTGGGCGGCTAGCAGCCTGGGCCCAGGCGGCTAGCCGCCCAGGCCTGGGTGGTCACCCGAGGCCATGTCAGCTTCAGCCCAAATTTGACCCCCTTCGACTTCCAAATGTGTTTCAGGGCCCAAATCAACTCCGATTTTGACGAAACGAAAGCCAAAACGACCGTGTTTCGAAGGGGAATGTAATTTGAGTCACTTGAGGGTGAGAAACCCTAGCCATGGCTGCATGGTTGGGTCCTACAAAGGTGGTTAACCGCTATGCCTCACCATCGCTTAGCTTAGGTATGCACATAGGGTTGCACCGAATGCTTTCCAATTCGAAATTCAACCTCCCTAAACACATTTGGGGATGAAATTAAGACCAATCAAGGTCAAATGAGTAGTCATAGAGTGAAAATCATGAACCAATTTGAGCTAACCCGAAGTAGGTCTCTTAGCCAACCTGAGCCTTTGCTAAGCCATTCTAATCCCGAACCTTCAATTCATCGAATTGAACCCACAAATACCTCAAATACAACCATATGAACTCCAATTGGCAACTTGGAGATCATTTCAAGGTCAAATGGAAAGTTTGTGATCAAAAAGACGATTATGCCCCTCAAGTCACAAAAGTTCTTATTAACCCTCAAGATCAACTCCAAATCGAACCAAAATTCATACACACCATCCTTAGGACCCTGGAAACTCAATGCAAAAAACTAGACTCAAAAAGGAAACAAAAGACACATGCAATGACAAACCCTAGCTAAGGTGACAAAAATGGGGTGTGACAAAATTGTATATACTTTTGTACCCTTTGTTTGAGATAAAAGATGGTTTACATGTGTCAATAATCTTTATATTTAGCAAGTCAATAAAATCCTAAAACATATAAAGATAAATCCTATGCCGAAATCTCCAAACTTTGTTTGATAGATTGCTCTTCAAGAAGTACGTTGAACAACAAAGCGAGAACTTCATAATAAGTATTGTGTTTTTATTATTTGTTTTAGGATTTGTTTTTTTATGTTTTAGGATTTTATTGGCTTGCTAAATATAAAGATTATTGACATGTGGAAAAAAAAAGTTTGGCGATTCTGGCAGAAAGAAATAAATAAACACAAAATTTGAAACCAACTTGAACTAGCACGTATATGCACATCAAATAAAAACACTTCTTAAAGAACAATTTATCAAAAAAAAAAATGGAAATTTTGGCCAAAATAAATACAGAGTTTAAAACCAATTTGAACCAGAGCTTATATAAACACCAAATAAAAACACTCCTTGGTCCTTGTTCTTTTCTAGATATGCGAAATCACTCTTCTACTTCTTCTTTTTTTCCTTCATATATCGAACTCACATATATTTATACTACTGTTTAGTTTTTATGTACTTTTATTAATTCTTCATGAGTTGATACTAATAATTCAAATACCAAAACACTGGGCTAGCCTAGTAATAAGGGAGGATAGGGGAAAAGGATAGGAGTAGGATCGATTTGAGGTACGAACCCCTCCCAATATACCAAAATTAAAATATATAAAAAAACATGACAAGATTTTAAAAGTAAATAGTGATTTTGTTGATTTTTCTGACCGTTTATTACAATTTCATTAAGTAGAAATGAAGAAACAAGAAACCTAAAAAGGAAGTCGGCTTACTTGGAAGATCCCAAGCGTCATATTTGTAGATATCAATCTGTTTGATGAGTTCCATACTGATAGGTTTCTCCTCCACCTTTCGCCGCACATAAAACCTGGGAAGCTCTTCATCCGTCGGATGAAATCGAAACCCAGGAAGCACCACTTCATCATCCTTACTCTTCTCCACCTCCATCTCTCCCTCGCTATCTCTCTAGAGCTTCTTTAAGTTTCTACTAAGCAAGAGCGGAGCCAGGATTTTAAATTGACCTGGGCTGGACTAAGAAACACAAATATATGTATATATAAAAACTAAACGAGTTTATAATTAATTTCTAACTTACGCATACATAACTATGTAATATTCGACCAAAATGAAATATAATATACATTTGAGCTTCAAATTGAAATTGAAAAGTACCAAAAAACAAAACAAAAAATGAATGTACCCTATTGAAGTTTCGTCCTACGGTTCTTCATAAAATAGAAATCATCTATTATTGAGTCTAAATCAATATTTTCTGCAATTTCTTTTTCAATATAGAGAACCATAGAATCTGCCAAAAACTCATCTCCCATCTTGTTACGAATTGCAAATTTAACAAGTTTCATAGCTGAAAATGCTCGTTTCGTAGTTGCAGTGGAAACAGGAAGAGTCAAAACAAGACAAATCAACCTATCAATAAGATAGTAATCCTCTTGCTTCTCGGTTTCAATCAATCCTCTGCATAATTCAGAAATTGTAGACATATTATGAAATTTATGATGGTGAGGTACATCAATCTCATAATGTTGCAACTGAGATCTCAAATGATGCATATCTTGATTAGTGAAATCATCAGGATAAAATTTACTTGCAAGTCTACAAATATCATCAATTTTAAATGATTTAAAACTATTTCTAGGTTCCAAAGCCATGCTAAGGGTAAGGAGTTCTACTGCCCCCTCATTGAATCTGCTATTCAATTCCATCAACTGACGATCTATTGTTGCATTGAATATATCAATGTGGTAATAATGCTTGATTGAGATGTGGTCTTTTTCCTTACAAGAACGAACCCCTTTGTAGCGAGCATCCATATCAGGTATATCAATGCCGTTCTCTGTACAAATTGATGCCATAAACATAATGAGATTATCCCAACCTTGTTTTCTCAAAGTTTGAAGAAGTGCTTTTGTATTTAAGACTTTCTCCATAGCATTTAAGATGTCTACAGATTTGTGTTGCAAGGCTTTACAAAGCAAATCAGTGATTTTCATAATCTTATTCATTAAATGCAAGATAAATAGAAATTCAAATGACTTCATCGCCTTTAAAGCACCACCGGCTTGTCCACGTATTGTCTGTGAGGATCCTTCCACAACCAAGCTGCTAAGAACTATACATGTTGCACTATACATATCTATCAAACTGCAAATAGAATCATAATGAGAACTCCAATGGGTAGCTCCAGCACGATGCAAAGAACCCATCTGATTAGCTGCTCTACCCGTCTCGCGTTCACCAGTAGCTACCATATTAGCAATTTCAATAGCTTGAGCAGATTGTAACTCTTGATGACATTTGGGAGAAACACTAACAAGATTGACAATACAAGTTAACTTTGAAAGGAATTCCCAAATAGAAATCTCATCTTGAGCAGCTGCAACTAATGCTAGTTGTAGTCGATGAGCAAAGCAATGTATATAATATGCACCACACACCATGCATATTGCTTGCACCATCATACCCTTGACCTCGCATATTTTGAATTTGCAGATTAAAACGAAAGAGGACATTTGATATCTCTTGTTTAAGAGTTGCTGCAGTTGTATCTGAAATATGCACAATCTCAAAAAAAGGCTCTCGTAAAAAACCATCAACATCAACAAATCTCAAAACAATGGCCATTTGTTCTCTATTAGATTCATCTTTTGCTTCATCAACAAGAATAGAGAATTTAGCATCCTTAACTTCATCACGGATCTTGTTTCTCATTTTGTTAGCAAAAATATGCAATATCTCTTTTTGTATCATTAGTGAAGTGTACTTTGCATTTTTTGGAGCTTTTTCAAGGACAACATCATCAATATCAACTCTCAACTTTGCCATAAACTTTATCAATTCAATGAAATTGCCACGATTTTTAGAATCCTCATATTCATCATGACCTCTTAAAGCACATGTTTGAAAAACAAGCCATTAAATGCTATCAATTGTTGTTGCTAGTCATAACCTATTCTTTTGAATTTCTTCTGTAGTTTGTGCATTGATTACTTTGTCAATATGCCAAGTAACATTCTTCAAACCATTCACATATTCCACAGCATCGTTATGTGGTGATTGGGCACCTCCTACATGTGTTAAGAAGACACATCTATTACCATCATGAACTCTCTTCCAATTTTTAAACCCTTTAACAGTAAAGACAGTCTAGTTTGGCCTTTCATTTTCAAAAAGATAGCATGGAAAACAAAACACTGCATCCTTTGAAGGTGAATATTCTAACCAAGGAAATTCTTTAAACCAAGAGTATTGAAATCAACGAAATTGTTTTCCAAATTTAGTTGGTGGATACTCTTGATGAAAAGGTTGATATGGCCCTGCTTTGATATACGCTCGTCTAACCTCATCTCGTTTATTAACGGGATGTTGACAAATCGGAAAGCGGAACCCTGGTTCCCGTTGAAGAGAAGTATCATCAAATTCGACTCTTTGAAATTGAGAAGGAGCGACTCTTTGAGATTGAGAAGGAGGTTGCTCATTGGGAATTGAAGTATCAACATTAGATGTAGAAGGTACATCATGTTGTTTTGGTATATTACCAATTGGTTTAAAAAAAGAATGAATATTTTTTCTTTTCTTCCCTTGTTGATCCATTATATTAATAACCTATGAAAGTAAGAATTAAAGGAAAATTAGTTGACATAAATTGTAAAGGTGAGTAGGTAACATTAATTTTTTTTTTTTTTTTTAATTTCTAAAATATCATTATAAAAAAATATATCAAATAAAAAGCGTTTTCAATTCGTTCACAACCATACTACAACAATCAATTACAATGAGGGTTTTCAATTGGCTCACCCCTAACCTCCTAGAACCATACTACAACAATCAATACAAATTTTTTTATATTAACAACAACAATCAATACAATCATAAAGGGGGTTTTCAATTGGCTCACCCCTAACCTCCTAAAACCATACTACAACAATCAATCACAAAGAGGGTTTTCAATTGGCTCACCCTGAACCTCCTATCATCACTACAAATATATCAATTGCCTAATTTAATAAACTAATTAGACTAAAATAAAAATTAAAAAAACTAAATAATGAGTATGAACTTACTTACAGTGAGTGGAAGAGTGAGTAGGTGAGAACCTCAGAGCATTGCAAATTTCAAAACCATAATTCCCTAAATAATGATAAGCTTGTGTACTCCTGTAGAGTGAAGGAGGTGAGAAAATCCAACAAAAAAAAAATTGATAAGTAGAATATAAATAACAAACAAACAAACAAAAAAGGGTTTGAAAATCTTACCACCATTTTTTTACTGATGTCTAAATAAGTGTTTCCCCATTTTTTTCCCTTTTGACTAATGAGTTATTTGGATGATTGGATCCAAGAAAAAAGTCAACAACTGTAAAAAAATTTTGTTTGGATCCGAAAAGAAAGTTAAGAACTGTAAAAAGGTGAAAAGGTTTTGTTTGGATCAAGAACCGTAAAAAGGTGAAGTGGTTTTTGTTTGGATCAAAAACTATAAAAAGGTTAAGATTGAAGAAGCTTTTGCTTGGATCAAGACCCGTAAAAAGGAAGGAGCTTTTGCCTGCATCTAGAAAAAATGGAAAAAGGTAAAGGTGAAAAGGAGATCTCAAATCCAGCGAGCCAGCTGTTCCCACTTCCCTTCTTTTTGTTTATTTTATTTTATTTTATTTTTATTATCTATTTTGATTTTGGGCTTTAGTGGACTATTTACACTTTTGGGCTGCTAATCATATCTGGGCTACTTATATTTTGGGCTCCTAATCTTACCTAGGCTACTTATATTTTGGGCTCCTAATTTTACCTGGGCTAAGACTCAAATCCATGAAAATTATACAAGTTAAAAAAAAAAAAAAAATTTGGGAGGCTACCTAGGCTACAGCCCAGGTCAGCCCACATAATAGCTCCGCCCCTGCTACTGAGGACCCATTGTAGAACCTTCTTATATATATATATATATATATATATATATATATATATTGTGTAGAGTGTAGGTGATAGCTGATACCTAATAGATGAGTGGGTGGCTCATTTGGTCAAGCCAAGGGTATTGACTAGAGAATAATTGAGACCAAGAACAGTACTTGAAGAAGTCTTCCATTTGCAGATAGTTGATGACTTGCTACACAAAAAACTTAAAAGTAAATAGTGATTTTGTTGGAGTTTAATTAATTTCAAAGTTATAATTGATGGAAGGTAAAGGAATACACGTGACATTGGACTTTTGGAGTATACAATAAACAGTTAGGAGAGTCCATGCATCACATTTGAATTGGCCGACCCACTTTGGAGTCAATCGAGAAGCTTCCAAAGTAATCTCTTGCCCCATTTTAGACTAGGATTTCAACTAGAAAAACAAAATTAAATTATTTCTTTGAAATTCATATGGCACTATCGGACAAGAGGGGGTTGAATAGTGATGTCGCAGAATATTCGCGACCTAGAGGAGGTTGAACAATGATGTCGTAGAATAATTGCCCAAGAGATAAGTTCATCGAGATGTGCACAACCTCCTACAAATTTGTTTATTGTCATAATAATAATAATACTAGAAAGAAAGAAGCCACAATTCGATTAAATTACACAAAAATACGAAAACTTAAATATAATATTTAAATTATATAGAGTTCCAACACAACTCTAGAGGTTTTTGTGTTGGAACTTATATACTCCCTCCATTTCATAATAAGTGTCCCATTTGAAAAAACATACTTTTTGATGAAACCTTTTTAAATGCTTTTACATCAATGCATATATTTTGAAATTTCAATTTTACCCTCAAGTTTGTAAAACATTAGAAAAAGAAGGAAATGGTGTGAAATTAAATAGAAATAAGAACTAAACAACAAAAATTGTATAGAGGTAAGCTTCTCATCCGTGTTTCATTCATCCAACCAAAGCTTCTTTACATAAGCTTACATTCATAAAGGAAAATAAATAAATCAATTACATTCATTTGTTAATTGAAGGAATACCGGCTAAGAAAGTGGTGGTATCCACCATTAACTCCTTCATTTACAATACTCCGATGTCCACCACACTAAGATAATGTGCCTCGTTAAAACCTTAGTAGAAAAACCCAATAGGAAAAAACTAGCGAAGAAAAAAGAGTACAACATTTTTGTGAATCTTAGAGTAGTGTTGGACGCATTAACGGAACTGCCTCATTAAAACCTTGCCAGAAAACTAGTGGGACAAAACCTAGGCGAAGGAAAAAGAGTACAGCGTGTATATTTCCAAAAATGAATACTCTCCCTGATAAGAAAATAAATATCAACTTAACTGATTGCAAACCCGATGCATTCCAATGCCATATACCAATTTCTTGAATGTTTACGATGGTAAGGCCTTGGTGAATAAATCCACAAGATTATCACTAGAATGTATTTGCTTCACATCAATTTCATGCCTCTGCTTGGAGTTCATGAGTGTAAAAAAACTTTGGTGAAATGTGTTTGGTTCTATCACCTTTGATGTACCCCCCTTGAATTTGTGCAATACATGCAGCATTATCTTCATAAATTGTTATTGGCATACTTTTAATCAAAGGTAATCCGCATGTATCTCCGATGTGATGGATTACAAATCTTAACCATAAACATTTACGACTTGCTTCATGGAATGCTAGTATCTCAGAGTGATTAGAAGATGTAGCAATCAATGTCTGTTTTGTAGATCGCCAAGAGATCGCTATGTTACCACATGTGAATACATACCCTGTTTGTGAGCGAGCCTTGTGAGGATCAAAAAGGTATCCAGAATCTGCATATCCTTCTAAATATAGACCATGGGCTGATTCCTTTGAGTAAAACAAACCCATATATGTAGTTCCATGAAGGTAGTGTAAAATATATTTAATACCATTCCAGTGTCGTCAAGTTGGGGCAAAACTGAATCTTGCTAACAAGTTAACTGAAAATGCTATATCAAGCTTAGTGCATTGTGCTAAGTATAACAAAGCACCTATTGCACTAAGATATAGTACTTCAGGACCAAGTAGCATTTCATTATCTTTTTTGGGGCAAAATGGATCTTTCTTAATATCAAGAAATTGAACCACCATAGGAGAACTTAGTGGATGTGCTTTATCCATATTAAAACGTTTCAATACCTTTTCAGTATAAGCTGATTGATGGATAAGAATTCCATTTGATTTATACTCGATCTGCAGGCCGAGATAATATTTTGTTCTCCCTAAATCTTTCATCTCAAATTCTTTTTTCAAATATTCAGCAACTTTCATGAGCTCTTCAGGAGTCCCAATTAAATTTATATCATTAACATAAACTACAATGACGGTGAATCCAGATTCAGATTTCTTTATAAATACACAAGGGCATGTAGGATTGTTAACATATCCTTGTTTTAATCCATACAAGGATTGATTCAGTTTAATTAAGTACATATTTTGTGCTTGTAATGTATTTATTTCAAGCAATTTGAATCCTTTAGGGACCTTTATATATATATATATCTGCATCTAACATTCGATATAGATATGCAGTAACTACGCATGTCAAGTCCTTCTGGGACTAACATACTAATTAAATATCAAAATGTAATGGCATCCTATTACAGGTGAATATGTTTCTTCATAATCAATCCCAGGTCTTTGCAGGAAACCTTACGCTACTAAATGAGTTTTATATTTGACAATCTCATTTTTATCATTACACTTTCTTACAAACACTCATTTGTAACCCACGGGTTTCACATCATTGGGTGTTAGGATTACAGGTCCAAATACTTTGTGTTTTTCTAGTGAATCCAATTCTGCTTGGATTGCTTCTTTCCACTTTGACCAATCAGGTCTACTGTAACATTCGTCTACAGTGCATGGTTTAAGATCATCATCATCTTTTGAGATTTCAGTAGCTACTGCGAAAGAAAATATATCATAAATAACCACTTCTGTGTGATCCCACAATTCTCTTGTACATGTATAGTTTATGAAAATTTCTTCATTTCCATGTACATATACCTCTTTATTTTTTTCTCTCTTCAAGGACATTTTCCTCTTCAAGAGTTATTATATCAGAATTTGTGGGAATATTTATTTCTTGTTCAATAGCCTCTTCTAGAGTGTTATTTTCTATATTTTGTTGCCTTTTTATTTTCCTCTTCCGAGGAACTAAATCTTTTGAATCCAAGGGTCTACCACGCTTCGAGCATGTAATAGATGATTCATTTGCTGTAATAAAGTAGACTTACTAATTGGTACATTGATCTTTGCTAGTGTGTTTGCAGCCGATATATAAGACTTAGCTATTTTCGCTGCATCTGTAAGTGCATCAGGCATTTAATTAGCAATCTTCTGAAGATGACTAATCCTCTGCACTTCAATTTCACATTGACCAGTGCGCAGGATCAAGATGGGACAAAGATAGTACATTCCAAGAAAGTTCACACCGTTCCTCTATTGGTGGATTTCCTCCTCCTAACAGTGGGAACTGTGTTTCATCAAAATGAAAATTTACAAATCTTGCTATAAAAACATCACCTGTCAATGGTTCAAGAAATCTAATGATGGAAGGTGAATCAAACCCAATATATATTCCCAATCGATGTTAAGGACCCATTTTAGTGCATTGTGGGGTTGGAATCGGAACTTGTATAGCACAACCAAAAGTTCGTAGATGAGAAATATTCGGTGGTTGACCAAGTACAAGTTGTAATGGTGATTGTTGCTAATAAACAGTAAGGCAAATACAAACCAATACTACAGCATGTAAGATGGCATGTCCCCAAGTAGAAATAGGTAATTTGGTCTTCATAAGTAAAAGTCGAGCAATTAGCTGAAGACGTTTGATAAAAGCTTCTGTTAACCCATTCTAAGTATAGATATGAGCAACTAGGCGATCAATATTAATCCCAACTGACATGCAAAAGTCATCAAATGTTTGAGATGTAAATTCACTGGCATTATCTAGGCGAATCTTCTTGATCGGATGATCTGGAAATTGTGCCTGTAACCTGATTATTTGGGCAAAGAGACTAGAAAATGCAACATTACGAGTAGATAGCAGACAAACAGGTGACCATCACGTTGAGGCATCTATCAAAACTATAAAATAGCGAAATGGTCCACATGGTGGAGAAATAGATCCACATATATACCCTTGAATTCATTCCAAAAATTTTGGAGATTCAGTAATAACTTTTGTAGGAGATGGTCTAATAACCAATTTTCCTTAGGAGCAAGTAGTACATGGATAATCACTGGACAAGAGAATTTTCTGGCTCTTTAATAGATGTCCATGTGAATTGGTAAGGATTCGACGCATCATTGTTGATCTCGGGTGACCAAGTCAGTTATGCCAAAGCATAAAAGTTTTTGGATCAAAGGACTTCAGGCCTATCACCACATTTGTTTCAATTGTTCTTATGGTTGTATAATACAACCTCGAAGAGAAAGCATGAAGTTTCTCTATTACAAGCTTCTGGCCTGAAACAACAGAAATGCAGAGATATTCTACATTACGTTCACATGTAGTTTCAATATGATATCCATTACAACGTATATCTTTAAAACTTAGCAAATTTCTTCTAATCTTATTGAATATAAAGCGTCGTTGATATGTAAGTTTGGTCCACTAGGTAACATGATTGTGGCTCTTTCGGAGCCATCGATTAGGTTCATAGGACCTGATATTGTATTGACATTAATTTCATCTAATATAATGTCTGAAAAATATCTTTTATCTCGAAGGATAGTGTGTGTTGTGGCACTATCTGCTAGACATATATCTCCGCCAGTCATCTTGGAATTGAATAATTCATTATCAAGATCCATACCTTTTCATGAAAATATATAAATTTAAGTCTAAAAATAAATAGAAAAATAGATAAAATATGAAAACAAAATGCATATGAAATAAAATTGTTATTGATAATAAGAAAATAGAAAAAGGTTGTAAATTGATGTAGACATTTCCATCACCAATTAAATGGTTAAGTTTTCCATTAGGCTCTTCAAAGAAGTCTTAAACATATAAATGAGTTATATCCACGAGGTCATTATGATCAATAAAATTTGTTTCTACCTTTTTGCCCTTCTCCTTGATTGAGGCTTGGTAATGTTTGACTAAATGGTCAGGCGTACGATAGGTACGCGACCAATGCCCTTTCATACCACAGCTAAAGCAAATATTTTCAAACTGCTCAAGCCTTTTATTTTTCTATCTTTCTTGTTTGGCCTCATTGGTGGATCACTTCTGGTGGTATGATGTGGTTTTATTGTTGCGATCACCTGAATAATTATAACCACCACGCACATTGTGAATAATTATTTAGCCCACGACCGCAACCACTCTCCGCGACTATGGCCACTTCCGCAACCTCATCCACGACCACGAGATGATGTTGCATTCACTTCAGGGAATGCTACAGAACCGGTTAGACGGGATTGGTGATTTTTTAGTAAAAGCTCGTTGTTTTATTCAGCAATGAGAAGACATGATATCAATTCATAATATTTTAAAAATCTACGCTCTCGATATTGCTGCTGCAGGAGCACATTCGAAGCGTGAAATGTAGAATACGTTTTTTCTAACATGTCTTCTTCTGTTACTTTTTCTCCACACAATTGTTTTGAAATCTTGTAACCTCAGGTGCATCCAATCATAATAAGCTTTTAGAAGAATGACAGTTTTCTTGTGGTCATATCTATTTTTCAAGTTATTCCATCACTACAAGAAAAAGGTTGATAGATGATGCTTTTAGAATTTAAAAAGATGACCGTTTTTTAAAAACCAGTCATCTTTTGATTTTTAGGATGAAAAGATGACTATTATTTAAGATCAAACTTAAAATAGTCATCTTCGAAACAACAAAGATGACTGGTTTTTAAAAACATTATAACTTAAAATATTTGTCACAAGTATTGACTGGTACTCATCCCGAATGTTGACCTTCACTCTGAATACTGATCCCTATTCCTTTCGAGTATTGACTGGTACTCGCTCCAAGTGATTGACCTCAACTTATATTTATCCCTACTCCTTTCGAGTATTGACTGTTACTCATCTTGAGTGTTGGCTTTCACTCCCAATACTAATATTTATTCTCTTCAAGTATTGACTTGTACTCATACTAGGTGTTGACCTTCACTTAGAGTTACCTCTACTTATCCTGGGTATTGACTTTTACCCAGACATTGACTTCTAATTGCTTAAGATATGTGATGAATTCCATAGGATGATGGAGTTCTCCATTTGAATTTGATGCAATTACTCTCCCAAGCAAAAATGGGATGTTCTTTTATCATTGGTTCACAAGTAAAACTTGCTGCACCAATGAGGGGCTTCTGTCACACCCCATTTTTGCACCACCTTACTAGGGCTCATCCTTTCATGCATGTTTTTGTTTTATTTTTTAGTCTAGTTGCTTGTATTAGGTTTCTAGAGTCACAAGGGCAATGGATATGAATTTTGGTTCAATTCGGAGTTAATTTTGAGGGATAATAAAAGCTTTTGTGACTTAAGGGGCATAATCGCCGTTTAGGTCACAAGCTTTTCATTCGACTTTGAAATGATCTCCAAATTGTCAATCGGAGTTCATATGGATGCATATGAATTATTTCTAGGTTTAATTTGATGAATTAATGGCTCACGATTAAAATGGCTAGATGTAGTTCAAGTTGGTTAATTGACCCTTCTTTGGGTTAGCTTAAATTGACTCACAATTACCAACCAAATCTTTTCAAATTGACTTTAATTAGTCTTCATTTTATCCCTAAAAATGTTTTAGAAAGTTTAATTTTGGTTTAGAAAACATTTGGTTCAATCCTATGTGCATGCCTATGCTTTGTAAAGGTAGAGCATAGTGGTTAACCGCCTTTGTCAAACCTAACCATGCCCCCATGGTTAGTGATTTTCATCCTAAAATGTTCAAAAAAGTCTTCCTCATCGAAACACGGTCGTTTTGGCTTTTGTTTCATCAAAATCTGAGTTGATTTGACCCTTGAAACACTTCTAGAAGGAAAAAGAGTCCAAAAAAAGCAAAAATTCGAAGTGGGCTCGGTTGACCACCCAACCCAAGCGGCTAGTCGCCTGGGCCCAGGTGGCTAGCCACCCAAGCCCTAGTGGTCACCCGAGGCCACTTTCCTATTTCTTCTCCAACTCATTGCTGAAGCGAACTCTTACCTATTTTGACGTACTTGGACTCTTTTGGATGTGTTTCCTTCTAGTTTTTGGTAACTTTTGAGTCACTTAAGCACCAAGGGAGTCTCTAATAACCCTTAGATTAAATCTTAGGATTGTAATCCCAGCCATTGATTTATCCTAATGAAACTCTATAAATACCCTCCTATGCTTCAGCACTAGGGGAGGGAATTGGAGGCCACTTTATGCATTAAACTTGAATGTTTGAGAGAGAATAAGAGAGAGAGAGCTAAAGGAGAGTTGGAGTTCCTGCTGTAGCCTTAAAGAAGCTTGATTCAAGTCATCCACAAGAGCAAGAGAGAGTCTCTACAGCAGCAAGGAAGGCTTAACCCAAGGTATGTTCTAAACTCTAGAACATTTACGGCGTGCAAAAAACGCCGTTAATGACTTTCCATGGCGTACATTGGTACGCCGTTAGGTGCAACGCCATGGAAAGTCCATATTATCCATGGCGTGCATTTTACGCCAGTAAATAACCTTATTCACGGCATTTTACACACACCATAAATGATTATTCATGGCATTTTGAGGCACGTCGTAAATACCTTTTAACGACATATGAAAGAATGCCGTAAATATATTTTAATGGCATTTTCATGCAAGCCGTAAATACCTTCTAACGGCATTTTTATGCACGCCGTAAACACCTTTTAACGACATACGAAGAAATGCCGTGAATATATTTTAACAGTAGATTTGAGCACGCCGTAAATGCCGTTTAATGACATGCAACAAAGACGTGAATAATGCTATCCACGGCATTTTGCAGGCCGTAATTGACTTTTCATAGCAGATGGTTTGCACGCCGTTAATTTTATTATTATTTATTTCTTAAATAGCTAGCATTCAGTACACCTATACCTAATAACATTGAAGTCTCCACCCACACAGTAGTTAATTTCAAGTAATTTTCCATTTTGCAATATCATAGAAGCTATAAAGGACTAAGGGATGCAAACCTTGTTTAAGAAAATAGATAAATATATAAAAAAAGGCATCCCAGAATTTGGGAGCCGCATTAGGGATTTTTCATTTTTTCCTTCAAACCCTTAATGACAATATATGTTAATTAAGTGATAGCATCAAACAAATGCTTTCTTGACCTTATTAATAATAATAAATAAAAATCTATCTTGACAACCTCATTGGGAAAAAAAAAAAAAAAAAAAAAAAAAGAAGTTACTATTAGTGGAATATAAGATGTTAGAGCTTTATTATTTTCTTTCTTGACAACCTTCACATGTACTTAGATAGGTCCCACTAAAACCAATGAATTTGTCACCAGTAAAGAGAACACAATGCTTATTAATTCCTAGATCTCCATATTCATGAAAGAGCACCATACAAGACCTACAATAAGGGTAGATTCAGAAAATTTACAAATGATACTCCATTTCCTAAACAATCAGAAACTTTACAAACAAAACAGTTTTCTAACCATCCTTATTTTTAACTCTGTAATAGATAGTTCAAATCATCAAGAATTCTACTATTTCTTTCATTCCAATGCATCCAAAAATTAGGATGAGGTACATTTCTTTCTTGATAACCTTCACATGTACTTAGATAGGTCCCACTAAAACCAATGAATCCATCAAAACACACAAAGGAAATAGGTTGGGAATTTCCAGTATTCCTGTAAACTATGAAGAAAAGAACAATACCCCAAAAAAATACATTAAAAATTCTTACAAGGATGTCTTGACCTATCCACGCAAAGGATTTGCTGCAAAAAGCTGCCCAAACAACTCCAAATGCTATGCAGAATGGAGAAACAGCCAATGTAAGATATGAAACAACTCCAAAGAAGGGTACTTTGACAAATGAGTGTCCAGCATGTTCAAACCATCTGAAACTATATATTTCTAGTTGACAGTTACATATTTTTTAAAGTTTTATCACAAACTAATCACTCAACAGCAAAAAACTCAAATAAATAATAAATATGTAAAATAGATTAGACAATCTAGCACATTGTAATCCCGGCTTGAACTTGAAGAAAATCGTGATTCTTGCAAGTATTTCTAACAATGGAAATCATTATTCTAGACAACCTTAAGCCACCTTTATTACAAGTTTTAAAAAAAAAAAAAAAAAAAAAAAGAATCAACATTCATATCTTACCAATACTTACTGGGAAATAGTGATTTAATGCTATTTTTATTGATTAACTGTCAGCCATTTCCCTAAAATGTTACACTAACTATATAGAAACTGTTTGTCAATCAAGATAGGAAGACACACCAAGAGTACACAAGATGGATAAAATTATACTTCACTTAAAACATTTTACTACTTTTATTTATGATAACTACAGTGATGGGATCACAAACAAGAAGTGACACAGATTACAGTCCATAGGCCCACAAACAAGTGCCAAAAAACATGTCCACATGAAGAATTCCCCCCCCCCCCTCCTTCAACTCTTGCTATCCTTTTGGGGCCACCCAAACAAGGTTTCCATGATTCACATATGGGACAAGCTAATTTTCTTTTTGTGGGACATCCAGCTAAGTTTTCATAAGCTGAAAAATCATTTATTGTCCACATCAAAATCGCCTTTAAATTGAACATAGATTTACTAAAAGCATCATAGACCTCCACGCCATTATTCCACAATTCTTTCAAATCATCTACAAGTGGCTCCAAATATACATCTATGTCATTCCCTAGTTGCTTTGGCCCTAGGATAAGTAATGTCAATATCAAGTTTTCTTTCCCCATGTATATCCACGAAGGGAGGTTATAAGTAACCATTATCACTGGCCAACAACTATATCTAGAACTAAGATCTGCAAAGGGATTAAACCCATCAGTTGCAAGACCAAGTCTAAGATTTCACGAATCTGAAGTGAAAGAAGGCCACTTTTTACTAACTATATCCCATGCCAACGAATCAACCGGATGTCGCATCTTGCCATCTTGACTTTTGTGAGTTGAATGCCATGTTAATTGTTCTGCCTTTCCAGGTGATATAAACATCCTCCTAAGTCTTGGTGTTATGGGAAAATAACGCAAGACCTTTGCAGGAACTCCTTTTTGAATCTTATTAGTTCGTGGGTCTACTTTCCATCTTGAAGAATTACATTTCGGACATGTCTCCATAAGCTTTCTCTCTCATTTCTAAATAAACAACAATCATTCACACAAGCATGGATCTTCTCATAACCTAGATCAAATGCCTTTAGTAACTTTTTTGTTGAATAAATAGAATCAGGAAGCGTGTTATCTTGAGGTAGCATGTCACAAAGGATCTCAAGAAGTTCATTGAAACTCTTGTCAGATAGACCATTCATAGCTTTATGCTTGTATAAAACTACAGTTGCTGACATCTTTGTGTACTTTGAATAACCCGGATACAAAGGAGTTTCAGCATCATCCAACAAAGGTGTGAACTCTGGCTCTCTTCTTTCATTTGTAGGTTGTGTAACATCATCCTCTTGCATAAACACATCTCTGTACATTCTATAAGTATCTGGCATTTCAACATCTTCATGCCGTGTAGACACAATAGGAGATTCCCCATGAAAGACCCAAGTAGTGTATGTAGGATCCATTCCTTTTGTTACTAAGTGCTCATGCACTTTCTTATAATGTTGGTGATGTAAGTTTCGACAAACTAAACAAGGGCATATGATCTTCTCTGGGCTACCTGCCCTTTCATGAGCCATTTTGGCAAATTTCCCTGCTCCATCTTTGTACTCCTCTGAATTTCTACAAATTATAACTCATAAATTCATTATGTCGATTATGTAAGTATGTAATATCTAAACTTCTATTTATGACACACATTAAAAAGGGGGGAAAAAATGGAAAAAAAAAACAGAGAGACCTTAGAAATTTAATCCATTCTTTATCCATCGGGATTAGCCTGATTGCTAGCACCAATAAGACATGATAACAAAACAAGAATGATGTTAGAGTTATGCCCTAGAGCCAATCATAGAGATGATTGTTTAGGGATAAAGGAACAATCATTTGATTTCATTTATGTATGTCACATTTATTATTGATTTAATAAAAGGGCTTATTCTATTATGTTTGTATGCATCATTTATATTTACATAATATGTCCAAGGAGTTAGAGTTGAGAATATTGAATTACAAAGAGTTGTAATTATGAGACTGTAAATATATCTCTATACTAAACTCCTAAATCATTCCTAGTTGAAGGTTCACTATGATGGACAATAATGAACCATAGGACTAGCACTTGTTAGGTTAACTCTATAGGAGGATAGCTGGTCTCAAGCTATTTATGTGGAGACACTACAACCAACAGGTGGGTGCCTATTAATAGAATAGGTACACTGAATGTGACCAAAAATTTGAGATAAACTGAATGGAGTTTTAACCTACCTGTCAATCAGTTTCTCAATGTTATAGTGGTACAAGTAATCCTTAGACCTGAGACACCATAGTTACCTTATGCATGTAGCTTTAGAAGTTTGATAACACTAAGTGCAGATCCTATTCAAGGGTCTGTAAAGGTGTTCATTGGTCCTATTGCTATGTGTATGAAGGCTATGAGTGATCAACAAGGAATCCATTACTCTCAGGAAAAAGAGAGAGAATGTCTCATATAGCATTCATAATATAACTCATTCAGTCTATGGCCATGGCAGTGTGAATATGGAAAGGAGTTTCCATAAGTTCATCATTGAGTTGATATTTATGAATGAGTATAAAGTAATTGAACTAGGGACTTGACAGACTTCCATGTCCTATTAGTTTAATTGGAGACATTGTGTAAATAGAATGATGTAATTGTAACCTACAAACTATAACAGAAGGGTTCTTTGATAGATACATATTCACTTCATTAAGGATGACACCATGAACCATATGCTAGGTGTTATTCATGGTTAGTAGAAGCCCTAATTGATATAAGTGAGTTATAATCAATTAGGGAATTGGAAGGAGTTCCAATTAGACCCTAAATGGAAAGAGTTCCATTGTGCACACCTCGTGCTATTCCTACTACTTGATGATGTGAACCCAATGGGTCACACACTGATCATGCAAGATGAGCTTTGAAGTCTATGAGAGAAAGGGTATGAGTGCATAAATAATAGTTCTTTGAGGCCTATTTATATTTGATATAATTTATAGGGGTTATTGTGCAATTTAGAGAAATTACATAAAACCCTAATAGGGTTTCCCCCTAGGGCCGGCCCCCTTAGTGTGGACTATATAAGTCACACTATGATGTGTGACATCATAATAAGTTGAACTCCCCAAGGGTTGGCCTAGAATTTCCTAGCCTTCCTCTCTCTCTCTCCTCTCTTCTCCTACACTAGCAACAGCAAGGAAAAGGTGGAAAGGACTTGAAGCTCTAGCTAGGTGTGGATACCGTTGGAGGCAGCACACTTGGGCTGCTCATTCACCGCTATCCGGAATCAAAGCTTGGAGCAAAAAGGAGAAGACAAAAAATTCTGTAAGTGTTCTAACCTTCTTTGTAGTTAGGGTTTGATTTTGTGTTATGCATAGTTAGATTCATGGGCTGTGGAATCAAAGGAAAAATTTTTATATTCCGCACTTCAATTCTTCCTTCTTATTTGATTCCCAACAAATGATAGCCAAGATACCTTTACTATATACAACTCAACTAGAGTTATCATCTTTAAAGACAAAACAATGATACAAATGACAACATTGAATAGAATGTTGATTCCAAACATGCCAGAAATTGGTCTTCTAATTTCTTGAATGTGTAATATATAGATTTTCCCATAAGTAATAATAACTTCTAAAACAACCCTCTAAAAGCAGAGATCTCTTTTGAAAAGGAAAAACAAAACCTAAGCTAGAGTCCTCACAAATTAAGTCCATGTCAAATTAATATGAATAAGTTGGTCAAGCTAAATAAATAATTGAATTTATCTTAAATAAATAATAGATATTAAGTTTCTTGAACTTCAAGTTCTGTTATAATATAAAGAATATTGTATATTTCATGCATATAACAACTATATAAAGATAAAAATGGCAATAGCTCAGCTAGTAATCACACATCATTCACACCCAAATAGCTCATAAATTGAGATTAATAAGAAAAATCAGTGTGTTATTAAACGATAAACACATAATCAAAGTCAAAACTCACCGAGATTTGAGCAGAAATTGAAGTGAACAAAACCCAAAAGTGCACTATGTTTCCTTCAGAGCTTCAACACATGAAAACAAGACCCAAATGCAAGCCCAAAGCAACAACTGAAAATCACAACAGAAAATCATTTTTATAAATAATGGAGTCAGCATCTTCATCTTGGACTAAGTTTCCCAGTACCAATACTTCACTAGGAAGAGGGCCCAACAGTCCATAAGGATTTCATTAATTCTAGTAACTACTATAATGTATGGTAAATTAATTTATTTGAAAAAAAAAATTGTAAGACTAGCAATGAATTATAGTGCAAAATGTTGGAAAGTCGAGCAACAACATGCCTATAAAATCAGCATAACTGAAATGAGTATGTTGAGATGAACAATTTTCTATATAAAAATTAAAAACTCAAGAACATTAACATTAGGATTCAAAATAGAACATTACATATTAATGATGGTTTGAACATAGATTTAAAGAACTTTTTGTTTGTCGTTTAGAAAGGTGCATATGATAACTTTATATCAGATCTAGGGAAAAGTAAAGGCTTTGTGGTGGAGCATTATCAATCCATCTAGAGCTTGTAATGGGTTGGTTTTGAGATAGGTCAGCCACCTTTTGAGGTATAGTATATTCTAGTCAAAATGAGCTTCACATTAACATCCCTTGTTCCCCCACGCGGTGCGGTGACAAGGTGAATGAGCCTAACCAATCAACATCTTGCTTGATTTGGACCACCATAAACAAACGCGTGAAAAGCTCCACCAGTGGACCTAATCGTCCAATTTATTACTAAATTTGAACTGACAGAAAGAAAAGCATTGAGATTCTGGTTCATACATATCAAAAACAAACGCGTGATAAGATGCATCTTCCCCTCTAAAGAATCCACAATGCATAGGTGATATGACAGTATTGAGAGGCAAATAGGCGAATACCCCCAAGGGTCTATCCATTAACTGGGTTTCAGTTATACCCATAAGCAATAGAATTGAGTTTTTTAGGTTGAAACCCCCCCTTTCTTTCTCTCTGTCTCTTTCTCTCTATTTTGTTTGTTTACTGTACTAAGATAAATTTGATTTTTTTCCCATGCATATAACTGAATTTCGAAGAGTAGTATTACAACCATTGAAATCCAAATGAAAAATTAGAAAGCAGAGACATATTAAAACCCATATCAAAAATTAAAAAGCAGAGACATACCTTCAAAACTTTTCCCCTTAATTTGCATAGCTGCACAAGAAAGTCATTATCATCCTCCCTGAGAAAAACACCACAAAAGGTATAATTACTTAAGCGAGTACCACACTTGCATTTTTGTTTATGAATGTTTACATGTGAAAAATAGGTATGACATTCGCCCATCGAATAGGAATGCATAAATGAGAAAACAAAAGAAGAGGAAGAAACTCATATAAAATTTTTTTAAAAAAAATGCAAACTTGATGCTCCCAGCATTGTTACATAACTTGAAGTTAAAGCACATTAGACCTACAACTTTTTAAAACATATAGGTGACCTAAATTATTAAAATCAAGCAGTGAGAATAAACCAGGTCAATTTTAGAACATATTAAGTACCCACACTTCCATCCAAAATTTTAATATTAATAATAATGATAAAATCAAATGTGTATCAACTTAAAATGATATGCGTTTTGGTGTTGTGAAATTTGGAAACTCCATTCATAACTGTAGAAGAGAATGGGATAGGGAGGGCGAGGAAAGATCCCTCTTTGTTTAGAAAGCAAAGCTACAACTGTACCCAGACTCAATGGAAAAATTATATATATTAAGAATAAAGAAGGCAAGATACACCTAACAAAAGCACAGGACCAAAAAAGAAAAACACCCAAACCCACAACTGTACCCAGACTCAGAACAAAGATAAAACAAAATAAAACGCCCAAAATGCCCAAAACACCAACACCTAAGCCCGGAAGCACAGCACAGCACCAAAGCATAGAAAATCACCTAATGAGTAGAGATGAGAGCCCAACAAATAAAAGTAAACAGTGAACAAAAGCACCGCACCCATAACAGCCAAACACCAAACACAGAACACCCAATCCCCGAACGGTGATGAAGAAATATGTCAGCTAAATTGGACCACCAAACTAGCTTGCATATATCATCATCTAAATCATAAACGCAATGAGCAATTAAGAGAGTAAAGCAAATTATATACAAAGAAAAACCTACAAATCCACCCAAAGGGAACCAATAGCCCACAGAAACAGCGGAAGAAAGACACCAACAGCAGCCCCAACTTTGAGAAGAGAGACGATAGCCCAACCATTCACGCCCTCTCATCGATTTACACAGCCTAGCAATTTCTATAAACAAGAAAACATAAACCAGACAAAAAGGGAAAGAGAAAGAGAGTACTGTGAGAAATCGCCCCAAAGCTTCCGCTCCAAATCGTCCCAAACTACCCCAAAGCTTCAGCACCGAATCACATCGAATCGCCCCAAAGATTCAACACCAAAATCACCCCAAATCTTCAGCCGAGCAAGAGCCCTAACTCTTTCCCTTCTTTCTACAGTGACGAGCCCTAGTTCTTTCCCTTCTCTGGTGGCGAGCCCTAGTTCTTTCCTTCTTTCTACAGTGACGATGGAGTTGAGACAAAAAAGTGAAAAGGGGCAAGTACCTAGGAAACAAAATGGCAAAAATGTGGCAAAAAAAAAATCCCCCGCGTAACTTTCCCACTCACAAGCGCTTAATTTTCCCAGTCACAAGCGCTTATGTGGAGAAGCCATGAAAACGATTTAAGTAAGCCATGAAAATTGACAAAATTAACGGCATGCAAAGGAATGCCATAAAATAGCTTATCCACGGCGTGTTGTCTATGTACTGCCGTTAATATGGTCTCATCTCCCTACATTCACGGCATTCAATTTTAACATGCCGTAAATAACCTTATTAACGGCATGCCATTTGCGCACGTCGTTAATATGACGCCGTTAATACTCATTTTTCTTGTAGTGGATCTTAAGGCTGAAATTAGGGTTTTCTCTTAGGTTAGCTTTATTGCATGCAACTATTATGATTTCTACCATGGATTAAGGTTTCTATTAGTTAATATATGTAATAATAATGATATCCATGATGAGTTTTGCATATTTTAGAGTTAGATCATAGGTTTTAATGCATAGTTGTGATTCTAGGGTTTCCATTGTCCTTATTTCATGTAAGTTGCATATAGCATGCTAGGTTAGGATTTTCAAGTTGTTTCTTTTCATGGTTGTTATGCATGTCTTGCATATGGAATAATCATGATAATTATTGCATTCATGTTAGTAGATTTCTAGGTTTTTATGCATGTTAGTTAGGTCATTGCATGTAGGGTTGTATTAGGACTTATGTTTATTCACTATTTGTGTTATTAGCATGATTAGTGTTTGAATTTAGGCCTTAGTACTATTCTGTCCAGATTTATATATCATTGTTTTGCATGGTTTTGAGCATGTGTAAGGGTGCAAACAAGTGTAGGTAATTGTCTTATTGCAAATAGGGTTGTTATTGTTTAAGCTTGCTATTGCTTGAAGATAATTGCACAAGGTAAGTGGGGTTTGAAAGTGTCCTAATTCACTTGTTCTTCCTTAATCTTTCTCTTCTCCCTCTTTAGGGTTACTTCTTTATATGAATCCATGGTAATTTCTAGAGGTTTCTTTATTAAAATAAAGTTGCTTTTTTCTTAAAATTTCCATCTTGTGGAAGTTACTTTTATTTCAAACTTAGTTCAAATATTAGATTTTCTATCTTTCAAATAAGGAAACCTAGGGTTTTTACCATAGGTTTATATTAGGTTGTAACCCTAATTCTTATTCGAACTACGTGGACTTTGATCCATGTATTTCGTTGCATAGTACGTAGGCGCTCGTTTTGAGGCTCAAGTCCACCCTAGGATCCAAGCATCCTAGTTTTCTGTTTTCTTTTCTTTTTCTTTATTTTTATTGGTTTATTGTGCATGGATGGAATATAAGATATGCATGTAATTCGTGTGATGATATACTTGCTGATTTTTATGTGGTAAGATTTTAATTTAGCCTAAATAAACTAAGAAACCGAAAAGGTGATATGGGTGCCTATAGGCTTTGCCTAGAACCTTCCCATGTCATAACTTAGCCTCTGAATCCCCAAGTTCTTTGGTTTCCAAAAGACCGTTTTTGCCTTTCCTTTTTAAACATGGAGTCTTTGCAATTGTTTTCTTAAAACGAAGCATTTTTAGGGTTTTCCTTGTTTCCTTTAAAAAATAAGGTGGCGACTCCCTTTTCTTTTTTAGACCCTATTACCTATTTTCTTTCCAATCCTCGTGGGCCGATTTCATGGGTTCACAAACTGCATGTCATTTTACTATTGCTTATTTTACTAGTTGCAAAATGCAATAAACTAATCTTGCACGCAAATATTTAACATATTGACTCAAGCGAGAAATTTCTTAGTTTTCCAATAATTTTTTCTTTTTGTTTCTCTTTTCTAGTTTTTTAATAAATGGTTTTGGTATATCTTATTCTTTGTACCCTTAAGTAGCTCATCTGGGCATGGCTAGTGTTAGACTATGTCCTGTAGTTAGTCCTTTAATGAGTCTTTTGAATTAAAAAAGTAAGCATCTATGAAATATCCATGATTGTATTTTTACCATTTCTTCTGCTTGTACAAATTAGGAAATTATGATTTTTCTTCATTTTGTTTATGTAGCTTTTATAAAATACAGAAGAAAGTATATTCAAACTGACTGTGGAGGTATTATTTTTCTTTTTTTTCTTTGGGACTTCAAGAATGTTGGAAGTTTCAATCTAATATTTAACTCAACTCAACAAAGCCTTATTCCCAACTAGCTAAACTTATCAATGTGGTTATGATATAAATAGTTTATTGCACTGTAAAGGACATAGTATTTTGGTTCGTGTCCATTTATGCTACTTGATGGAAGTTAGTAGGCACCTCATTTCTTTTGCATCCTACCTTTTCATATCCATGACAATATTATTAGTTTCTCTCCTGCATTTTCTTCATGTCCACCTTTATGATTTAGCTGGGCTCAATCTAATAGTGTTTGTCTTATATCTAATGATGTTCTAATGTAGATTTGCAGGTGATGTAGCAGAGCTTGGTACTATTAGAGCAGGGACATTCATGAAAGTTCAAGTAGTTTTGAATCCACGTATGCATCTGGTATGCTATTAGAAACTTGGCTCTGAATGCAATGATATGAATTTCAATTATCCCAGTTTCATAAGTTTCTATATTTCAACACTAATTTGTTTGGGTCCCTTATGCCCTTGCCTTAAGGTTCCCTATCACATCAAAGGAGATCAACCTTCATATCTAATAATTGTTGGTTTGGTTTTTACCCTACTCTCGGAACCACTCATAGAGTACGTTGTGTTAGATTTCTGGCCATGGCAATATACTGTCTTTTTAAAGCTAATAGAATACCTTTTCATGGATAAGTTTCCTATTTTATGGGAATTGATAATGCTAGTAAAAAGCTAATTTGTAAATTAATTTTCTTGACAGTGAAGAGTGTGAAGATGCTATAGGGGTAAGTTGTGAATGATTCATGTTAAGCACAATATTAAAATAAAAGTAATATTCAGTGACCCAATTGCATTATCTATGTTCTGAAATTTGGTATGTTGTTTCTTTTGTACAGTTGAAACTACTGGTGAAGACACGTTATTCTTTGACAAGGTTCAAAGGGGAGCATATTGTGATCCTATCACAGGTTAGCCTCTTTTAAGTTAATGATTTTGCCTATTGTACTTATGTAACAGCTTTAGGGACATGATACAAAACCATGGGTGGAACTCACCCTTGAAAACCAGCTTACCAAATGATATAAACTCATGGGTAGAACTCACCCTTGAAAACCATCTTGCAAGGGAAGGGTGCCTGAGAACCATATACACACGGCCAAGCTCATACTTTAGTACTTGACTAATGTGGGACACGTAGGATCATAACAGCGCAACTAGAAGTTTTGTACTTCATTTTAAGAATCATATCCAATTGCATCTACTGATTGTTATTCTTGTGGATTTCAAATTATTGATTTGATTTATCTCCTAGGTCTCTGCTTGCTTATCCTCTTTTTTATTAATAGGTCTTAGCAAACAAAGTAAATATCAGTTACGAAGATATGGGCAATTAGCAGGCAAGCTCTCTGTTACCGCCTCAAATTTTGTGCATTTTTGCTTATATATATACATGATCTTCAAATAAAAAAATGGCAGGTTTTGATGTTCAATGGGACTCGGATAAAAAACATTCATCACCTTGCACACCTTGTTGATTGTAAGTACGAATATCCATGGCATATTAATTTCATTTTGTTTTTCTGATTTACTATGATTCTTATGGTTGTGTGCCCTTGCTCAGCATGCAAGGACAAGTATCTTGTTTTGAATTTGAAGACAATTACCTTACTGTTTTGGAGAGACAAGCAGCCACTGCCTCACCGAGCATTCTCAAAGGTTATGGAATTCCATCTGAAAGATCTTCTGATCTATTGGAACCATATGTGGATTCCTTAGGAGACAACTAAGCAATAAATCAAGATTTAGGAGACAGCCCCTTCTCGAATATGGAGATTGGCTTTGACAGATTCCTTTAGGCATGACTGCTAAATGTTGTGAGGTCAACCAAAATTTTTCCATTGCAGAATGCATGGTGAGCGCAGCTTGCAAACCATTGAGAAATCATAATACTGTGGCATGATGACAGCATGCAAACTGCTGGAATATCAGTAACGCCACAACTTTTAATCATCTTTTGCACCATCGCATGAGTTTTTCTAATATTAACTATAACAATTATTCATATATATTGCTTTGATTTGGAAAAGCATAAATTTTCGTAGCAATGTCTGCAAGGCAGTTAGCCTTGAGAGAATCATGTAATCAATCAACGAAATGATCATTATTTATTTCTTTATTCAAGAGATTTTGCTTTTTGCAAGTAATAGAGCATTTCTATGCTTTTATTTTGCATTCTAAAGGGAGAAATTTGATGTTGATATTGATTGGGCCTTAATTAGTTCACAAGCTGGTATGATTTTTAGGGATTTTGTTTTTTCCCATTTCTGCATTTTTAGCTCTTTCTTTTTGCGATTAGCACACTTTTACATAGTACTATGTTAACTAGATTTTGCTTTTTGCAGGTGTGTGGGTGAGATAGAGAGAGAGAGAGAGAGAGAGGAAGGGATATTTTCCTTTGATAGAGTCAAAGAAATGGGAGCAAACTAACATTGAAACTTTTGTGGATGCTCACTCTTCTAATTCGTCCCTTTTTTTTTTGTTTTTTTGTTTCTCACCTGATAGCTTCTTCTTTTTGTGTAGTTGAATCATGTACCATGGAAAAACGCTACAAGAAAAAGGTCAATAGATGACTCTTTTAATTTTTCAAATAAAAAGATGACTACAATATAAGATCAACTTTAAACTAGTCATCTTTTAAGAAATAAAGATGACTAGTTTATAAGAACCATCATTATTAGTATAGCATTAGATCACCAGTTTTAAAAAACCCATCATCAATTCGCTTTCCAAAATAATAAAAACAAATAATTAGATTTTTTTTTTTTCATTTTCCTCCCGTATCATATCTTGAGCTCCCCAATCCCCCTTCCAAAACAAAACATTCTGAGTCTCTCTCTCTCGCTTTCTCCAATCTCCAGCCCTCGATTTCTCTATCATCGCCGTCGCCCAATGCTGCACTCACCATCGCTACCAATTCCCCTTGCAAACATTATCTCCCTCTTTCTACTCTCACGCTCCCTCTCCCCCTCCTCTATTTCTTCAAAAGCCTTCACACCAGTCACCACATATGACACTGTCAAGGCCATCGCCGCCACCCCTGTTTCCTCCGTTGACATCATTGTTGCTACCGTCAACATCGTTGCTCCTGCCACAGCCTTGTCTGGTGAGTTCATTGTTTTCTTTTGTTTTTTATGTTTTTCTTTTGTTCTTTCTTAACAAAATTTCTCTTTTTACTCATCTCTGTAAGGTAGGTAAAGGTCAAGTTTCAAATCTAGGATTTTAGGTCTAAGGCTTCAGATCTAGGATTTTAGTTCTAGGGCTTCAGATCTAGTTTTTCATTTCTAGGGTTTCTAGGATTTCATCTATGTCATTTTTTGCATAATACGATTTGCTTATACTATAGCAATTTGAATTTCCTTGAATTCTTTAAGGCTCTATTTGGTTCACGGAAATTGTAAGGAAAAAAAAAGTAAGGGAAAAAAAAGCTGGCCTTTCCAGATGCTATATATTTGGTTGATGCTATGCAAGGTCGAGAGATGCTTATGAAAGCTTGTAAGCCTGCACTTGAGTCTAGTTACATCACAAAAGTTATTCATCATTGCAAACGAGATAGTGACATCCATGATTGATTTCATTTACTTTTTCATGTATAAATGCATGACTACATGCATACAATGGCCATCCTTTAATTGATTCTTAATTTGTAGGCATTGTATTTTCAATATGGCATCAAGTTGCACAATGTTGTGGATACTCAGGTTAGAGCCTTTCCTCACTTACCAAAACTTTTGGATGGAATTGATATCCATTTTTTTATCTTTTATTTTTGTGGAATTTCCTTGAAATGTCTTATGACAGTTGGACAACATGCTAGACATCAATAGTCCACTTAGTTTGATTTATGGGCGTAAGCAGATTGAAAGACTGCCTACCAATTAGTTTTATTGGCTATAGTTTTAAACTGCCACGCCTTAATTCTGTCAATTAGAAAGAACTACTTGGTAGGCTAAATAGCATTTTCAAGTTTTAGCTCTTGAAAATTTCTTCTTTGATCTATCATTGGCTAGATGATTCAGCATCAATTTCTTGTAAGCTCTGTTGATCATGGACTATGGTGAGTGTTGGGTTCATCAAGCACCGATTTGGCCACTAATAAATGTTGTACTACTGCACTTGGGTTTATACATGATAACTGATAAACTATAACACCATTGTTGAGATGAGATCAGTTATTAGATGGCCTCAAAGCCCCTGTGAGCTTGATGTCCTTTTGATAGTGGGCTGGCTAAAGATATAAATATAAAGTAAAAATAATTTTGTTTACTTTGATTTTTCTTGTTTTGATCCGATCCACCTTGTACATGACTTGCCGCTTAACCCTGGATGATGATTGATGATTCTCTTGACAAGAAGTTGACCTAATGAATGTTGTTTCATTGATATCCACCCTCTATTTTATAGATCCAGCTAATTTAAGCATGAGTTTCATCTATCTGCTTATCTTGACACCGATATTGCTTAAAGTTGCTCACCTTAAAGTAATAATTGGTCATAATTCAAAAATATCTATGTTGCAAACTTGTAACTGATATATGGCTATCAATTGAGTTATTTGGAGAAAGCATAATAGGAGGACCTTCGAGGGAGTAGAGTGGGTTGTTGATAAGTTGAATTTTTGTATTTTTTAGCTCTTTTTTGAGTGGGGAGATTTCGATAATTTTAGAGCTCAGGTCTCCCTTGATGAATTTTTTGGATAGCCTTAGAATATAGGTCTCAGTTTTGTTTTATTGTTCTTGGCTATTGCCTGTATATATCATGTATAATTTTTAAATTTTCAATACAATTTACTTCATCAAAAATAAAATAAAATATGGCTATCAAAATTCTATTTGTAATAATAACATTGCCAAATTTTTTCATCTCCAGATTGCTTATTCTTTTATAGAGGAGCAAGAAGGACAGAAAAGATTGTTGAATGACTACATATCATTTGTTGGCCTCCTTGCAGACCAGCGTTATTGTGGTATTAAATTTGTCGTGGTATCCATTTCATTTTTTTTTTCCTGCTCATATAACTTTGTTGTTTGTGGCTTAGTTATTTGGGACAAATATCATGGATGCTTGCCTAAAGTATCTAATACTCATTTCCAAATTGCTTTTAGATTCGATTGTAATCTAGGTAGCGTAATGTGTGTGTTTGGTTGGATTGGAAAACAACTTGCTTGAAGGGAACAGACAGTGGATTCAAACTGTAAGTTAAGCTATGAAGCCAACCAAAGCTAAAATCCAAAATCCACACAACACAGTCAAGTGGAGATTTTGCGAACCTAGAAAGTAGTATGTATCATACTTTAGGTCAGATAGTGTGTCATTTTGGGATAATTTTTTTTTTTTTTTTTTTTTTTTTTTTGGGGTAGGGAGGACTGGTTGTGGTATAAGATGAAAGCTTATCCTTTGATCTAATTGGATGGCACATAATCTGGATTTTGAAACTATTCTTAAAAGATGAGAGGCTGTTTAATTTATTGGAGTTAATAATTTTAATATTAAAGGACGGTGCTGGCAAAGCCTACACCAGTTGATGCAGCACAATACTATATTAATGCTGCCTGTGATTGTTATGGTGGGGCTAAAGCTTATGGTTTTAGGTTTTGAAGGTTGGTAAAAGGGTATAAGCCTTTGTAGATGGATTAGGTTGGAGCATGTCAAGGTTTCAAGGTGGTCAGTAGCTGGAATTTTATAAAAATAAGTCAATGGAATTCTAGAGTGCAACTATTTAGGGTGTGGAATGTTAGGTTAATGGCTTATGGAATAGCAATAGGATTCGAGTATGTCTTCAATAACCAAACATAAACACTCAATATTCCAGTAATCAAATTCTAATTTCCTTTTGGTAAAATGACCCTTATTTGTAGACAATAGAAAACTTGATAAGCAAGTAAAAGCTTTCTAAAAATAAGACCAATCAATATAGAAACCAACTAGGACTTAAATTCTTTCAAAATAAAAAGTTCCTAAACTCTTAATGGGATGGTTTATAACTCAAGAAAATATTCCCAATTGGACTTAAATTAAAAATAGAAACTCTTAGAAAGTCCGACCATAATAGAAACTATATAAAACAAGATATGAAGTTGGTAAAATTACTAAAATATACCTAACTATGACTAGGACTTAGTAAAACTAGCAAATTAAGAAATTAATCACTCAAACAACTACCATGGATTCTTTCCTGGAGAAAAAAGGTTTCTTCATTGTTATCAGCCCACTACCTTATGTTTAAGCTTCCAATAAGGGTATTTCTTCTCCAACCAATTAAGAGCTATGCCATCACGAGGTTTCTTAATATATGATTTGACAAACTTGAAAACACATTTTGGCTATTACTTTTCTCCAACATCAAATGTAAGAAAGAATGGATGAAGGATTTATAGTGTCAGTGACACAAAACCATTTCTAACCTTCCTTGTTGGGCACGGTAGCCGTGGGTTCACATTCCTCCAACTGATTGATGTCATTTTTGCATGTAATTATCCTCATCCCTTCCTCTTATTTACTCAGTCGATAAGTAAAGTTTCGTTATATATATATATATATATGTACTCGATTACATTGTATTGAAAATGAAAATGTTGGTGCTTTTATTCATTGGTTTTTTATGCCATAATGATGAACCTCAGCAACTGCTTGATAGAAGTCCCAAGTAAAATGGCTAATATGACATTCATGTGCTTGGTGCTAGTTTTTTCAAAGAGAGAAGTTTGGAAGTTCGAGATATAGGAGAGAAAACACAAAGGAAAGGTTTTAGGAGTTTATGTATTTGAAAACAGATACTCCATAATTGGTTCCCTTAGAATTTAATTGAAGTTAAAACTTTTGATCTTTTTGAAAACCAAGAAGCTAGAAAGCTTTTGGCGCATCTGGGATGTTGCATTCAAGAATAATTCATCTCAGTAATAGAACTAGATCATTTTTAATGAATGTTGCATCTATCTACTAGTGAGCTATAGTTTTGACATAAGCACTTTGTTGTAGTTTATTATAATTTTTTAAGGAATGATTTATAACTTGATTATCATCCTTAAGTTATTGGTTTGTCTTCTTACATCAGAACAAGATCACTCAAAAACAAAAAGGTGACACTTGATTAGACTAGAGGCCTATTTTTTAATTATGTCAATATGGATTTTGTATGCTAGCTCCTAAAGACAACAGTTTTATATCTAAATGGAATTGAAAATAGTGACGACTGGACTGATTCTTGATATCTCAAGAATTGTTTTTGAGTTTCCCTTCTTTAGGTCAATGAGGATTGGCCAAATTTGGTATACTTGGTGCTGCATCTTTGTATAGAAATACAACATGGTTGTCGATTTCATTGCTAAAAACTAGTTTATGTAAGAGTTTATACTTCATTTCATTTATGTTTCTGGATTTAGTTTTTTGGTTGTGATATTTGCTAGAGGTAGGAGATGTTCCCTAGCTATGCTGAGGAGTTGGAGCTTTGGTATTTGTTTTGTACTACAGGAGTATAGAAAGGCAACATGGCTACCAATTTCGTTGCCAAAAATGGCTAGTGCTTGATTTCTAGAGAGTTTTTTCTATGCTGAGAATGTGTGCATTTCTGGAGAGTTCATTATGTGCTGGACAAGATATCTATCCATTTATGGTGGCCTTTGTGCAAGATATGATATGATTTTTGTTGGAAAATACCACATCCCACATCGATTAAATATCGAGTTAAACATGTCTTCATATACCTATTTGAGCCCTCCACTTATAAGCTTAGGCTTGTAAGTTGGAAACTTAATATGGTATCAAAACATGTTGTTCTTAGGCCTATTGAGCCCGTATTTGCTGCCCACGTGGTAGGCCTATGTTAAGCCTGCACATGAGGGGGAGTGTTGGAAAATACCACATCTCACATCGATTCAATATCAAGTTAAACATGTGTTCATATACCTGTTTAGGCCCTCCACTTATAAGCTTGGGCTTGTAAGTTGAAAACTTAACAATTTTTTGGTTTGCTCTCTGTCTATGTGTGCATCTAAATGTTAATAGATCTCTCTTTTTGCTATTAGCTCATTGTTACATAGAACTGTTAAAAGATTTTGCTTTTTGCAAGTAATAGAGCATATCTATGCATTTATTTGCATTCTAAAGAGAGAAATTTGATGTTGACATTGATTAGGTCATAGTTCAAAAGCTGGTATGATTTGCGGGGATTTTGTTTTTCCCCATTTCTGCATTTTTAGTTCTTTCTTTTTGCTATTAGCACAATGTTACATAGAATTGTGTTAAACAGATTTTGCCTTTTGCAGGTGTGTGGGTGAGATAGAGAGAGAGAGAGAGAGAGGAAGGGATATTTTGCTTTGATAGAGTCAAAGAAATAGGAACAAATTAACACATAAACTTTTGTGGATGCTCACTCTTCTAATTCGTTCCTTTTTTTTGTTTTTTTTTTTTGTTTTTTTTTTTTATTTATGTTTTTCACCTTATGGCTTCTTCTTTCTATGTAGTTGAATCATGCACCATAGCAAAAGGTGAAAATTTTTTGAAGATGTTGCCTTTTTAGATTTGTTTTTTATTTAAACATCTAAAATATTGTAGGACTAGTTAGGTCAAGGGAATTGTGACTCTTGAAACCTTGTTATTCTAATCCAATGAAATGAAAATGATGGTTTTATAATTAATATGAGTGATTTAATTTCCTTTGTTATTTTATTTGTCTTTTTTTATTTGTCTTAATTTCTTTCATTTCATATTGAGAATTTAATTATTGAGTAATTTGTATAAACAAGTTGATGTATCAAATTTAATAACAGGTTTGTAGGGTAGTAAATAGTATATGACAAATTTTTTGTATATATTCACCAAAAAAAAAAAAAAAAAAAAGAGAGAAAGAAAGAAAAACAGGAGCCATAGATAAGATGACTGTTTTTTATAGTCATCTTTTAATACATAAGATGACTGGCTTTAAGAACATAAGATGACTGTGAAAAACAGTCATCTTATATAGTAATATATGACTGTTTTTAAGATAAAACCAGTCATGTTTTGTTGAATACATAACCGGTTTTAACGGTCATCTATAGCACAAAAAGATGACCATGTTAATGAATAAAGAATCTTCTTTCTTTGAGTCAAACATGACTGTTTTTAAAAAACGGTCATCTATTACTCTCAAAGATGACTGTAAAAAACGGTCATCTTATTTGATGATAAAAGATGACGCCTGAAGAGATGACTGTTTTTTTCTAAAAACAAAGATGACTATTTTGGTAAAAGATGATTGTTAAATACAGTCATCTATCACCGTTTTTGTAGTAATGAAAGGTAAAAAATTTTTGAGGATGCTGCCTTTTTAGATTTGTTTTTTATTTGAACATCTAAAATATTATAGGACTAGTTAGGTCAAAGGAATTGTGACTCTTGAAACCTTGTTATTCTAATCCAATGAAATGAAAATGATGGTTTTATAATTAATATGAGTGATTTAATTTCGTTTGTTATTTTATTTGTCTCTTTTTTTATTTGTCTTAATTTCTTTCATTTCATATTGAGAATTTAATTATTGAGTAATTTGTATAAACAAGTTAATGTATTAAATTTAATAACAGGTTTGTAGGGTCGTAAATAGTATATGACAAATTTTTTGTATATATTCACCAAAAAAAAATAAAAATGATCCATAGATAAGATGACTGTGAAAAACAGTCATCTTATGTTGTAATATATGACTGTTTTTTAATAACATAAGATGACAGTGAAAAACAGTCATTTTACATAGTAAAATATGACTATTTTTATGAACACAAGATGACTGTTAAAAACAGTCATCTTATATATTAATATATGACTGTTTTTAACGGTCATCTATAGCACACAAAGATGACGTTTTTGATATAAAAAGATAACTGTGTTAATGAATAAAGGGTCTTCGTTCTTTAAACTAAACGTGACTATTTTTAAAAAACGATCATCTATAGCACTCAAAAATGACCTTTAAAACCAGTCATCTTATTTGATGATAAAAGATGACGGTAGAAGATGTTTTTACTAAAACAAAAGATGACTGTTTTGGTAAAAGATGACTGTTAAACACAGTCATCTATCAACGTTTTTGTTGTAGTGATAACGGATAAGAGGGTCCTTTACCATGAGATATTCTGTTTTTAACCCCTCATCAAGGTGATGGCGAAGAAAAAATCAATGCCTTAGCGCGATCCTGCAGGGACCCTTGATTTTCTTGCTGAATTGTATTACCCAAATTTATTGCAGTAAGATGGATTTCAGCATCAAGAATTCAAGACAAATAATTATTTCCCGAAATATCAGGGGCGGCAAACTCAAGTTTCGTAAGGTTTGACATTGTCGGAGCGCACAACCAAATTAGTTAAAAAAGGAAATGGAAATAGTATGATATTGCTCACAAAATCCTTAAGCAATTCATGCTGATAACGTATTGTGAAATTAAAGAGAAATAAGAACTAAACAATAAAAATTGTATAGAGGTAAGCTTCTCATCCGTGTCTCATTCGTCCAACCAAAGCCTCTTTACATAGGCATACATTCATAAAGGAAAATAAATAAACCGATTGCATTCATTTGTCAATTGAAGGAATGCCGGTTAAGAAAGTGGTGGCATCCACCATTAACTCCTTAATTTACAATAGGAAAACCTTTTTAAGGGTATTTTAGAAAATGAGTAAAAAAGGTCCATTGACTTTTGAAATGGGACACTTATTTTGAAACATCCCAAAAAGGAAAGTAAGACACGTATTTTGAAACATAGGGAGTAATATTTTTGTTGCATTTTTATCAGTTCTTTTGGGTTGGGGTGTTCTCTGTTTTCGAGGTGTTATTGCAGATCTTTTATTTCATATCAATAATAATATCTACCTTCTGGTGATCACCCCAAAAAAAAACAAAAAACAAAAACAAAAACAAAAAAACTCTATTAAATTTTTCTTAATTAACTTAAAAATTCATCATCATTCTTGCCAAGAGGTTACAATCCATATTTATAATAAATAACTCCTAAACCTTGTAGAACAAGAAAAACTTAAATATAAAGACATAGTTAAATTACAAATACCTAACCAAAAGGAAAATTACACAAAATAACAATTAAGAAAAGGAAACAAATAAAGAAAAGGGAAATAATTAACTAGAAAATAAAATAAATAAGAAAATTACAAGAAATAATAAAAATTGAAATCACAAAGGGCGACCAGTCGGTTGCACGAGAGGGCCAGTCAGCGCGATGCATCATCTTCTGTGGTTGGAAGAGAATTCATTCTAGAACTCAAAGGGTTTTCATATTACAACAAACATATTGATGTTGACCACTCTATCCAATTAAGTGCTTAGAATATTTTGGACTTCTAGCTTGTCGTTCGTGTACCCATTCTCCACACTAACAAACCCAAAAGTCGAAAGTCATTAAATCATTTCTCAAATATGATAAAATAAAAACTCTATGATCATAAGGTTCAAAAACTTCTAGCATTGAAACTTCAACCAGCAGAAAATTGATGAATCAAAATTAGTCTTCAAATAAATTTGCGCTCATATGAATATAAGTGGATGTTCTCATCATGATGATCCACTGCATTAGTTACGACTGGCTTACAGTCATCTTCACGACACTCGACAAAAATAGGTGGAAAACTAAAACCCACTGGTGATTCCACCATCATCACCACCCTTAAATAATCATAAAATTTTTCAAAAAATTCTTACATTGAACTCAACAAAAATTCTTACCATCTTCACCTTTTTGTTTCGTGTTCATGAAGAAAGATTCAAGTTCATCTTCAATTTCCTCCTCTTCCACAGAAAGGAAATTTAAAGATTGATTTAATTTCACTCCCAGCATGATAACTTGCCAGAATAGCGCGTCATCAAGGTGTTGCGGTATTCGTGTTGTATTTTTTATAAATAAAATAAAAAATGTGTGATTCAAATTATTATTTATTATATGTGATTTTATGATTATCATGTCATTTATTTATTTAGTCCATTATTATGAGTTAGTAAGCATATCATTGTTAGGGTGTTATACATCTTTTGGAGAATAAATGGTTTTTCCAATATCATTTTTTTTTATGGTTTTTTGTTATCTTCTTCTTCTTCTTTGGAATGAGAAAAACCACAAGTTTTTTAGAAAACCTTTTCCCAATCCTTCTTTTATCTCTATATATAAACTTCTTTTGTATAAAATTCTATCTATCCTTCTTCATTTTTGTTGCATATTTTTATGAAACGATCTAAACCTGTTCGGTTCCTTATACTTGCGAGTACACTTGTACGAGAAATACAATTGTTGCATCTTGGAGGATTAGGGCGCTAGAAGATCTAGATGCACCAAGTGATTCACTCCGAGAGGCGCAAATCAACTCTTAAGGACAGTGTTCACACACGCCTTAATCGATAAATCTATTTCTTTTATTATAAATCATATTTCTGCATATTTTGATTTTCAACGTCCAAGTTTTTGTTCAATATTTCCAACAATTCGTACTTATTCATCTTCCACATTGCCGCCTTGCTTTCAACGTAGGGACTTTGGCCTCCAACCGCTTCAAACTGTTATCACAATCAAGCCACAACCTCAAGAGTGTTCATATCCTCTAGATTGGCTTCTCAACCCCCAATACATCCTCCGTTCTTTGGAATGACGTCAAGAACGATATTGGGCTCTGATTCTAACTAGTGCAGTGGAATATTCACAAAAAGAGATGAGCTCACAGAGAAGAGCACAATCTTCCACAAATTTGTTGATTAAGGGTACCAAAAAGTAGGCAACCACAATTCGAATTTGACACAAGAACATGAAAAGTATGGACAAAAAAGAACAACTCTCCATATTAAATTCTTATTAACTCAAAAACTCATAATTATTAATAAAATGGTTTTCTTTTGCTGAAAAAACAAAAATCCAACCCAACACCCCAGAAACTCGTAATCATTCTTACCAAGAGGCCACAACCCTATTTATAATAAATAAGTCCTATGGGAAATTCACATACGCACTTATGTATTGATTATTCGTACGCATGCAAGATTGGCTACAAAGTTCAAGGGCCAAGTATTAGTCAAGTAGTGGAAAAAAAACAAATTTGTTGGGCATCAATATTAGTAAATAAAAAATAAAAAAAAAGTTATATATGGGCCTGAGCTCATATTCACCCATACTTCAAGCATTAATTGGCCAAGCCAAGTGGGATCAATGCCCCATATAAGAAAGAAATCAAACTGTATAGCTCATTTTAGCTGTTGCAACTATGGGCATTCACTAGATTTGCCAAGGCTATTTCCCCGGCAACAATGCCAATAATTTGACCCCTTCAGAATTCAGAGTAACCATTTCACAGTCATTTTGGAGTCGTGTTCCTACAAGAAATGTATGGAGCACAATAAATTCGTTGATATTGATTCTGCTTGGGGTCTACCATTTTAATTTCCAATAATGAATATACATTCGGGGAGTTTGTTCCACATTCGAGTTCATCAACAATTTCCTCCTCTTCCACAGAGTGCAAATATCAGGGTGGAATCACCAGCTATGAAGGAACAAGGTTATAGTGATTTTCTTGATGAGCTATCAACAACTTGTTTGTGGTGATGACAAGTTCAATCGGAAGGAAGAGGTGGATAATAGATCTTATGTAGAAGTTGTCAAGGGGTTACTGATTAGTGGGAAACAACCAATTGTATTATTATTATTTTGCACTTCCTCTTGTTTCCTCTTGTTGCCATATAATGGCATCCACAAGTATATGCAATATTTAATTATTAAAGTAATTTCTATATGGAAAATGATTAATGGGATGATTTTGGGGGACCAGAAAATGAGCCAAAACTCTGAAGTTACAAACTTACCCCCAACCGCTTATTTCTTTCTCTTTCTTACTTTACATTATCTAACTCCTATCCACCCACTTATTTCTCTTTTTTCTCTCTCTATATTATCTGACACATACTCACCCTTTTATTTCTCTCTTTCTCTCTAATATAATATCTCACATCTACCCCATTCTCTCTCTATTATATACGGATACCCACCCCTTTCTTCTCTTCCTCTTTATCTTTCTATTTTATCTGAATATCTTCTCCTAGAAACATACCAATTTCTCTCTAAATCTATGAAACCCAGACCCTATATTCGGCGATGATATCAAACCTTCATTTGAGTTGAATGTCAACCCCCACGTACTCTCTGCAAAGTTTCCATCATTACTGGCCATCACCCGATCCTTCCATGTGGTATCTCTCTATGCACAAATCTGCCATCCACTACCCAATCCCCCCATGGTAGCCACCGCCTGATCGACTAGTGGTCTTTATCTATCCTTCACAAATCCGCACAATAGCCACTGAAGCACAACCCGTAAAGTATTTGTCGCCACCGTAGCAATGGATTCCCCTAGTTCTTCATCTTCCTTCTTTTTCTGGTTTTTTTTTTTTTTTTTTTTTTTTTTGGTTACTGGTTGTATAATGTGGGTAAGGGATATTTATCTTGTTTTTAAAGATAATTATCTTGTTTTTTTGTTACTGGTTGTATAATGTGGGTAAGGGATATTTATCTTGTTTTAAAGATAAATATATTGAATCTTGAAGATAATTATCTTCAATTTGTAGATAATTTCTAAATAATTATCTTAATTATCTAGATAATTTCTGGATAATTATTTTATCTAGATTTTTTCACACAAACTGGCTGGATCTAATTTTCTTCTTTTTTTTCTCCTGCTGTTGATTCCATCAATGTATGTCTACCTAATGAGTTTATCTTGATTTTTATCTTGCTGACTTTCTCTGATGTTCCTTTGATTTTTTTTCCCTCTAGTTTGGATAAATTTATTTGATTCTTTCAAACTCAATGATGTTGGTTCTTTTTTATGTTGAGAGTGATTGTTGTTGTTTGAATTTGAGCGTGATTTATGGTTGGGTATTTGATACAAATAGAGAAATGGTTTTTTAGTCTTTTTGGTGTGGATGCGCGAGAATCTCTGGGGTTGTTTTTTTGAATTAACAAATGGGAAACCAACACATCAGTCGGCCTCTTTGTTTGGCTTTTATAACTCATCCCGGGTATCACCACTGTTTCTATATATGCTCATAAATCTAACAAAATATTTTAATTTGTCTTCTGTACAATTATAGAAAATAAAAACTTGGTTTGTTGTCAACCTCAAAGTTACAAAAATAACCTTAATTTCACCAATATAAGAAATTAATCATAAAATAATTGGATATAATTGCCCTGACCTACCACAACCATTTATAATTAACCAACCTATTATCTTGCTGGAAATCTTGAACTTCCAAGTTTCTCTTTCAATCATGATTGGAAATATAATTAAGTGTTATGTGTACATAGGTATCGTGTGTGTGCCCCGCTACCTATAGTTATATAATATGATTACAGGTTTTGCCCTGGATGCTCCCTAGCCTCCTTTTCCAATGTAATATTTATGCCAAAGACAACTTAATTGGAGAGGGTGGGATATAGGATTGAGATTGGGATTGGGTTGGAAAACTCTATTACCTGCTTGGAAGTTTATTTGCATGCCTTTCAAAGTCACATAAAGGGTCCACCCTGTTAGGCGTACATTGTTCTATTACAACCCTCTTAGTCGTAAAGATGCCTACCAGCATATGGTAAGGTTTTTTCACCCAAAAAAGAAAAGCATATGGTAAGGTTTTTAAATGATAGTACAGAAAAATTGGATTCAAGGTTGAACTCCATCTTCATATCACCCTCCAAGGAAAAAAAAAAAAAAAAAAGAAAAAAAAATGAGGAAAAAATAAAGAGAGAAGAGAGAAAAAAGGGTGGGGGTGGGCAACTCTTTGGTGGCTGCTAAGGTAACTATAATTGTTTTAAAGTCCTCTGAATTACATGTAATTTTATAGCCAGAAGTGGGTAACTATTTGATTGAAATTTTGGGCGAAACCCTCTCCATTTCCTACTTGTATTATCCTTCACTTCTGGCTCTTTTCCATTGGAATAACTAAATATATTGTTCTTCAAACCGTATGTGAATATATATACACAACTAAGCATTTATGTCTTTTAATGGAGCTTCAAACTTGAGTAAGATTCTGATCTTAACACCGATCTTTTTTCATCCCAGTTTCTATAAAAAAGGGATGGATCAATGGCTGACTCTACCACTGATCTTAGCTCGTCCCAGTTTCCATCTCTGAAGAACTCATCATTGTTCACATTCCAAACGCTTGAGTAAGATGCCGTCGATGCAGCTTGAGCTATTGAGTTCTGATGTTCCACAAACAACTGGTTTCTTCCATCGCTGTGGTCAATTACATTTTCTCTCTTATTCTGTTGAATGGGTGAATCTGTGAAAATCACATACTGATTACTCTTGTTAGATTCCAAGCTGCATGTTTTAGAACTTGAATCAGATGGATTTTGTTTGATGGGGGTTTCTTTCCACTCTGCAGATATGTACTTCCTGTAAGATGTTTTACGTTCAAAAATTCGGCAAAGTGTCCATACTTCCTGGAAAACCATCAAAGCTCAGTTAGTATGGGACAGTTTATCTTCTCTTTGTTGTTGATAAAAATAAAAAAATGTGTGGGACAGTTTGTCATTTCTTGAGCAACCGAATGAGGTGCTAATGTGAAAAGAACAAATCAAGAAAATATTCAATTGTGGTGCATCTTTGGGGGTTTTCATCTTGTATTCACTGTTTCCAAATTAATAAAATTTATGTTTCTTTTTGCTGATAAAAAAAACAAAAAAATATATATATATTCAAAGAGGTCAGTTCATGAGTTTGGCGGTTTCACTATCCAACATAAAGACATTTCATGACACTAAAAAAAATATAAATCAAAAGAATTAACAATATATATATATATATATATGTATACGGTAATGATTCTATCAGTACTTGCTGATATAGGCTTGTATCAGCACGGCTACAAACGTACGATTACTGATTACAAACCTATAATTGACTGATTACAAATTTACAATTAACTGACTACAAATAGACGGCTTTTAAATAGTTACAAACATCCCACTGATTACAAACCTACAATTGACTGATTACAAATTAAACCTACAACTACGGGCTAAATAATTATCCATTTATAATCAGTCAATTGTAAGTTTATAATCAGTTAATTGTAGGTTTGTGCCATACTGATATAATCCTATATCAGCACGTGCTGATAAAATATATATATATATATATATATATATATACACATATATTACATGATGAAAAAAATACTAATTGTTGAAGTAATTTAATCTAGATATTTATACAAAGTGTTCTATATTTATAAAATAAAATAAAATATAAGTGACTTTAATCATGATATGCTAGACGTAATTGCAAGACTAATTTTTTTCCCCTAATCGTTTGAAAAAGTATTGATACAACAATAAATTTAAAATTAATAGACTTCGGGAAAGAGCTCCCCAAGAAGGAAGTCAGAGGTCTCATTTCCTTAGTCTTGACTTTGCTATTGACCAATGCAACTCCTAGCTATTAACATTGATTTCAATTCCTTATCTTCAATACTTCGAGGATAAAATTAAAGTACAATTAATTTATTAAGAACATATTTTTTGAAATTTAAATCTAGTGTTTTGAAATAAAAGTGTCCCTTATTTTGGGTCCTGAGATCTAGGGTCCAAGTGCTTTTTGGTAACCTTGGTATAAAACACAAACACTACAACACGTACAAGAGCAAAGTAATTGAGAAAGAGAAATTTGGAGGAAGAATAATAAGAATCTTACAGCTTCTTGATCAGCTTTCTTAACACCGGATAGGGTGGTATTTTTCTGACCCGGTGGAAGGCGAAACTCATGCATCATCCAATCAGTTTTGGTGCCTTTTCCAGCACTTCCACGATAGTAGACTAACGATTTCTTGAGGCCAATGCATTCATGGGGTTTTCCGACAGAATATACGGGCTTGTCGATGCCTGTGGCTTTCCAAAATCCCGACCCTGTGGCTCTATTAGGCCTTATGCTGTTCCTATACTTCCTCCCTCTTATGCAGAAGTAGTACCCCTCCTTGTCCCCCAGAGTACTAATCTCTTCATCGTCACCAAAATGAAATAAAATGAGATGAAAATATTCACAATTTATTTTTTTTTTTTTTTTTTTATCAGCCAAAGTAAATATTGTATAACTATTCACAATTTATATAGGAAGCAAGACAAATGAAAGTCAACCAGATAATACGTACGTGCATGTATTAGTCTAATCCACATCACATCCACCTCCTCATGCATCAGTGGGAATACTTTTTGTCCATATATTTTCGTGCTTTTTGTTATACTAATTATATTATTTTTCAAAAAATATTAAAGATGATAAAAAATTATAATAAAAAATTATACTTATAATATTTTTCACAGAAATAGATGAAGAAACATTCAAACCATACCTCAATTAAAAAGGGGGAAAAAATTGGCCTTGAGCACGATTTTATGACTCAATATGAGATAGAAAACCCTCTGTTTTCATTAATTTGCATATCAAAGCCAAAGGAGATAAGGAAAATTGGTAAAATCGATAGTTACCAACTTACCCTTCTTTAGAGTAATTAAAATAAAAGAAACCAGAAAGAAGAGGGCTTACTTGGAAGATCCCAAGGATCATACTTGTAAATATCTATCTGTTTGATGAGTTCAACACTGATAGGTTTTTTCCCCACCTTTCGCTGCAGGTAAAACCCAACAAGCTCGTCATCGGTTGGATGAAATCGAAACCCAGGAAACATCACTTCTTCATCCTTATTATTGTCAAAAATACTCTTCTCCACCTCCATCTCTGTCTCTCTCTCTTCTGTCTCTCTCTCTCTCTCTCTAAAACTCCTTAAAGCTTTACTTTAAAGAGTTGATCGAAGTAGAACCTTCTTATATATATAGAGTGTGAAAGATTGTTGAGTGGTAGCCGGTTGCTTTGGTCTCTTCAAGGGTACCAAGAGCTAATGAGGGTAAAAGTGTCTTGATCGAAGTCTTCCATATATTTGCTGAAGTTTCATGACTAAATGGTGATTTTGTTGGGTCTTCAGCACCCCAATAAAAAAAAGTTGTTGAGTCTTCTTAATAGGCCTGAAAAGCATGTAGGATCGAAAAAGACACATACATGCTTGAGGCGTCTTGAATTTTGGAAAGGTGGAAAGACGTATTTCGTATCATGAACACGAGTATAAAAAGTCTACCCTAGATGGTACGCATTTGACATGGCAGCGGAAAAATTCAAACGACAAGCTTTCAAAATTAAGGCAAATAAATAAAGTAGGGGGAAAAAAAAAAAGAAAAAAGTACCATGAAATTAATATCACGCCTGGAAGGTTCATTGACCAACTTGCATTTTTGTCAAACAAAACAATATTTTGTCCCATATATTGTGTAGTGTTTCTCGATGTGACAAAACTACATTTTTCCTTCATTGTTTTCATTTTTCTTTGTAAGGGTAATATAATAAGATAATATAATTATTCATTTTTCTTCCTTTCTATCCCTATTGTTTACCGAAGAAAGAGGAATGAAAAAAAGCCCTTTCCCTAGCTCACAATAGAAGGTTCATCTCTTCTATCTTTCCTTTTTTTTGCTTTTCCATCATTTCTATAAACAGAGTATAAGATATTGGAAAATAACAAATTAGTTACTAGGTGGTTTGAATCTTACAAAATTTCTCTAATATCTTATGCAAATTGCTTTAAAAATAAACAAACATAGCATAAACAAATTAAAGAATAATTTGAAAAAAAACCCCATTTTAGACTTTGTACGTAGCTTATTTAAAGGCTTCGTAAAACCCAAAAAACATTTGGCAACCTAGCAAAATTAACCTTAACTAATAAAACCCATAAGGACTCAAATTTCACTAATTAAATATTAAAAACTACTATAAATAAATAAATAAAACCCTAAAATAAATAATAAAGAAAATAAAAATAATTATAATAAAGATAATTTGACGGTCCATGCAATCCATGTAGTTCATAGCCGTCTATCCTACTTTAGAAACATTAAAGAATAACTAATTCATAGATAAATAAAAGGTTTGACAAACTATTTCCTTAGACTTTAAAGAGATTCAATCGATAAAAAGTCATAAGTAGACCTTTAGAACGCTAGAAAGGAAGTGATTTTTTAAATAATTTTCCTCCTATCTTTGTTGAGAAAATCATAGGCTTGTTCAATTCTTTCAAGAAACTCTAATTAGTTTATTTTATCATTTTGAAACAATGGATGATTTTTAAATTCAAAGTTAATACTTTCTAGAAAAACTAGTGCATGTTAAAGAATATATTCAATCATTGTAAACATAAAATTAAGAGCAAGTCATTGTTTGATTGTCCCATGGAAATCGATGAATAACTAGTTTATTCAATCATTTTGAAACAATGGATGGTTATTAAATTCAAAGTTAACACTTTCTAGAAAAACTAGTGCATATTAAAGAATATACTCATTTCATTGTAAACATAGAAGAACAAGCCATTGTTTGATTGTCCCATGGAAATCAATGAATAACTACGTACAGCACAAGACATAGCATATATCATAAGTACAAATCCATAATCGTGAATAAAATCATTTTAAAAAGTTAGATCGATAAACATAATTAAATTAAAGTATAGGATAAATTTTATAAATTCATGAAATACCTCCGTTTTTAGGTTTACTCATTTGCTGCCATCTTCTACAAATAAATTGGTGCATAATTGCATATTTTGAATATTATTTTATCATTATATATATTCTTAAGCACAAGATCCAATGGTATTCCAAAAAACAAACATGGATGTTCACTCATCATTTGACAAATCAGATGAGGCGAGAAAATGAAATGCAAAATTTAGTCCCTTGATCCTCTCTAAATATATATGTATTCCAATTTCTACTATATTCGATAAGTCTCTATTATAAGTTAATGGGTTTTCTTAATGTATGCCCTAAGGCTACATGTTAAGCCGTATTTAATGATGCAATCAATGCATGAAAAATTATGAAAGTATATAGAAAATTGTGCAAATTGCATTAAAAGAAATGTGAAAGTGTTTAGAAAACTATACAAATATAGTTTCTTATGTAATTTGCATAATTCTCTATACGTTTTCACAATTCTCTATATAATGATCATATCATTACCCTTAAGGCACGTTAAGAAAACCCTAAGCTTATAACCATGTTATTGAAATCCATGTAATGATGCACTGGATCCAGTCCATTTCATTTCCACGGCTCATGCTGTGGACTTAATGGTACATGGTGGTTCCAGAGTCAAAGGAATCATATTTTGTCCCTTTCAAGTTCGTGGGCAGCGTAACTTTGTTCAAAGAAATATATTTATTCATTCGGATCCTCGAATGTGCCCAATTCGTTCAACATTTTATATATACACATGTTTTTTTTACAAGTCAAAGACTGTCATATTGTCAAACACCATATTATTTAATTACGAAGATAATGGACAATTTATGTTTTAGAAATGACGCTTTGTCTTGTTTGAGAAAGGGGAGATTGGGAATGAACCTGAACTTTTTTTTTGATTTACTATCATTTGCTTATCAAAAAAAAAAAAAAAAAAGAGAGAGTAGTGGTGGAATTTTAGCTAATCAATAAGTACATAGGAAAAAAAACTAATTAAAAAAAAAAAACAGTGAGATTAAGTAAATCAATTTTTATGTTTTTCTTAAATTCTTTTTCCTGGCCTTTTATGGTAAGCTTTTTTTCTTTTATTTTGTTATCAGCAAAATAAAAAACTTTATTATTGAATAAACATAATAAGATATAGAGGAAAAAAAACCAATCCAAAACAACCACCCAAGCAAATAAACAAACCCATGCATAAAACCACTCCGCCAAAAATATAGAAGGTTCAAAACTCAGCAAAGGTGTTGAGCACAAACCAACTATAAGGTGAAACTTCACGCCACAACAAGACAATACCACTAAAACAAACCCTATGTAATTCTTCAAAGACACCACCAAAAAGAATAAACCAAGCCCAAACTAGCTACAAAAATTAACACACCAAAAACCCGAACACTTCCAAACTCCTACTAATAGAGACAAACTCATTTTGCAAACCTCCTTTTATAGTAAGTAGTTAACAATTAATCAATAAGTATGTAAATCTTTTAATATCAAGTGCACCTCATGCAACTATGCATCAAATGCACTCTAAAACTCTTACATGCGCAATTTCTATGTTGTGAAACCAACTATTGTATTATATAAATCTGCATCATATATGTCATATGTTACCAAAAATTAATCAAGTAAATCCGATACTTATCGGTATTAATCCAAAACTTATACTTTTTTAATCAATAACAATAATGAAGGTTGAAGTTCATAAAAATTTTAGAAAATGGCGTACAATTAGGGCCTATTTGGTTGTCGAATTCGAAATTAAACAATTCAAGAAATTTTACATAGAATTGAACACATAAATCCATCAACTTGAATTAGAATATTTTAAAATGTTGAAGTTATCACTATAATTAATGTAGTAAAATGAATTTCTAAGGAATTCATGGAATGCACGCCACTATTTTAAATAATTCATGAAATTATTTAATTTAATGTGCAGCTGAGATTTCTGACTAACTAGAATTTCCAAGAAAAACTCAGCCTAATGTTCCAAAATTAAGGTCGAGTCAACTAACACAACTGGGACCCGAGTTTCCACGTAGATTGCGCCAACATGATCGAGAAGCAAGGTCCAACCTTCTGCTAAAGCCAGTGACCTTTGAAAAACTAGTGTTGCTTTGTTAGGACTTCTAATTAAATGTGGTCCATACAACAAATGCCGATATATATTATATATATCGAGGATTAGGATAGAGGCCGGATACAAGATTTGACCAAGTTTTCTTTTTCTTGTTTTTTTTTCTTTTTTTTTTTTTAGACTCTGTCGAAGAAGTATATTTTGTAAAATCTGCTATTGGATTATAATCTCCCTATATAAACCATACATGCCAATTAAAAATCAAGTTGATACGAAATCGGTTCCATCCGATCCAAATTTAGAACTTATATTTCTAAGTAATAAAAGTCTCACATTTATAGATGAATTAGTTATTAATATTGAATCAACTTGATTTTTGACACGCATGGATCTACATAGAACTTATGAGGTGTTGGATATTTTGGATTATTCTAGACGACATGTGCTAATGCGTGACGGTCGTGATCGCCCAAATCGTGTGGAATATCCCTTACCTTATTAAAACCATTCATGGAGAGATTTTGCTTGCATTGCTGCCACAGAAAACAAATATTTTTGTTTATGAATTAGAAAAGAGTAAAGAACGAAGAAGTCTAAGTCCAAGTCTTTGATTTAATGAGACAGCAATAGTCAAGTCTTTAGAAACCTTCTACTCTACTGTGAGGCAAACTTGAATTTGTCCTATTCTTCCAGCAACTAGTGGTCCTCAAATAGGCTATTTTGACTCCGACATACCGTCTTTTGTCTTCTGAATGGGACATATCAACTAGTCGTGGGTTATTTCCTAATAATAAAATGCCCACCTTCTCTGACTCTTTCTTAAGTTATCTAAACGATGAAAATGTGGGGGACTTTTAATTCAAACATATTTCCTCCCTTTTCTCCTCTCTTACCAAAAGAGTGGAATCATTTGAAAAATATTTTTATAATAATAATTATTTAATATTTTTTTGAATTTAGTGTGGTCCTTAGCCAAAAAATAAATAAAAATAAACAAAAAAGACCAACACTTGTTACTATTTTTTGGTTAGAAAAAGTTGGTTACTTTTAGTCATAAGCTTTTCTAAACGACTAAATCCCACTTAAAAAATAATAAGAATTTGTTAATCATTTGTGTGGGTTAATTTCTAACTCAAAGGTTAATGGTTGTCGCGTCTGGTGGTATGTCCCGTCTCAATAAGGGTTTGGTTTAGCACATAGAAATCTTGATTTTAATTCCGTCTAAATAAGTATTTACTCCTATCACAACAAACATGTCGCTAAAGCATCCAAATCTGCTGTTAAAATTACCTTCTAACGACAAATATTTATAACCATCACTAAATTCCTTGCTAAGAATCACCATTTTTGTGGTGGGATATTGTTCTTGTGAGCTATATGTGGGTTAATTGGGCTGTCCCGTATCTCGATCACCAACTACTATTTTGATCAATTATTTTGGCCCATTGGTGATCCTTGTGATTTTTTTTTTTTTTTTTTTTTTAAAGTGTTTGGAGCATCTTTTAGGTTAAATATATACTCGTTGTTTAGGTTACATTGCAGCAAACTTTCTTGGGAAAGGTTCTCACTTCAACACCCGACCATACCTCCGAGGATTAGTTCTGGACGAAACCTAGGGACACCTTGGGAAACCAAGAAGTAACCTTTTTTTTTTTTAAGGACCAAAATAAATAAATAAATAAATAATTGAAGTAAACCCCACCCCCACCCCCTTTTTTTTATAGGTAGGAAATTATATACGTTGAAGTAATCATTTCTGCTCTGTCTGCTAATAAACAGAGCACTGAGTTTTAAAAAAGTAATGACACCAACTAATAATCTTCTTCATTTATAACCCCCCCCCCCCCCCCCCCCCCCCCTCTCTCTTCCCCTTTCTACTAACTATATAATCTTCGACTATTTTAGAGTCTTCCACCATGGAAAAATCCAAGAACTTAGTGACATTTTCCATTTAATTGATATTCAAAATGCTTTCAGATATGCATCTATTCATTCTTAATAATATCATTTTTTTTAAAGCGTATTTGGTAAAATTGATTTCGCCAGTGATGTTTTGGATGTAATGGAAAACTCTACCGAATCATCGTTGCCAAAAAGGAAGCCTAAAACAAGTGCAACCTTTCTTGATCGTAAAATTTTCGAGTTAAGGTCAAGCTCGTCCAAATGATAAAAATGACTTTTAAAAGCAAATCTTCATTGCTTTTACTTAAAATCAAATATTTTGCTTTTTGCTTTTTAAAAGTTCTTTTTATTTCCTCTAACCAAACAATGCTTTTTATAAGAATTATTGATGAGTAAAGTTTCCAAACTTGTAACCTATGAGGCTTTTAATTTGGGAATTAACCCATATGACTGTTGGGCTGTTACCCCAATTAATTTGGCTTTTATAACTTTGGAGGCCTCTATTGGCACCCAAAAACTCGCTTTTCATCCCCCACTTATTTTATACTTTAATATTTTATAAAAAATATATAAGATTTTCAAAAAAAAACTGATTGCACTGTCTATTAGAAAACATCATTTTGAATAACTTTTTAGAAGAAAGTTTTTTTAAAATCTATCGTTTAAGTGGACTTTTTAGTCATTTATGGAGCGAATACTATAAATGACAAAAAAGTATACTTAAATGATAGATTTTTGAAAAACTTTCTTCTAAAAAGTTGTTCAAAATGATGTTTTCTAATAGAATATATTATCAGTTTTTATGAAAACCTTCTATATTTTTCATAAAACCTTAAAATGTAAAATAAGTGAGGGATAAAAAGCAAGTCTTTGGGTGCCAATAGAGACCCTCTATAACTTTATAGCACTAGCTGTTAGGGCATTAAAGCCCAAGACCTAGATGCCTATATAAAGACACACACCAAGAGACCTAAAACATATCAGACATACACGTTCTTCTCTTTTCTTCTCTTCACAGTTTACATTCTTCATTCTTTTTTCTATATTTTCTCTATATTTTGGGGTAACTGATCGAGGACGGTTCAAATTACTCTTCCTATGAACGTACTCATAGAAGAGCTAGCTGTGAGCTTTTAGGGTTGCATCTTGGAGGTCTTGTCGTCTGCCAGAACCTGTACATAGGGAGGCGATAACTCTTTTAGGACAATGTGAGCACACGTGCCTTCCCACAGGCCGGTTATTCTAACTTTATCTCTTTAATTTTCTCTCATGTAATTATGCTTTATAATTTTAATTGTTATTACTTGTGTGATTCGATATTTTATATTGTGAAATTTTTCAATTTCTATTAATTATTTGAACATTTAGATCAATTATATACACAGAAATTTCCCCAACACTTTCTGTTTTTTCAACTTTTTGCTTTCAAAAACAAAAAAAAAATTTAAAATAAGTGCAACCAAACGGTGCCTTAATTTGAGTCATTTGGCTTGGGAAGCTCTCAAAGACGTCATTTGCAAGAAATTGGCATGGGAGCTGACTTGAGACATACACTTTCACAGTGCAGTGGCGATTTGGATGAGTTAGAAATGAGAAGAACAAGCCAAAGATTAATGGAACCCATGACTTGGGATTGATACATTTTCTATAAAAAAAAACACTTAAAATTTGTTTTTTCCCTCACTTTTCTTATCTTCTTTTCAAGTGAATGTATTTTATATTTTCATTTAGGTTGAATTTTTCTGACTTTCAGTAGCAGCTAAAGAAGAATATTTTCCATCAATGTGTTGCCGAAAGATTTCATATGATTTGTTTTATACACTATATTTGTTGTTTAAGGTTTGTTTTGGTCATTTGCACCATTTGGCTTTCCATAATATTATTATAATGGTAATTTCATTTTTTTTTTTTCCCCCTCACGCATTTCATATGTTCCCTTCTATTGAATTTGTTATTGGTACAATGTATGAAAAAGATGTAGAAGGAAACAACAAATATTTCATTGTGAACAACTGGCAGCGTTATTCAATATTACCAGTAGAAAACTGAAAACACTACGTACATAAGCAGAGCATGCCTAGAAATTTGAACCATGTGAAGAAATTCCAACCAAAGGGAAGCAAAATATACATAAATTTGCTTTCTCGACGTGTGCCTCTGCGGTGATAGAATAAAAAGATGAAGGGGAAAAACTAGTGAGAAGAGAAACCAAAGAGAAGGAATTTCTTATGTGTGTACATATAATATATAATGCAAATAAGTGTTCATTTCTTAAGATTTTAAATATACTAGTTTGTGCATATGGGCGTTGCACGTGAACCATTATAACTAAAATATGATTAGAATGACTCAATGTGCTAACCTAGTTGGGATCTTGAGTTTCTTTATAATGTTTAATAGCACTTTCCTTTTTTCTTTATATATATATATATATATATATATATATATATATAAGAAAAAAATAGTTTAAGGAAGTGAAAGTTTACTTGGTCTCGAATTTCTAAAAGTAAAATATTACTAAAATCTTCCCGTTTCAATTTCAATGATTTTATATTAAATCAAAAGACATCAAAGCATTAAATAATAATAATATTTATGAAGTAGAAAATTATTGAGTACCCTGGATTTAAACATGACAACTTTGAAGTTATTACCCAAAAACCTAAAACAAAGTTAATATGCATTTACATTTAATGGATTGAGAAAATAAAAACCTCTGCACAACTGGTATTCTATAACCAGTTCCAATCCATAAAATTACCAAGTAAAAAAAATAGGAATGATTGACATAAGAATAATAAAATCTATAAGAACAAAAACCTCTAATTACAACACACTGTCTTAATGAAATAGCGTATTCAACAAATCACTATAAACATAAGGTAAAATATAAAATACAGGAAAAAAAAAAAAAAAAAAAAAAAAAAAAAAGAGGGGGATACCTCTTAAGTGAGACATTGAATCTGTAAGAGAACATCAAAGAGATATTAAGCATATACCAAAAAAAATACAAAATACAAAATACAAAATATAAAAAATAAATAAAACTATACCTTTGACGTGGGATTTTCAATCTCCAACTAAGAATAAGAGAAGATGAATGTAAAATTCATAGGGTTGGCATAGGGATATTAAAGGGATACATAATAGGGGACAAAGAAGGAGAGACGTATGAGTTTTTCTTATTATTTTTTGCTGCAAAAAACGAATGAATTAATAGGAAAGGAAACGTATAGGCTAATGGAATAGGATTGTAGAACTCTAATTAAATTAGTGTATAAGGAAGGGAAACATATGGGTTAGTGAATAGGATTGTAGAACTCTAATTAAAGTAGGTTTCTCCATGATTTAATTAATCATGTTTTTTTTTTCTTTTTGTCTTTTAGATTACTTAAAGGTATTGATGTCATTACATTTTAAAATAAGGGTATTTTGGAAAATCAAAAGGTTTTTTAGGATTCACCCTTTTATAGATATAGATATAGATATCATATATATGTGTGTGCGCGTGCATACACGTGGAGAATGACCAAACTTGCAAAGAAGAGATCGACATGCTACAATTTGATATAGTTAGAGTCAAATTGCCTGCATCTCTCTTAAAAAAGATCTCTCAAGTACATTCACACCATTTGGTACATATCTTAATCATTCATATGGTGAAAATCTCTCGGGTACATTGAACTGTCAAATACGCATCTTAATCATTCATATTTTATCTCTTCCTCTCTCATGCATGCATGCACGCACGCACACACGCAACTACAACTCCAATTCCAATGTAGTGAATAATTCAAATTATTTATTTTTTGTCCATTCTTTACCGTCACACTGAGCATTAGTCTTCCTTTTACTTTCCCACGTAAATCAAAACAAAAACATCCTTGTTAAACAGACAAACAATAGTATTGCAGAATGCCAAGGCTTTCTTGCCCATGTAATTTTTTTAAAAAATATAAAATAAAATAAAATAAATCCTTATCAAATATACTTCATTTAATAGATCTATGTTTTCCATTTAACAAAATCTTAGTAATCCTCCCCCCCCCCCCCCCCAACAAAAAAAAAAAAAGGGTAGAAGGAGGTGATCAGAATGATTCTCTTCATGGGAGTAATCATAGGAGCATCCTACCCGCTTAGAACCAATGACAAGAGCAGCTCAAACATGGTGTAGAGCAAGATTGAAGCATGCACTCCCTTAAACCGGTTGAGTCAAAGTTTGACCCAATCAATCCCACCTAAGGCATTAGTCTTTTGCATGGTCAACCCTTGTGTTTTCGCATAATTTTTTCACATAGTGATTAGCTTATTAATTATAATCTTGATGCATGCATGTGGAGAACAACCAAACTTTGGGAGAAGAGATCAACATGCCAAAATTTGATCTAGTTAAAGTCAAATTGCTTACATCTCCTTGGAAAAAGATCTGTGAAGTACAGTTGATCGTTTGATATGCTAAAAATGGGCACACTTGACTGTTAAGTACACATCTTAACCACTCTTATGGTGACTCTCTCTCTCTCTCTCTCTCTCTCTCTCTCTCTCTCTCTCTCTCATGCATTCACGCACGCAGTAGCCAAACAATATTAATGTTCCTTTTACTTTCCCACGCAAATCAAAACAAAAAAGGATCCTTATAGAAACAGACAAACAATATTATTGGGGAATGACAAGGTTTTCTTGCCCATGTCATTAAAACAAAAACATCCTACCTAAGCATACTTTATTTAATAGATATATGTTTTCCATTGGTGTTCCTTCACTTTCTAAGAAGACAATATAAGTATCATGTTTCGTACTTGAACAAGATTTAATAAAATGTTAGTCTTTTGCATGGTTACTGGTAGGGATGGCAATTTCGCCCCGATCCATAGGGTCCCGATTCGATCCATACCCGAATGGGCGGGTATTTTTTATTTTTTTCGGGTATCGGGTCGGGTATGGGTATAAATTTTTAAAAAATTTCAGGTACGGGTCGGGTATGGACCCCAACAAGGAAAAACCCGAAGCCCGACCCGACCCGCTATATTTACAAAATATATATATGTATATATATATATATATATATATATATATATATTACAATAAAATATAAATACCTACTTAAACCTATCTTGATATAGGCTTATGGAGTCCATTCGAAAGCTCATTATGTATTTTTATTGTTTTTTAATTTTTATATTTGTGTATAATATTTGTGTGATCATATTAGGTATGATTTTATTTGAACAAGATCATATTAATTAGGTACTAAAAACATTTATAAGCTTGGTATATGATTATATGAATAACATGTAATAGGTGTAAGTAACAAAAAAATGGAATTTGGGGAAAAAAATCCTCACAACAGGGCGGTCGGGTATGGGCGGGTTGGGCATGGGTAGTCCAATAAAACAGTGGATCGGGGATGGGGGTTAATTGTTCATACCCATCGGGTATCGGGTCGGGCATGGGTATAAGAAATTAAAGGTCGGGTCGGGTATGGGGTAGTGTCGACCCGCATCCGACCCGACCCATTGCCATCCCTAGTTACTGGTACCCCTTGTGCATGTTATTTCGCATAATTTTTTATTTATTATGTATCTTGTGCATGTGTGCCTACTATCATTCTCCTAAAATCCACTCTTATCTGTATGAAATATATTGTAGAAGGAAAATGCTACTTCACCCACTTTTTATTACTTATCTTTTACTACTCACCTTATATGTCAAAAGTAAATAGGTAAAAGCTATCATGTAGGGCCAACACAGAAAAATGAAAAACTATCACGGATGAATGAGAAGAATATGAATGAAATAGCACTACTCATTGCTGAAAGGATCAATCCTTATTGATAGAGTTTGTATCATTATGATCAAAAACATTGTAATGTTGAAATTTGTGGATGACAGTGGTCTTCCAGCTATATATACTTCGAAAAGCTAGTGAAGTTACAGTAATAATAATATTAAGGAAAATGCTATGGATCCCTAAATTTATCTCTTTCTTAATGATGTGGTTATTGATATGACATGCATTTATAGAAGAAAAAAATGACATTTGATGATGTGGTTACTATTACACCATTACAGAAAAAAAAATAAAAAAAACAAAGATGAATAACATTGCTCTGTGCGCTGTTAATTATTCTAGTTATAGCATACGGAGTAATATGCATGTTTTCACTTAGTTTATACAAACAATTAGAATTCGCTACCGACAAAGTTATAAGAGTCACTTTCCTTGGGCCAAATTATATTAATTATGAAAGTCATCTTGCATTATTTCCACGTGGCCATGAGCTCATGAACTGGCTTTGTGATAAGGAGCCATGTTTCCCTAAGGAGAGAAGAATGATTAAATTGGTTACAACACTATAAGATTCAAAACCTAAAGTCAAGTAGGATTAACTTGATAGGGTCGCTCATATGGTTAGGGATCACAGCACATGAACTAGAAGAGGTCCTAGATCGAATCTTAGTACCCTAACTATTAAACGAATAGCACTCTAAAACACTTACTTTTTTAAAAAAAAATTCGTTACTCATCTTCTTTTCAAGTGAATGTACGTATTTTATATTGTTATTTAGGTCGAACTTTTCTGACTTTCAGTAACAGCTGAAGAAGAATAATTTACATCAATGTGTTACTAAAAGATTTCATATGATTTGTTTTATACACTATATTTGTTTAAGGTTTGTTTTGGTCATGTGCACCATTTGGCTTTCCATAATGTTATTATAATGGTGATTTCATTTTTTTTTTTTTTTTTTCCCTCATGCATTGCATATGTTCCCTTATATTGAATTTGTTATTGGTACAATGTATGAAAAAGATGTAGAAGGAAATAACAAATATTTTATTGTGAACAATTGGCAGTGTTTTTCAGTATTGCCAGTAGAAAACTGAAAACACTACGTACATAAGCAGAGCATGCGTAGAAATTTGAACCATGTGAAGAAATTCCAACCAAAGGGAAGCAAAATATACATAAATTTGCTTTCTCGACGTGTGCCTCTGCTGTGATAGAATAAAAAGATGAAGGGGAAAAACTAGTGAGAAGAGAAAAAGAGAAGGAATTTCTTATGTGTGTATATATAATATATAATGCAAATAAGTGTTCATTTCTCAAGATTTTAAATATACTAGTTTGTACATATGGGCGTTGCACGTGAACCATTATAAATAAAATATGATTAGAATAACTCAATGTGCTAACCTAGTTGGGATCTTGAGTTTCTTTATAATGCTTAATAGCACTTTCCTTTTTTCTTTATATATATATATATAAGAAAAAAATAGTTTAAGGAAGTGAAAGTTTACTTGGTCTTGAATTTCTAAAAGTAAAATATTACTAATCTCTTCCCGTTTCAATTTCAATGATTTTATATTAAATCAAAAGACATCAAAGCATTAAATAATAATAATATTTATGAAGTAGAAAATTATTGAGTATCCTGGATTTAATCAAGACAACTTTGAAGTTATTACCCAAAAACCTAAAACAAAGTTAATATGCATTTACATTTAATGGATTGAGAAAATAAAAACCTCTGCACAACTGGTATTCTATAACCAGTTCCAATCCATAAAATTACCAAGTAAAAAAAATAGGAATGATTGACATAAGAATAATAAATTCTATAAGAACAAAAACCTCTAATTACAACACACTGTCTTAATGAAATAGCGTATTCAACAAATCACTATAAACATAAGGTAAAATATAAAATACAGGAAAAAAAAAAAAAAAAAAAAAAAAGGGATACCTCTTAAGTGAGACATTGAATCTGTAAGAGAACATCAAAGAGATATTAAGCATATACCAAAAAAAAAAAAAAATACAAAATACAAAATATAAATAAAACTATACCTTTGATGTGAGATTTTCAATCTCCAACTAAGAATAAGAGAAGATGAATGTAAAATTCATAGGGTTGGCATAGGGATATTAAAGGGATAGATAATAGGGGACAAAGAAAGAGAAACGTATGAGTTTTTCTTATTATTTTTTTCTGCAAAAAACGAATGAATTAATAGGAAAGGAAACGTATAGGCTAATGGAATAAGATTGTAGAACTCTAATTAAATTAGGGTATAAGGAAGGGAAACATATGGGTTAGTGGAATAGGATTGTAGAACTCTAACTAAAGTAGGTTTCTCCATGATTTAATTAATTATGTTTTTTTTTTCTTTTTGTCTTTTAGATTACTTAAGGGTATTGATGTCATTACATTTTAAAATAAGGGTATTTTGGAAAACCAAAAGTTTTTTTAGGATTCACCCTTTTATAGATATAGATATAGATATCATATATATGTGTGTGGGCGTGCATACACGTGGAGAATGACCAAACTTGCAAAGAAGAGATCGCCATGCTACAATTTGATATAGTTAGAGTCAAATTGCCTGCATCTCTCTTAAAAAAGATCTCTCAAATACATTCACACCATTTGGTACATATCTTATTAATCATTCATATGGTGAAAATCTCTCAAGTACATTGAACCGTCAAATACGCATCTTAATCATTCATATTTTATCTCTTCCTCTCTCATGCATGCATGCATGCACGCACACACGCAACTACAACTCCAATCCCAATGTAGTGAATAATTCAAATTATTTATTTTTTGTCCATTCTTTACCGTCACACTGAGCATTAGTCTTCCTTTCACTTTCCCACGTAAATCAAAACAAAAACATCCTTGTTAAACAGACAAACAATAGTATTGCAGAATGCCAAGGCTTTCTTGCCCATGTAATTTTTTAAAAAAAATTAAAAATAAAATAAAATAAATCCTAGTCAAATATACTTCATTTAATAGATCTATGTTTTCCATTTAACAAAATCTTAGTAATCCTCCCACATCTCCCCCCCCCCCCCCCCCCCCCAAACAAAAAAAAAGGGTAGAAGGAGGTGATCAGAATGATTCTCTTCATGGGAGTAATCATAGGAGCATCCTACCCGCTTAGAACCAATGACAAAAGCAGCTCAAACGTGGTGTAGAGCAAGATTGAAGCATGCACTCCCTTAAACCGGTTGAGTCAAAGTTTGACCCAACCAATCCCACCTAAGGCATTAGTCTTTTGCATGGTCAACCCTTGTGTTTTCGCATAATTTTTCACATAGTGATTAGCTTATTAATTGTAATCTTGATGCATGCATGTGGACAACAACCAAACTTTGGGAGAAGAGATCAACATGCCAAAATTTGATCTAACTAAAGTCAAATTGCTTACATCTCCTTGGAAAAAGATCTGTTAAGTACAGTTGATCGTTTGATATGCTAAAAATGGGCACACTTGACTATTAAGCTAGTACACATCTTAACCATTCTTATGGTGACCTCTTTCTCTCTCTCACCAAACTTTGGGAGAAGAGATCAACATGCCAAAATTTGATCTAGTTAAAGTCAAATTGCTTACATCTCCTTGGAAAAAGATCTGTGAAGTACAGTTGATCGTTTGATATGCTAAAAATGGACACACTTGACTGTTAAGTACACATCGTAACCACTCTTATGGTGACTCTCTCTCTCTCTCTCTCTCTCTCTCTCTCTCTCTCTCTCTCTCTCTCTCTCTCTCATGCATTCACGCATGCAGTAGCCAAACAATATTAATGTTCCTTTTACTTTCCCACGCAAATCAAAACAAAAAAGGATCCTTATAAAAACATACAAACAATATTATTGGGGAATGACAAGGTTTTCTTGCCCATGTCATTAAAACAAAAACATCCTACCTAAACATACTTTATTTAATAGATATATGTTTTCCATTGGTGTTCCTTCACTTTCTAAGAAGACAATATAAGTATTATGTTTCGTACTTGAACAAGATTTAATAAAATGATAGTTTTTTGCATGGTTACTGGTACCCCTTGTGCATGTTATTTCGCATAATTTTTTATTTATTATGTATCTTGTGCATGTGTGCCTACTATCATTCTCCTAAAATCCACTCTTATCTGTATGAAATATATTGTAGAAGGAAAATGCTACTTCACCCACTTTTTATCACTTATCTTCTACTACTCACCTTATATGTCAAAAGTAAATAGGTAAAAGCTATCATGTAGGGCCAACACAGAAAAATGAAAAACTATCACGGATGAATGAGAAGAATATGAATAAAATAGCACTACTCATTGCAGAAAGGATCAATCCTTATTGATAGAGTTTGTATCATTACGATCAAAAACATTGTAATGTTGAAATTTGTGGATGACAGTGGTCTTCCAGCTATATATACTTCGAAAAGCTAGTGAAGTTACAATAATAATAATATTAAGGAAAATGCTATGGATCCCTAAATTTATCTCTCTCTAAATGATGTGGTTATTGATATGACATGCATTTAAAGAAGAAAAAAATGACATTTGATGATGTGGTTACTATTACACCATTACGGAAAAAAAAAATAAAAAAAACAAAGATGAATAACATTGCTCTGTGCGCTGTTAATTATTTAGTTATAGCATACGGAGTAATATGCATGTTTTCACTTAGTTTATACAAACAATTAGAATTCGCTACCGACAAAGTTATAAGAGTCACTTTCCTTGTGCCAAATTATATTAATTATGAAAGTCATCTTGCATTATTTCCACGTGGGCATGAGCTCATGAACTAGCTTTGTGATAAGGAGCCATGTTTCCCTAAGGAGAGAAGAATGATTAAATTGGTTACAACAATATAAGATTCAAAACCTAAAGTCAAGTAGGATTAACTTGATAGGGTCGCTCATATGGTTAGGGATCACAGCACATGAACTAGAAGAGGTCCTAGATCGAATCTTAGTACCCTAACTATTAAACGAATAGCACTCTAAAACACTTTCTTTTTTAAAAAAAATTCGTTACTCATCTTCTTTTCAAGTGAATGTACGTATTTTATATTGTTATTTAGGTCGAACTTTTCTGACTTTCAGTAACAGCTGAAGAAGAATAATTTACATCAATGTGTTACTAAAAGATTTCATATGATTTGTTTTATACACTATATTTGTTTAATGTTATTATAATGGTAATTTCTTCCCTTTTTTTTTTTTTTTTTTTTCTTTTTTTTTTTTTTTTTTTTCCTCATGCATTGCATATGTTCCCTTCTATTGAATTTGTTATTGGTACGTTACAATGTATGAAAAAGATGTAGAAGGAAATAACAAATATTTTATTGTGAACAATTGGCAGTGTTTTTCAATATTACTAGTAGAAAACTGAAAACACTACGTACATAAGCAGAGCATGCGTAGAAATTTGAACCATGTGAAGAAATTCCAACCAAAGGGAAGCAAAATATACAAAAATTTGCTTTCTCGACATGTGCCTCTGCTAGGATAGAATAAAAAGATAATGAAGAAAAACTTGTGAGAAGAGAAACCAAAGAGAAGGAATTTCTTTTATATATATATATATATATATATATATCGGTGCATGCACGTGGAAAATGACCAAACTTGCAAAGAAGAGATCAACATGCCACGGTTTGATATAGTTAAAGTCAAATTGCTTACATCTATTTGAAAAAAGATCTCTCGAGTACCCTTAGCCGTCAAGTGCATATTTTAATCATTCATATTTTATCTCTTCCTCTCTCACACATATACGCACACACACACACGCAACTACAACTCCAATCCCAGTGTAGTGAATAATTCAAATTATTTATTTTTTTCCATTCCTTACCGGCACACTAAGCATTAGTCTTCCTTTCACTTTCCCACATAAATCAAAACAAAAACATCCTTATTAATTTCCATTCGCACTTCTATTTCCGTGTTTGTTCGTGCTTCTTTTTCAAACCATCGGATTGGGATCCACGTAGATTAATGATTTAACTAATCTCGATCCTACAACTTGAAATAGAAGTCCGGAGGAAAATTCCATCCAAAATCACAAACTGGAATAAAACTTTATATATATATATATATATAGTAGAAACCCCGGGCAATGCCCGAGAACACAAAAAAAAAAAAATAAATAAAAGAGAAGAAGACATGGTTGATTGGCCAACTGATTTGAAATTTGAACCCTCTTTGAGAAATTTAAACCTTAAATTCAAAGAGGAAACCATTGATCAAAGAAAGAGAGAGAGTTTGATATGGGTTTAAAATTCCCATTTCAAAATTTGAGATTGTTGAGAGAGAAAGAGAGAGAAAAGTATGTACCTATCTACCTGATAAGAGAGGAAAAGAGGAAAGAGAGAAAGAGAGGCGTATGAGAGAAGGGAAAAAGAATGAAAAAAAAACAAAAACAAAAACAAAAACAGAGAAAAAACAGGTAGGGAAGGAAAAAGAGAGAGAGAGAAGAAGGGAGAGAAGGAGCGTACAGGGAAGAGAGAGAGAGAGAGAAAAACTGAATGGGGAAGGAAGTTAAAAAAAAAATAATAATAATAAAAATAAAAAATAAATAAAAATAAAAAAAAGCTAACATCATTAAGATTTTGTAGTGTGGGCCCAAAAATGATGAGGGAATTAGTTTTTGGAGAGAAGAGTGGTGAAGGCTCCATGTCACCCAATGCTAACGTAAGGATAACTCTCTTTTATAGTATGAGATATACGTATACTTTTCTTTTTTCTTTTGTCTTTCGTTGAAGAGTGAAATTACAGTAACAATACTATTAAGCTAGGGATTCCTAATTTTTTCCCTAACCCCTTTCCCTAATTCCCTAATGTCATTGTTTCAACCCCTTCCAATGGGTCGAGCAAAAGGATTAGGCGGATGGATTACCCTCAGTTGTGTAGCTCAAGTACCCATCAGACTTCCCACCCCCACCACCCCCCACCTCTTTTTTTTTTTTTTTTTTTTTTTTTATCAACCCGCTTTATCATTTTGACTTCTATATGCTTAATCAAGTCTGGCTGCAGAGGATTGCAAGGAAAAATATATTAATTAGTGGGGATTGATTAAGTTAGTACTCTACAAATTTGCCTCCTTTGCAAAAGTAACTGTGTGAACACCAAGACAGATGCCCATACTCCCCCCAGAAAACTTTTGCCTTGCTAATACGACTTTTGGCAAGCGTGGGCAGTTTCTTCACTGTTGCACCAAACACCTGCATGAAAAAATGGCCAACATCTTTTTGCATATGTTATATTTTGCTTGCTCTACCCTTGTAATTCTTCGGAACATTCCTTTTTTTTTTTTTTCTTTTTTTCGATCAAAGAAAAGAACTTCATTCAAACAAATGTTACAACCAGAAGGCTACAAACAAAATGTAACAGCAAACTAACCAACAAAAGCCCACTAACCAAAGACACCCTACAAAAAACCAATTTGCTGAAAGTCCTGCATATTGACACTCCTGGCTGAATTGGTGAGGCTATGGGCTCCCTGCACAACAGGTTCATTAGATTTAAAAATTTTACAAGCCTGAAAGTGCTCCGTTAGAGATTTAAAAAAAATTAATAAATAATTTTTTTTTTTTTTAAAGGAAAAAAAAAAAAAAATCAGCATTGATCAAATTAAGTTCCAATTGCCGTTGACTCCTCCCTCCTATCTGCTGCTTACAACCAACAAGAATTTTGATTATCCAAAGCCCACAATAAAGCCATATAGATAGCACTAGCTTCCACATGAAGAGCTTTCACAATAAGGGCTGAAAAGGACAGACTTAGATTTTTTTTTTGACGAAGTAAAGTGTGTATTAATAACAAAAGGCTTGGCCCAAGTACATGAGACATATACAAGAACAAAGCAACAAAGCAACAAAAGAAGATCCCTTTGAATCTTTAGGGAATCCAAGAAAAGAAGAAAAGAAGGTTTACTAATCTTACCAAAGCTAGAGTACCACAAAAAAAGGGCCTTAGTAAAACCGGATTTGAGATCAATGATAGATCTATCAATCCCTTCAAATGTCCGACGGTTTCTTTCCCTCCAAATACACCAAAAAATAGGATGGGGAGCCATCCTCCACACCGCTTTAGCCTCTTTATTGCCCCCTTTAAGACACCAACTAGAAAGAAGACTATAAATAGACGAAGGAAGAACCCAATGGACACCAAAAACATTGAAAGTGAACATCCAAAGGCTCCTTGCAACTGAACAATGAATGAAAAGATGATCCACCGTTTCCGCTTCTTCTTTACACAATAGCCAATACAATAGCCAACCCCATTATAAGCCAAGTATTCCAATTCCCGCAAAGGGGGTTTTCCAAGAGCCATTAATAAATTAGTGCACAAAATTTAGAGAATCCAAACGATCATCATCTCCTTGATCAACAAAGGTAATCATATGATATTGGCCACTGTTGGGAGTATGATCCTCCTTAATTGGGTGGGAAGGAATTATGAATCACAGAAAATAGCTAGGCCTCATTAAATTAGATGGATAAGCTTCCAACAAGAGAAATTCTATCCATAACTTGAGGACTCCCCCCCCTCTCTCCCCCCTTCTTCTCTTTAACTTCCGCTTATTCCTAGCAAGCCATATGACCCATTAAAGTTGCTGAGAACCTCTCAACCCTGATTCAGAGATCCTCAACTTCAAGATCCAACTTCAGCCAGGAAACAATCTAATGTTGCAGATACAGGACACTCTGAGCATCCAACTTCACACCCCAGAGGCACCCAGACCAAATTGCTCAACTAAATTGAGAAGATGCACAGTAAAGGTGGCAGAATGTGAAGCCTTGGAAACAGGGACCAAACTAGTTTGGTTTGTGGCAATGGTGGTGATGTCGATGGATTGTGTCATAATTGCATTACAAGGGTGATGGAAGCTATGATAGCAGCAGCAGCAGAGAAGCTGGTGGTCAATAGTGATGTAATATCTTGAAAATGATGATAAAATGACAGTGGGGATGTCGGTGGGTAAGGCTGTGGTGACAGTGGTGACAATGGAGGTGGCAATTGTCCTCTTATTATTTTATTTACTTTTAGCTCAGATTTCACCTCTTCTCATAAAATTTACAAATCTCCCTCGTATAACTAAAACTCAATTCTTAGATTTGCAGTGAAATTTTAAATCTTTCTTTTTTCTTTTTTTGTCTTTTTTTGGTAGGAGAGGATGAAATTACAAAACCAAATGAATGGTTGCACTCGAAACATAAGAATTGAACCCCAAATCCAAATCCTACTCCAAATACATCCTTGATGATTTATTTACTCACAGGGGAAGGGCACCTGCCAACCGGAAGTATGGTGGTTTCCACACCCATGCCAAACACAAATTTGTGGCAGAGAGTAGGAGATTTGGATTGGTTGGAAACCTCCCTTACCTTCTTTGAAGTTTGGATGCAACCTTCCCATTTTCAAAGTGTACGATATTGGAGCTATGGGCAATCAATTCGTTTTGGTTTGTGGTTTGTTATCATGTGAGGACATAGATATGTAATTAACTAAGTATGGCTATTTAGGTTAGTGTTAACTTAAATTTCAAAAATCAAATAGTGTTTAATTAATTCCTAAAAAAATTGCATAAAACTTAACTTCAATTTTAACATAAATTCAGTTTTAAGTTAGTTTTAACTTGAATTTTATTTAAATTTAATACGATAATTTGATCTATAGTTTATTAAGAATTGGTAGTGTAGGTCTTGGCAAATGATGAAAGTCATTGTGACCAATCAGTGCAAGGCTATTCATGCAGTTGTTATTGAGGTTTTTTTAAACACGCAACATCGGCTTGAAAATCATTATAAGGAATATACTTGAAAATTTAGATAGATTTAAAGAATATAATAATATTAAAAGTTGCTTAAAAATCATTGTATACAAGAATATTACCATGAATGAGTTTTAAGTACAACCAGTACAAGATAATTAATGATTTCAATATTGGACAAAACAGATGGTTGGATTATTTGTGTGACAATCGCAGATAGTAGATCTCTATTCTTGTGAGAGTAACATTTTGGGCTGATATGTCAACAAAACAACATAGTGAAAGCATGAATTTTTTTTTTTTTTTTTTTAATGATAATATGAACTCAAAGACATCTCTTAGACAATTTGAGGAATAGTATGACAATGCTCTCAAAAGAAAGGTTGAAAATGAAAAACAAAAAAGATTTTGTATGTTTCAATTCCAAAAACCCATTGATTTCTCAAAAACAAATTCAATAATCAATTAGATTCTAGAATTGAAACAAGAGAAATCTCCATTGTTTTCATTTTCAACCTTTCTTTTAAGAGCATTGTCATATTGTTCCACAAACTGCTCAAGAGGTCTTTGATTTCACATAATTATCAAAAAATGAATTCATGCTTTCACTACGCTGTGCTGTCGACATACCAAGCCAAAATGTTTCTCACACAAGAACAGAGGCTTACTATCTGATTTGTTTCGTCGAAAATCGAAATCATCAATCATTTGTACCCATCTTCCTTTAAACTCATTTATCATAGTACTCTCGTATACAATGATTTTAAAGCTACTCTTAAAATTTTTATATTTTTTAAATCTAATTAGATTTTCTTATATCTTCATTACAATGAGTCAAACAAAGCAGATATTGCGTGTTCAAAAAATGCTCTACAAATACTACTTGAATAGCAATCAGTCACAATGGCTTTCGGTATTTGCCAAGACATACACTAAGCAATTCCTAAAATCCCATAAAATCAAGTTATCATTCGAAATTTAACTTAAAATTTGAGTTTAACTAAAGTAAAACCGAATTTATGTCAAAATTGAAGTTAAAAACTTGTATTTTAAGTTGTTTTACTTAAATATTTTTAAAAATCAACTAAACACTAATTTGATTTGTCAAAAACAAGTTAACACTAACCTAAATGACTATACATACATGTTTATGCCCTCACATAATAACAAACACAACAAAAAATTATCAACAAGCCATGATAATTAACTCTAACAAATGGAGTGAAAGGCATATCACACTTATTGGTTTTTTTTTTTTTTTTTTTTTTGGTTAAAATGCATCCAAAAATGACACACACTCTTCTAGACCTTACAACAACTCTGAATAAAGTCCTTAATCAAAAATCGCCATCAAAATTCACCACATGAACAAAATTTTAATTCATTTTATATGCTTAAAATAGTTACACACGACCTCTGAATCTACAACACCAAACCTTGATTGCCTTGCTTTTGAAATATAATTTCAATAATCCTTCTCAATAAATGAAACACACTCATAACCCTCATCCCTAATCACTAACAAATTGTTAATTTTAGACATTTTAATCAAAACCTTTTCATTGATATCTAATGTTCTTTTTGTTACAAAAACTAACCCTTTGTGATAAGCAATATATAACACGACTTTCCGGTACTTAAACAATGATTATGCGAAAGACAAACCTTTGAAATAACAAACTCACTTTCACGGATCTCAACAACATTATTTCTTGGCTTAGCAATCAGTCTTGATAGATGTTCTAGGGTCAAAACCACTATTTGCAGTCGAAATATACTTGCCATTATGCGAACAAGCAAGCAAAAAAGTACTTTAGCTTGCCTTCATCATCACTCTTGACACTAATTTTAGCTATCCCAAAACCTTAACTCTGAGCTTATCTATTGTAAAACATGCGAACCTCTCCATTAGAATAAATAGAATTCATCCCAAACTCAAGCTCTTTGATTTTATCACTTTCATCCACTCTTTCATGCATTGAATAATCTCCTAGACTGCTTTCAAACATTTTAGCACTAAAAAAATGTCATCTATCACCTAAAAAAACACTCAACTCAACTCAACCAACAAGCCTTATTCCCAACTATATGGGGTGGCTACATGAATCCTTTTACACCATTTAGTTCAATTAAGGGTCGTATTTTTTTTGTTAGACTCCTGACACACAAGTCCTTTCTCAACTCCTCTAGCCACGTTATTTTAGGTCTTCCTCTTCTTCTATTAAGGCCTTCGACTTGAATTAAGTCACTCTTACATACAAGTGCATTCATAGGTCTTTGTTGCACATAACCAAACCACCATAGACAATTTTCCTTTGTCTTCTCAATTGGCACTACTACATTCTCACAAATGCATTTGTTCTTATTCTATTTTTCAGCGTATTACAACGTATCCATCTCTCTACTACACTTATTTTCTACCCATATTGTCTCCTATTTGCCCAACATTCCGTACCATAAAGCATAGGCAATCTTATTGCCATCTTGTAAAATTTTTCTTTTAACTTTATTGGTCTTTTATTGTCATACAGTGTAATACAACACTCCAAATGCACTTCTCTACTTCATCCATCCTACACTAATTCTATGGGCAACATCCTCCCTTATCTCTCCATCTTTATGGATAATTGATCCATAATAAAGGGAAAAAAAGGGTCACTTTTAGGTACATCTTGACTTCCAATTTGCAAAATGCCCTCATTTTCAATCCTTGTTTGACTAAATTTACATTCCGTATATTCCTTTTTTGTCCTACTTAACCAAAAGCCTTTAGATTCTAGGATGTCTTCCCTTAAATCCAATTTAGCATTTACCCCCAGTCTAGTTGCCTCAAGGCATCAACTAATACTATATCATAAGCAAATAGCAGACACAACGGGACCTCGTCCTAGATATGTATACTCAGTTCATCCATAGCTAAAGCAGAAAAGATAAGAACTCAATGTTGATCCCTAATGTAAACCTATTGTGATTGAAAACTCACTTGTCTACCCTCTGATTGTTCTAACATTAGTAACAGACTTACAGCTCTATCACACATGTCCTCGACAATATCAACACCAAATAGATATTCCTTTCCTTTCTAATACCCACCACATTATATCCCTAGGGACCTTATCATATGCTTTTTCCAAGTCAATAAACACCATGTGAAGGTTTTTTTTCTTCTCTCAATATGTTTCCATTAATCTTCTAAGTAAGAAATAATTTCCATTGTCTATCTTCCTGACATGAAACTAAACTAATTCTCTAATACCGTTGTCTCTAGCCTTAATCTTTCTTTCTTTTTTTAATAAGATCTCTAGTCTTAATATTCTCTCTATAACTCTCTCCCAAGGCTTCATCATATGACTCAAAGCTTAATGCCACAATATTTATTGCAACTTTGAATATCACCTTTGTTCCTATACAATGGTACCAAAGTTCTTTACTCCATTCTTCCTGCATCCTTTTAGTCTTTAATATCTTATTAAACAACTTAGTTAGCAAAATCACACCATCATCACCTATAGATACCCAAGCATTAACGAGGATTCCATCTGGCCCTACAAAGTTCCCCTACATTCATCTTTTTCATAGCCTCTTTCACTTCAATTACCTTAATTTATATATATAGGGTTACTTCTTTAGGGTTACTAAGTTCTATCAAGATTAAATTATCGTGTGATTCTCATTAAATAATTTGCTAAAACATCTCCACCTTTCGTTAATCTCATCCTCTTTTACTAAAACTCTTTGGTCGACCTTTAATGCAGTTAACATGATTTAAATCTCTACTTTTCTTTTTCCTTATCGTAGCAAGTTCATATATATCTTTCTTCCCTTCCTTTATGCCTAACTTGCAGTACAAATCATTATATACCTTAAGTTTAGCTTCACTTACTACCTCCTTAGCTTTCCTTTTAGCTAATTTATAATTTTCGTAACTTCCTTTGTTCCTTTCTTTATGTAGAGTTTTATAACATGCTTGTTAACTCCTGTCCGAAATCCTCAATCCACCACCAAGTAACCGTATATTTTCAGTCCATTCACTTTCAATTCTCCAAGAACCTCTTTTTCGACTCTTTTAATGCAACCAACCATTTCATTCAACATAGTACTGATTTCTTCATTTGAATTCCATTTTCATTCTTTTAATATTGGGGAAATTGGCAATAACCCTATTTAGAATAATGGTTTTAACAATAACCACATCAAAAGATTCCTTAACTCGTTAGCTCCACATCTTAGTATTCTTATTAGTAATAACCCCATCCTTTTTTAAAAAATCCTAATTTACCCTTATTTGTTTATAAGGGCATTCACTTTTTTGTTATTAAAGGCACCCTATATAACTATCTTGTTTTTTAGTCAAAGCTAATAACTTGCAAGATACACTTCCGTTTTTGACAAAATTTATATTTTTAGGTAATTCTGAAAATATATATATATATGTATATAATAACATGCTACTATCTGCTGTCAAAACAGAAATTGTTTTGCAAATTATACTGTCAAAGAGTAACATATTACTGTTTTGTTATAGACAGTTAAACAAAAACATGTTACTATTTTTACACTTTTTTTCCTGACCTCGACTCCAAAAACGCTTCTCTTTCTAAGACAAAGTTCTCTCTCTAGTCATCCAAAGCCTCCACCTTCAGATCCCCTAACCATCCCCAAAATAATGACAATAGCTTAAAAAATTCATTGATAGCTAGTTTGTTTCAAATCTCAAAATACATAAAATAATACAAATCCCAAAAGGGAAATGAAGAAAGAAAGAAATAATAGATTGAGCTCTATTAGCTTTCCAACCTAAAAGCCTAATCTATTAGGTGGAGGGCCTAAACAGGTATATTAAGTTATATCAACTTTTTATATTTAAACGATGTGGGATGTGGGACTTCCCAACAAACTCCTTCTCCTATGCTGCATCAATCACACCAGCCCAGTCCTAAGGCATCGCACAACAGACCCTAGGGCTCCTCCTTTGTCGCATCAAACCAGATCTAGACCTAAGGCATCACACAACTCAATAACACCAGACTCATACCTAAGGCATCGCACACCAGACCATACCAAGCATCTTGTTCTTCAATCGTGCATCTTCAATCATAAAGCACCGGTCGTGCAATCCTCAGTCCTCACCCTAGTCGACCCTTTTGCAAGTCTCATGAACCACCCAAACAAGCCCTAGCTTCGACGGCAGTTGTTGGAAAGAGTCGTTGCCAGTGGTTTGGGGGAAGATTCTAAATTTCACCTTGTGAATTTGTCTACGGTTTGCTTATCTAAGAAGGAAGGCAGTTTGGGTGTTAGATCTCTTAAGCATATGAAAATTGCTCTCCTTGGTAAATTTTTTTTTTTTAATCAACAACAAAGATATATTATTAATCAAAAGGTGAAAATACAGAATATAAAGAGAAAAAAAAAAGGGAGGACCAGGAGTCCACCCAAGCAAAAACATCCAGAACAAGCAAAAACCAAAAAAAATAAAATAACCAAACTCTACCAAACTAGCTAACAAACTAGCTGCACACCGCCACTCAATCAGTTTTTAATAAAAAGAAAGGAGTAGCAGCAAAATCCTTGGATGATTTTGCCCAAAAAGACCCCAAAAAGTGCACTTTATCCCAGAAATCAGCCAAGGAGGATTCCTTATCCTCAAAAAGCCTCCCATTCCTTTCAAGGCAAACTACCCAGAAAACTGCCAAAAAGGCACAAATCCACATAGTTCTCGCTTTTTTACTCCTCCCCAAACCCCAGAAATTTATTTCCAAAAAATTCCTAACACAGCCAGGCACCACCCAAGCCTCCTTACCAAAGCTAAACAGTTTCTGCCACAGCTTAGAGACCACAAAACAATGTAAAAATAAATGATCAACAGATTCAACCGCCCCCCCGCACATGATGCACCACTGTGGGCATGCAAAAAGAGATGGCCTCCTTCTTTGAAACCTGTCATTGGTGTTAATACTCTTGTGAAAAACAATCCAAACAAAAATCTTAACTTTGAGAGGCACACTGGACTTCCAAATTATATCTAAAGGGAAACAAGAGGGAACAAGGGAATAGCCAATCAATTTCTCAAAATAAGACTTACAAGAAAGTTCCAGAAGAGTCAGCACTCCAAACCCTCTTATCCAGAATAGACACATTCAATGAAAAGCCTTCCAAAACACCCAACAAAGAAACTAAATCTGAGCTCTCCCTCTCCTTGAGATTTCGAAAAAACTTGAAATCCCAACCAAAAGAATGAGATTCGCTAGAAACCATAGATGAAATACACACATTATGAGCCAAAGAAAGTCTGTACAGCCGAGGAAATAGGGAACAAAAAGATGCTTCGCCCCTCCAATGATCTTCCCAAAATAGAATTCTATCCCCTTTCCCTTATTGACAATGAGGTGAACTCCAAGAACCTATCCAACCCCTGTTAAATCAATTTCCTATGGACTCATGGCCGAAATCCTAGAACTTGTTCGAGCATCCCAACCATTAGCCTGTAAGCCATACTTACTCTTGATAATAGCATACCACAAAGAATTCATCTCAAGAGCAAACCTCCACAACCACTTGCCCGTCAAAGCAATATTTCTTTCCACAATATTTCCCAAAGCTAAACCCCATGACTCTTGGGCCTAGAAACAATCTCCCATCCAACCAAATGGTCTCTCTTACCCTACCCACTTCCTTCCCATAAAAAGTCCCTTATCAACTTTTCCAAAGAACGAGCAACCTTAATTGGAACTCTAAACAATGATAGATAATAAGTGGGGATACTTGACAAAATTTACTGAATTAAAACCAATCTACCACCCTTAGACAATAAAGCTCTCTTCCACCCTTCCAATCTTTTCCCAACTCTATCAACCATTGGACCCCAAAAAACATCAGAATAAGAATTACCCCCTAAAGGTAAACCCAAGTAAGTAAGAGGCCATTCACTAACCTAACATCCTAATTGACCAGCTAATCTCTGAATCCTATCACCCTCACAATTAAAACCCATAATAGCACATTTACCCATGTTTATTTTAAGCCCTGAAATCATCTCAAAGATCTATAAAATGACCTGAATATTTAAAAACTTTTGATCAACCCCGAAAGAAAAAAATAATGTATCATCTGCAAATTGTAAGTGAGAGACCAAAACCTTCTCTCTGCCAACTCCAAAGCCCTCAATCAAACCTACCTCTCTAGCTCTATTCAACAACCTACCCAAAAACATAGGCAACTAGAGTAAACAAAAAGGGGGATAATAAATCACCTTGTCTCAATCCTCCTGAGGCCATGAAAGATTTACCAAGTTTTCCATTTACTATCACTGAAAAATTGATAGTAGACAAACAACCAGAAATCCATTTCCTCCACTTCTCCCCATATCCTTTCTTTTCTAAAACAAAATTCAAAAAAACCCAATCCACACAATCATAAGCTTTCTCAAAATCAACTTTAAACAATAAACCCTCCTTCTTTTCAGCCCTATAACTCTTCACTACCTCATTAGCTATTAAAACCAAATCTAAGATCTGTCGGCCTTCCACAAAAGCTCCTTGACTTTCTGCAATTGTTTCCTTTAAAACCTCTCTCAACCTCATGGATAAGACTTTAGCTAAGATCTTATATATTGACGAAACCAAGCTTATAGGACTAAAATCCTTAATTTTCAAAGAATCACACTTCTTGGGAATCAAACAAATGAATGTAGCATTGGTACACTTATTAACAATCCCTTTCTCAAAAAATTTTACAAAAACTTTCATCAAATCATCTTTAACCACATCCCAACACTCCTAAAACATAGCCATAGTGAAGCCATCCGGGCCCAGAACCTTGTCTCTACAACAATCAAAAACAGCCTCCTTAATCTCCTGAACCTCAAAAGGTCTCTCCAATTTTTGTGCACTACCCTCACAAATGGGAGACCAAGACAGTCCTTTCACCACTAGTTTTTCCAATCCATCCGAGCTATAGAGAGGAAAAGAATTTGTAAATTTCATCCACAAAATCCTCTTCCTTTTCAACCACTAAACCCCCCTCAACTTCCAATTTATTAATCACTTTCTTCTTCCTACTCCCATTAGCTATCTTATAAAAAAATTTAGTATTACTATCCCCCTCTTTCAACCACTTAACTTTAGCTTTCTAGGCCCAAGAAACTTCCTACCTAAAACTGACCTCCTCCAACTCTTCCTTCAAATCCTTTCTTTCTAACCTTAAACTTTCATCAAATGATCCAATTCCTTGATTTTGCTAGCAATGGAATTCTTCAAAACTCTGATATCACCAAAAACCTCTTTATTCCACTCCTTGATGCTGAGTGTAATAAGCTTCAACCTTCTCATGAATTTACAATTGCTCTCCTTGGTAAATGGATTTGGAGATTTGGTTTGGGGATCAAGGGCTTTGGAGGGAGGTTGTGACTTGGAGATATGGGATTGCTAATGATGGGTGGTGACCTAGAGAGCTTAGGGGTTCTCATGGTTCGAGTCTTTGGAAAGCTATTATGCTAGGTTTCAATGATTTTGTTAAAAATATTAGTTTCAAAGTTGGTGATAGGGGGAGAATTAGATTTTGGAAAGATGCTTGGTGTGATACTACCCCACTCATGTTGAGTCTTTTGCATTTATATGATATCGCTTTGGATAAGGATGCTTTGGTTAAGGATTATTTGGTTGGGGTGAATGGTCTTACTCATTGGAATGTCATTTTCTTTAGAAATTTCAATGATTGGGAATTAGAGATGGTGATGACTTTCTTTCAAAGGCTCTATGATGGCAAGATTTTGCTTCAAGGGAATGACTACTTAGTGTGGTGCAAGGACTCTAAAGGGTTATTCTCGGTAAAATCTTACTACAAAGCCTTGTCTTCTTCTTTTGCTTTGTTTACCCGATTAAGAATATTTTGGGATTCATTGGGTCTTGCCTTCCAACACTTTTGACCTTCTTTCGGGTTGGTCTTCCAAGATGGGTCGCAAGAATTCTAAGATTGTGTGGAGAATGGTTCCTCACGCCCTTTTTTAGTGCTTATGGAATGAGAGGAATTTGAGAACTTTTGAAGAGACCGAAGCTTCTTCTATTGCCCTTAAGTCCTCTTTGGTGAAGACTAGCTTTTGGTCGTTTTGTGCTTATTCTAATGAGCACAATCTCTATTTTTCACATTTTATTGATTCCCTTAAGCTCTAGCTTGGGATTCTTTTTGCTTGGCTAGTTCTTGTATATTCCTTATGTACTTGTGCTTAGCCCCTTTTCATCTAATACAAACACTTACTTCATCAAGAAAAAAAGAAAAAAAAAAAGAGTTGTTGCCAGTGGGAGTCACTGCTGGTGGGAGTCGTTTCCAGTGAGAAATCTTTGTTGGTGAGAGTTGTTATCAGTGAGAGGGGAAGAAGGATTATTGAGATCTCATGGTAGGCTTTATTGTATAAAAGGATACTTTTTTTGTCAGAAAAAGGGGCAAAAGGAGTTATTGAGTTAAAAGAAGAAGTTGTTGGAGTTTTTGTAGAAAGAAGTCTTATATAGTGGAGCTATGGCCAAAATTCCCTTTAATATTCTATTGTTTTTCTCCCTTTAAATTCCACCACCTAATTCCTCTTAGGTTTTTATTTTTCCTATTATTTTTCTTCCATCTCCTAAGACATACATCTAAAACCATTAATCTATGTTGACTGTTGAATGGTTAAACTTCTCCAAGTATTCCTTTACAATCCCTACAAACTCTTCAATCCATTTTTCTAGAAAGAAAAAAAAAAAATCTATTTGACTCAAATTAAATCCACTTAAAAATGTTATAAAGTGTTGATCTCTCTTTTTGAAACAAGTGGTTAGCAATTACAAGATCAAAATCCATAGCGAATTCTAAGATAGTATCCCCTTCCTCATTCCTCTCTCCAAACCTATATCCTCCATGAGCCCTCTCATATCCTCCACTGTTCTTCCCGACATGACCATTTAAGTCTCCTCCTATAAAGATCTTCTCGACGTTAGGTATCCCTTGAATTAATTCATCCATATCCTCTCAAAATTGCCTCTTAAAGGATTGATCTAATCCTACTTGGGGTGCATAAGCACTAATTATATTAATCTTCTCTCTTCCCCTAATGTAAGTTTTATTACTATTATTCTATCACCTTTTCTCTTAAGGTCTACAACTTCCTCTTTCAAATCTCTATCTAGAATTATCCCTACTCCGGAGTTTCCTTTCCTATACACCAAAATTTATACCCCATATTTTCTCTTTCCCTAGACTTTTCAACTACCCACTTAGTTTCTTGTAAAAAAAACTACGTTTATTCTTCTTCTAATCATCTTATCAACTAATTCCATTAAACTCCTCGCAACTATCGCCCTGTTTAGGTATTGGGTTTCACACACAAACTATTGGGGGATTAGTCTGTGCTGAAACCTTGACAGGAGTAAGGCCTGGGATACCCCTAATCATTAATAAATAAAAAACTAATTCATTCATTTGCTTGTTCATGTAATATGTTCCAAGTTGCCAAACAAATTCGGAATCAATAAAAACCAAATAATCAAAAATACATTGGAAAAACTAACAGATCAATTGAAAATTAACTTGATTGAACTTTAACTTAGAGATCAAGATAAGTTACTTCAAATATTAATATAATCCTCAAATACATTTAACATAACAAAAACATGCGACTCTGCTCAATAATAAGCTAATTCTATCAAATTATTCTATGTTAAATTCGATAGAACAATATCTTTCAAAACAATAACCGAATGTAAAACATACCCGATTTCAATGAAACACCAATCGGAGCTAAAGAATCCTTCAAAACAGAATTTCAAAAGCAAAGCAGATGAAAATCAGCAGCTCAATATCCTTCAGCACTAAAAATGAAAGAGAAATAGGAAGAACTCAAGATTTTACAAATTCAAAATGCAAATTGAATATAAGAACATTCCCAAAAAAAAAAAAAAAATGATTTCATCAAATTCAATGAACAATACGTCCCTGAGTTCAATCAATCGCCAATCGAAGCTGAACAAACCTTCAGAAATCCATTTGAGATGCAATAGAAATAAAAACCAGCAGTTCATAGACCTTCAAGGCCAAAAATGACAAAATATACAGAAATTCTTACTTTCAAAAGGAAAAAGAGAGAAAGGGGAGGGGGGGCGATTTTCGACAGAATCAGGGATACCATTTTTATACACATTTTTTGACATCATTCTTAAGCCACGTTCATGGCTAAAGTCCATTCATGGTTCAACAAATCAGCTTATGTCAAACATGGTGTTTTCTCATTTTAATCCTAAGGTTTCCAAGCCGCAATGAACTCGCTTCTAAAAAAAGAACAATAAAATTTCAAATAATAATAATAATAATACTAAATTATTCAAAATTCAATTTAGGGTTTTCCGTATTTTAACCTAACATGAACGTCAATAGAAATCAAATATCTAAAATTAGACCTTTTTTTATAAATAAATATTAAAAAAATGTCTTCACCGAGCAAAAATAAGCGAAAATAAGATTTGTTGGAAAAGATGAAAGGGAAAAAAATAGAAATGAACCTTCAGAGCTGTAAGCGCATCATCACAAGGCCCAGAAGGGGAGCGATTGAAAGCAGTGGGCAGGGAGAAAGAGAGAGAGAGAGAGAGAGAGAGAGAGAGAAGAAGGAACGAGCAGCAATTGATAGATTCAGATTGAAAACTAATCGCAACATCACGTTTGAGAAACTCAGGTTTTCGTCTCCACATTTTCTTTTTGCCGCTTCAAGAGTGCCTTCTTCTACATTTCACCCACTAAAACCCCCTCCCTACCAGCACCGCTCGCTCACTCCCCTTCCAACACAGTTACATGGAAGTTTTTCTCCACAGTCACATGGAAGATTCACTCAGCACAAACATGAAGTGGTCACCAAAAGGTAAAGGGTCTTGTAAACACAAACACATGTATATACTTATACCACATCGTCAAAATTAGGGTTGTGTGAAGCTCCAACTCGGCCACCTCTCTTTTCTCTCTTTTTTTTCATTTTTCATTTTCATTTTTATGACGTTTTTGTGAATATTAGACAACAACGACATGATACACTCCAATTATTTTGGATTCAATTCTTACCATTCTCTTTCAACGTCACATTCATGAACTTTGTCCTTAAAATTATTCGATGCATGTAAAATGAGTAACTGCATATGTCAAGAAATTAATTAAGTGTAAAACATCTAAAATCTCCTAATATCAAAAAATAATAATAAATTAAATTAAATAAAAGTTAAATAAAAATCATTTTGTACCATTATTTTTTTTTTCTTTTTTTAAAGAAAATATTGATTGCACTAATTATTTGTACTCCACTCATGTGACAAATAAGGTGGCATAAGACAATTTTTTTACTTTTTCAATGAATTTGCACCACATCATCAACCACGTAAATTCGTACAAAAATTGATACAAAGTCTTCACATTAGTCCATCGTTTTAGTTCTTAAACGTACTTAAAAATATATTATCAAGTTGTAAATTAAACCAGTAAACATATCTGAGAGCCAACCAATACCATTCTACTTGGACAGGGTGGCAAGAAAAATGACTTGTTTCCTGAACGATTTTAAGTTTGATTTACCTAACTGCGTTTAATGTATTTTGTCAATAATTTGTTAATGGTAGTTCTTTACCATACCTGTTTAAGGGGTTGGATGTTAAGGTTACAAAAAGATTGATTTTGGGCTCAAAATTAATTATCAACAAGCCTTTATTGAGTTGGTATCTGAGTTGCGTGGGATTTGAGCCATCGTAACCAAATAGAAATGGAAAAGGAAAAAAGAGAGACCCAAAGCTGCTTATGTCAACCAAAGTCTATAAGCTATAGAAGGATATGAAGATAAATTACAGTAGTAAAATGATAAAATCCTTTTTAGGGTACATTGTACGAACATTACAAAAATTAATAACTAGAACTTGAGGGAAAGAGAGCTAACAGGTGAAGACAGGTTTCAAACCAAGCCTATGATCCAAGGTATGATGACACATGATGAGCTAAAGCACAAACACTACCTACAATGAGCATCTTCACAAGCATAAATTCTATCCAACATACATCATAAGATTTCAAATACTTACTCGAAAAATAAATACAAGAAAGTTTTTTAAAAAAAAAATGAATAATGCCATTACAATCAGTGATCTTGATTAGTCTCAGATTGATGAAAGACTACAGGCAAGCAAACAGGAAAAATCTGTCTAATAAGACATGATTTTACAATCTTACAATGTTCCATAAAATAGAACTTATGGATGCTTCAGCCTCAGACCCAAAAAAATAAATAAATAAATAAAGATGCTTACGCCCCCACAAATACCAGCACTTATGTTTCATTCTTTTGGCACACCAATAGTCTCTGAGCTATCTATTAAGCAAGAAACAATGACACAATAAAAATAGAAAAAGGTGAAGGAACATTAGAGCTATAAATGACAAGAAGTTCTCCATTTTTGTACATTGCAAGCAACTCCTCATGCCACTGGCACAACTATATTAACACAAAAATAAAATTTTCTTGATTTGGCTTTGATTGTTCAAGGGGATGTTGCAAATCAACCATACCAGTTCTACGACATTCTTGAAATCTAGGTTTAAAAAACCCACATCATTCACAACATGTCATACTCAGATCATAAAGGTAACAATGACATTTCCACCATTGATCAAAATGAAACCACTGACTTAGGATGGGTCAAAGACTGCAATTGAGATACAGCGGTATCACTTTCCTCATTCTCGTCAAAAACTATGGGTGTCCCATTTATATCCTTTCTACAAAATCAAAGGAACAAACCAATCAGAATTTATACAGAATATAGAGTCAGAATAAAGACAATTGGAAACAAAGCAAGCATGTCAAAATTTTGGCAAATTTTTAGCTCTCATATATAAAACTACTGTAACACAATGCTGCTTGTCAGTGGCTTTCTATTTTGCTATATCGTCAAATTCACGTTTCTCTTGTTTCTTTTTCACAATCAACAGAGCCTACCCCTACTCCTAACCAACCCTAATATCAACAAATGGAGATCAATGCTCCTCCATGAGCTTGAACCCAAGATCACTCATTCAACAAGTGAGGAGATTGCCACTATCATGCCATTAGCTTACACAATTTCAGGTGTAGTACAATGACATATCCTTAGTCCCTTTCATTTATCATTTCAGATTTGTACTTGGTTCTTCACCGCATAAAATGAGTGGGGGCTGGGGAATGATTACATTTTACACAATCAGCCAAAACCTAGATCTCTTATGCTATTATCAAGAGCATTCCGTACCCTTTTCAGCTCAATCCTTACCCTTCATTTCTAACACTTCTGCCTTAGTTCCACTGTGTTACATTATCTAAGAACGAGACCCACAACATTAGCATCCAATCCAATCATATATATGATAAGAGTTCTTATAGATACTAGTTTCATAGTCACATAAAATACATAAGCGAGTGACTACATATGGGATAGCATAGCCAAAAATTAGACATCTCATATCAAGAAAATAAATACAGGAATGAGACACCCTTTTGAGGCCAAGCTCAAGTGCACAACTTAGGTCTAGAACCTGCTCTCGCTGTAACACACTGACCAACCACATTTCCCTTCCAGGATAGATAAGAGATTGGAGAAAACTTGAGTATGAAACCTAGACTCCTACCCCTTGCAACATAGTATAGCAATACAACTACACAGAATAGGCAGCAAGAAGTAACAAACCTTTGAGAGATAATAGTCTCTTCTGACAATGCCTTTTCTAACCTCTCCTCAAATGGTGTTGCATGCCAACTCACTTTCTGATCCTGCAAGCAAATTTCCTTGGATGCAGCTTTTAAATGTGCAGACCAGAAAAAGAACACAAATACAGGCTTAGGAAGTACCTCCTTGTATTTATTAGTTGAATTTGGGATTCCATTCCCATCCCACCACTTGGGTGAGATATGAGAAAGCTCATCTTCATTCCAGTGAGCAGCAACAGTCCCAAGGATAGGCCTGTCCCCAGGAGTTTTGCCAAAATGAGGATTTCCACTAGAAATGACTGCAGAACTTTGATTATTTCCATCCCGGATGGATGGTGGTGGCTTCAGCCAAGAAGACAAGCTTGCTTCCACCTTCAACTCTTTGTCAACTGATGTTTCTCTCATTCCTGCTTCTTGCTTCGGAGTTGCATTTCCAGGCTGCTCAACAGACTCTCTCAGGTTACCTGACAGCTTATATGAATTAGAATCTTCTTCTTTCAGTACCTCCCACTGAGAGAGATTCTCCACAGGGTTCAAGACTGAGTACACATATTGTGACCTGATCCGAGCATTCTTACCATTTGCTACATTATCTAAGTTTGCGGGGAAGATGGTTCCAGGTGTTTGCATTTCATCAGTTAATTTTAGCGGGGTCGGATAAGGTGAACGCTTTGACACACTATGATTACCTGGCGATTCATATTTCTTCAAATTCTGACTAACATTTTCAGATGAAGAGCTGCTTGAGGAAAGTAAAGCCACATCCTGACTCGCATTCAAAACGCACAGACTTGTTCCTGCGCTGAACATTTGTGGCTGAGAGCCAGGGTGAAACTGAAGTCGTAATGTCATCAGTCTGAGTAGCATAAACCTTAATTGCCACATTACCACTACCTAACCCACTGCCTTCATTAAAGCTGTTAGAGATCGACCTTTTATTCTGTGCATCAGATATACAGCTGTGAAAAAACATGAAATCAGACAGACAGTAAGGTGGCTATATAAACTTTGAAAATAAGGAATACTGGTACCAAACAATAAAGTATGACAAAATTGAACACTACTCAAGAAGTCCATAGAAGAACTTGCTAAGCTAAAGACAAACGGGGCCAGTGGGCAGTAATCATTTTATGAAGCAGCCACTTTTTCCTTTCAACCATATGGAATTGGATGGTCACAATCAATTTCATGATTTAATGACAGGAGTCTTAAAAATAAGATCTAGCATATTAGAGATCCCCTTTCCATGTATTAACTTACTAAGAAATTAAAAACATCTCAATTGCTCAATTGCTCTTGAATTGTTCATAATCAAAGGTTCAAACTTCAACCTGATAGGTGTATGCTCACTATCAACTGAACCCTTTCCCCATTCTTCACAAAGTTTAATAGGAGTAGGGGGCTGATCAGGTTGCTTGTCCAAGTGGAGCTCGTTGATGGAAGTGTTTGGAAGCCATGAATGGAATTTCGAAGGTTCTGAATCTCTATCATGAAGGGGTGATCCTTTCAATTTCTCAGACGCGTTCCGAATTTCAGCTGGAGTCTCTGGTAAAGTACCACAAGCTTTAAGGAATTTGGCCTGTGGAATAAATTTATATATTCAAATAGTGATATTTCTGGGAGTTTCACAAATTTGAACAAAGACGACTTGATCCATAAAAGTGAACAACAATTATAGAAAGAGTGAATGAACCCCATGCTCCAATAAACTCAAACTTAACCATAAGAAACTTTAACGATAGTAAAAAAATTCAGAAACATTTAACTGACTTTAGATGAATATATTCTGGATAAAATCCAATACATAATTTTCTATTAAAAGCAAGGTATCAACGTTCTAAAAGTCAACTAAAAGTCTAAAAGGTTCGTATGCCTAACATGACATAGTAATAATAGAAAATAACAATGTTATCGACAATGATTTGCAGCAGGAAAGAAGAAGAATGAAGATAAGGCATTTAAGATTAAAGCCACTTCCTACAAAGAAAAATCCAGTTCCATAAAATAGAATAAAACATAAACAGAGGCTCATGAAGGTAGATATAGATTCCAATTAAACCACCTCATATAGAGATATAGAATGGGCGTCCATATGCAGTCATCACCTATAGTTGATGTTATAAGATCATTTTTACAAATTCATGAATGCCACTATTTTGAATTTCCACTCTTATTTGTAATGCTGGCCATCATTCTTTTGAATTTTTTTCCGTTCAAGGTGATAGATTTCTATCTTCAATACTATGTAAAATACACTATTACTATTTAATTTCCATTTGGACAAACAAAATAGGCCCTATAAGTTTGGGATGAATTTAAACTGAAATACATATGCGCACTCTCCAATTACTTCCAACCTTGTCTAAACCAAATTCTGCACTTCCCAAAAATCACCTATAGAGAGCCTTTTAGTAAGGATGTGACATTTTCTATCTAAAATGTTGCATCCTCTGAATAAAGGTTTCAAACCTCTTTAACAGGTTTTTTTACATATAAGCACTTAATCCCTTCACTTTCTAAAAGAAAAATGCAAAATGGTTGCACAAGTAATAAAATTTTCAAATTAAAGAACCTCCTATGCACCAAAATTGCCTACTCTATACCAACAAATTCATATAGACAACATTCTGGAACTAAAAATGTACCATGTTTCAAGTTCTGTGACAAAACAGTATCCCTCTTGTAAAAGCATTTAATGGTCCCTTTGATCAAGTTTAATTGCGTTATAACCTTAAATTTTTCTGAATAAATCAACAACTGATTATTGACATACATAACTAGATCTGGAGCTTTTTCACAATTTCCTCCTTGAATCTAACCAATTCAGATGCACATCACTTTTCTTCACAAGAAAAAATGCAGGATCACTTGATATGGTAGGAATCCACAAAAGGGAGATTCTTTAGGAAAAAAATTAAACCACTTTGGGCCCAAGGCAACTATGAGGCAGGAACTTCACCCACTAATTAAAAAGCTATATAAAAATTACAAGGGCCACAGAAGTTAAAATGTAAATCCTCTAGCTTTCCAAATAAGATCAGCCGCTAACAAAAAAAAGGTAGTCAAAAGGTTAAAAATATTAATAATAATTCAATTGTAAAAAGAAAAAAAAAAAAAAAAAACCCACCCAAAACTTACAGTCAGATTTCATTTTCGTATCCAAAACTTAAAAAATGAATCAATTGAGTCCAAGTAGGGGCAGAGGGAGGCGGGGCTGGTGAGGGCCACAGTACCCCCAAATTTTTTGGAAAGCCTTCTTATTTTACTAGTTTTAGATATTGATACCTAAAACATTATTAACTTTGCCCCCACTCCTCCTTTTTAATTTTGGCCCTAACTAACAAATGTGTTTAAAATAGCCCATTGAATTTCTAATTTTTAGGAAATAGAATATTTAAGGAACACTACTATGTAAAATTTTGAAAAAGACTAATTCAAGTATGCCACATGTAGTTCATATTAAATTAGTGTTAGTGTCAAGAGAATTTTGGCTCATAATAAAGCATATGTATATTTTTTCATCATAAAATATGTATAACTAGGTTCAGTCCCTCCCTTCCCCTGGGAAATTTCTTAGCTCCACCCTTTAGTCCAAGGGCAAAATAGGCATATTGTACTTTCAGGTTGGTCGAAAATCACATGCTGGTTCCAATTGGCCTCTTGTAAAAAACATTCCTCTGTATTTATGTTTGTGTGTGCACGTGCAAGCATGCATGTATAGAACCTCATCAATAACTAAAAAATATACTTCACCAAGATAAGGCTACAAGCTTGCAAACTAACATGAACATGAACTAATAATAAGAGATAGCTCAACAATTGACATGTCTACAATAATTAGAAAGCAGATTTTAAATTCAAACTATTGCAAATCATTCTCCTATAACTTGGAAAGCAAACCTCTAAAACTATGTACTTCAACAAAAAGAGCAAATAATTAATAATCCTGACATTATTTATATTAAATAAATATTTTGGTCATAACTAAATCTAGACATATCTAAACCTTACAATCTTCACTTTAATAAATAGTTGAGTGTCTAGGACTGAAGTATGTAACCTCATCTGATGTATCATTCACATAAGCCCCCCAGTCTCATTTATTGGAATTTGGATATAAATCCCATTAACACAAACATATCGTTGAAAGTTCAACTAGTACATCCTACACAAAGCATCTTTGTGAAGTGATACTAAGGCTCCATTTGATTTTTAGGGAAAGGTAAATCCTAAAAATTAAATTTGGACAACCCCTACTGACTCCTGCACCTCAACATTATAGGTACTTTGTCCCTTCTCATGATTTTTTTTCCACATAAGCAAACTGAGCCTATTTAAACACAAATATCAGCATGCTGTTTTGTGTTCTTCTTATGCAACAAATTATTCGTTGTGCCAGGCACACTATGCAGGGCTCTTTCATTCACGCATAACGTGTTGATCACATGCGAGGTTAGATGTGAGAGTCTGGCATAGTGTGCTTGGCACATTGAATAATTTTTCCTGCTTCATAGAAGTCTATTTCATCATTATGAGTTTAAGTGAATAATATAATATCTTACAGAACTTTAGAAAAAAAATCTTAAGTCAAACCATATACAAAGTATGCAGAAAATAAAAATAAAACAAATATTATAAAAATAAAAAATAGAAATAAAGCTTGAAATGCAACCAATGCAGTACATCATAGTATCATACTCTTTTTTCTTTTTTTTTGTTCTTTTTTTTTGGATATGAGGAGGAACCCACCCAATTTATCACCAAGATCAACTCCTAGCTTAGCCGACCGGTAAACCTCCACAGGCACATGCACCGCATGCTTAACACATGTGCCAGGTAAGTCACAAGGCTTACGCCTTGGGCATGTGGCCCGTGGGACTCGAAAGTAGGAGCTCGGAATCGATACCTAACACGCTGACCATCTGAGCTAACCCCACAGGTTTAGTATCATACTAATATTATAGTAGAAACCTATTCCATTTGTTTTCTAGATGCACTTTGTTTCTTTAACATAAGAAATTTGTCACATTCTAATCATAAAAGTAATTTTAGAAGTATAATAAGTTAATAACCCTACATATTTGTCCTAAAAACAATGACATCTCATCAGAAAATAATTACAGAAATCTAAATTACCACCTTGAATTAATTTTTCTAAAAACAATGACATCTTATCAGAAAATAATTACAGAAACCTGAATTACCACCTTGAATTAAATTTTTCTAAAAACAACGACATCTCATCAGTTTCTGAGAAACATTACAAAAGAGACCGAATCAAGATTTTCTCTCTGAGCTTCATTATTTAAGATCTGAGAAAACAAAAACTCCTCTTAAAAAAGGAAAAAAATAATAATAAAAAATACCTCATCCTTCAGCTCTCTGTCAACAATGTCAGGTTGTGAAGATCCCAAAATATGGCTTTCCTTATCTTTGCATGGAGAATCTTCTTCAGAAAAAGGAAACAAATATATAGATCAAAAAACTACTTTGAGAATCAAGATCAAAGAAAATTCAATCTACAGTTTCTAACATTGTAGATGTATATATATATGCATGTGTGTATATATATATATATATGATGAAATGTTTACCAGTACGACAATAGCACAGGAATTTTCATTTGTGATGCAAATTGCAGCCATGGATCATGTGCAAGCAGACGCGGAAACCACGCACATGATCAACGGCTGCAATTTGCGTGTGTGTGTGAGATATATATATATATATATATGGATGCATATAAAGATTGAGCAAAAAGTCTTACCTTCAGACAGGAATAGAGATGATAAACGATTTTGAGATATCACGGCTTCCTGATTGGCAAGCACAAAAAAGGAACAACATATGTCATAATTAACTCACTAACCCTCTGATTGGTTGCCGAGAAAACATGGGGGGGCGGGGGAGGGGGAAGCAATCAAAATGACGAATCTTGAAATTTTCATAATTCGACATAAACCAAGTTCCATTTTCGTTTCTTTTCCTGAATTTTCTTGGCAACCAAACGTAAGCAACGAGGGGGGGAAATAAGAGAAAATTGAGAGATACTCTGGTCTTGGAAGGGCCTGATTGAGACACGAGATGGGCTTGGGGACGATTGTGATCGTCTCTGATACGGAAGCAACCGAAGAAGCAACCCATGGCTCGCACTGCTCTGTACAGAAACCCTAAGTCACAGCTTATCAAAGAGCATATCATCAATTTCTGAAGCCAAAACCCTAGGCTTTTCTAGGGTTTAATCTGCAATTTAGAGCGAGAGAGAGAGAGAGAGAGAGTAGGTGTGTTGGTTTTTGAAATTTGAACAGACCCAACGAGGGAAAGGACATGGGTCCGGCCTGATGGTTGAAATAACAACTAAGATATATGAGTACTCCGCTGGTGTACAATAAAATGATACTCGCCCCATTTGATTGACACGTTTCGAGATTAGCTCATTTTGTTTTTTTTTGTTGGAATTACGAAATTGCCTCTAAAACTAAAGTGTTACTCAGAGGTAGCGAGTCAGCTTTTCGTTGTGTGCAGAAAGTGCCTTTTTTGTTGTACATGTTTAATGTTTGACAAATAACGCTTAATTAGCTTTATAATCTTTCTTAAAATATTTGCTCTTGTTTACTTGAAAATATTTTGCTTCAGATTTGAATTTCTAGAAACTTTTGAAAAATAAATAAATGAATAGTCATTTTGATATTTTAAATTAAATCGGCATTAAATTTTGAACACTAATAAATAGCATTTTTTTTTTAAGGCATCTGCTATTGCTTTCTGAGCATCTCCAACAATATTAGTTATTTTTTTACTACTTTAACTAGCAAAATGGCATGTTTTTTTAAACAGCTAGCTAGCTATCCAAGTGAATACTCCAAGGTTATTAGTTTTTTGAGCTATTTCAAAATTTTTGTTAATAACCTTTCTTTTTTTAATCATTTGGTGAAAAAATAAAAAGGAAATCATTTAGTGGACAACTGTTACTTTTTTAACAAAAAATAGTTTAGCTAACAAAAATTCGCTAACTAAATGTAGCTAGCTGATATGACGATAGCTAAAATAGCTATCCGTATAACTAACCTCTTGGAGAAGAAAAAAAGTGATTTGGCTTACTAAAATAACTAAGGGGTTTGAATAGCTAGCCCCATTGGAGATGCTCTTAATAGAAGAAACTAATGTCATTTTTTCTTGGTTATGATTGAGTGATAAATTTTAAATGCTATCTGCCTTTTAAATTGATTTATTACCAAAAAAAAAATAAAAATTGAGGTCAAACAATAGTTGTAAATACACACATCCAAGCGGGGATGATGATGAGGTAAGCATGTGTTGATATAACTTATATACAGATTCGGATTTGGCCTGGATTTGGTGCAATTAGCTACTTTTACTGCATGGTGTAGTAAATGTAGGATGAATGACACGTAGGCAAGGAAGAAAAATGGAAGGGTGTTAGGCGTTGAGCATCAAATGTATCTCTTAAATTTCAATCATCCATTTCTCCTCCTTGCCACATGTCATCAATCCTATGTTTACTCAGGGCCGGCCCTGACTATAATTTTCCAATGTGGTCGCTTAGGGCACCACTTTTTTGGATGAAAAAAAGGGCCCCAACACCAAATGTAATCACTATGATTGGGTTAGCTCTAGAGAAAAAAAAAATGTAAGGGGGGCCTCTATTGGCACCCCATGATTTGTTTTTCATTCTCACTTATTTTACACTTTAAGTTTTTATGAAAAAATATAGAAGGTTTTCATAAAAACTTATTGTGTATTCTATTAGAAAACATTATTTTGAATAACTTTTTTTAAAAATGTTTTTTCAAAATCGATCGTTTAAGTAGACTTTTTTGCCATTTATAGTATTCACTTCATAAATGACTAAAATGTTCACTTAAACGATAGATTTTGGGAAAAAAATTTCCAAAAAGTTGTTCAAAATGATATTTTCTAATAGATAGAGTGATGAGTTTTTATGAAAACTTTATATGTTTTTCATAAAATCTTAAAGTGCAAAATAAGTGGGGGATGAAAAGCAAGTCTTTGGATGCCAATAGAGGCCTCCAAAATGTAATGATTGTGAAAAAAGCCCCAAAATCAAATCTAAGGACCCAAGTCCATCCCAAAGAATAAGTTTAAAACCCAAACAAATATTTAAGTGATACTTCGACGCATTGGGATTTTCGTTTTTTGGTATTATAACTTTAGATTTTGTTTTGTGTATTTTTCCTATTGTAACAATGAATTTTGCTAAGTTATGAAGCAAAAAGTATAAATTATGGCTTTTGAAGTTCTTGTAATGATTTTTTGTTACCTTTATTTATATAAGCAAATATTAGTAATTATATAGGCAAGAAAACTTTGATTTGATACTAGAAAAAAAAAAATTTTGAGTACGTAGAAATGCTTTTTTTTTTTTTTTTTTGGTGTGTGAATAAGTATAAGGGGCCTCATTTTTTAAGTTCGCTTGGGGCCTCCAAAAAGTCAGGGCCGGCCTTGTGTTTACTACACCAAATCCAAATCCATGTCAACACTCGCATTAGGAGTTGTACCTTATACATTAGTGGGATATAAAGTACATTGGACCAATGCAAGGGGTACAACCCTTGGTGCATAGTGCTGATATAACTTATATTAACACGTGCTAATGGGAACATAATTGTCAAAGATGAATTTTTCTCTAAACCTTTAATATATATATATATATATATATATATATATATATATATATATATATATATATTTTTTTTTTTTTTTTTTTTGTAATTATGATTTGATTATTATTATTTTTTGTCATGCTAGAAGTATCCTAAAGTAAATTTCGCATATTGGCAATTAGACTTAAATTTTTTTTAAGTTCAACTTGGAATTTTAAATTAGAGTTTAGTTTATTCAAATTCTATTGTGCTGTATTTGAAATTTTGTATAAAAAATTTTTAGGTGGAATTTGTGTTTAAAATAAAATTCGTCAAATTCTTAAAATAAAATTCCTTATTTGGCCTAAATCAACTTGGAATTTCAAATTAGAGTTTAGTTTATTCAAATTCTATTGCGCTGTATTTGAAATTTTGAATAAAAAATTTTTAAGTGGAATTTGTGTTTAAAATAGAATTCATCAAATTCTTAAAATAAAATTCTTTATTTGGCTAAATCAACTTGGAATTTCAAAAATTTTTATTAAAACTTTAACTTGGGATTTTATAGGATCAAATTCTGTCTAGAAATTTCATCTAAGTAAATAGAATTTTTCAAATTCCATCTTAGTCGCAAAATTCCATTTAGAAATTTCAACTTTTAAAAAGTTTAACCAAACAAATAATTAAAAAAATCTCACTTAAAACCCATGTTTTTTCCAAATTATTTACCCAAATATAGCGTTAAAGATCTTGTCCAAAGAGTTAGAATTTGTCAAATGCTAATGTAAGGAAATTATGACAACTTAGACCACTATTATATTATCACTACCACCAATTACCACTGTCTATTGCCACCAATCATCACTATCACCACCACCAACACTAGCTGCCACCACCCATCACCACCTCCTATCACCATCTCCACCACCCAACATTACTATTCAATCACCACCAACATTCATCATCCACTTCCATTGAAAACTTCTCGTTTTCAAAAAGTTCAACCAAACAATAAACACAATCATACATTTTAAGCTTTTAAATGATAGAATCTTAAGATGGCATGGTTTTTCTAAATTACCCATCCAAACACATCCCATAAGTATTCTAGAGAAAACTAAAAACCAAAAGACGGAAAATAAAAAACAAAAAACCAATGGTATTCATTTGGAATTGAAATTCATTTTTCATTTTTCATTTTTTTTTTTTTTTGGTTTAAAAATGTGGTGGTATTCATATTGGTAATAATTGGAAAAAGGAACAATCTAAGTCGAGGTATCATCCCGTGGAAGTTGATCCCATCAAAATTGATAAGATTACATCATTAAAATAAATTTGTTTCTAATTTCACAAGGATCAATTTGTTTCTAATATCATCCCGTCCTCGGTCCTCGGTCCTCAAGCTATTGAAAATTCTATATATTAAATGAACCTACCTATTGTATAGAAAAGATGTAGCACCATCAATTTTGATGGGGGAGACGCCACATTCCAATTTCTCCTTAAATGGAATAGGTTGTCAAAATAATCGCCCATAAATCTAGATAAATTCTGATTTGGGCTTGGGAAAAAAAAAAGAAAAAAAATTCGATCAACCATTTAGTTGAAGTAGAAACCATTGTTTCTAGGACAATGGTACGATCTCCAATCATTTATATCTATGTCTATCTATATTTATACTACTTCTAAAAGTACTTTAACCTAAAAAACTCTTGATTGACACTTTTACCCCATTTAAATTGTTAAATACCTTTTTATCCTTTATGAATTAACTTCTTATTTATTTTAAATTAAAGTAATAAATCCTAATGTGTTATTATAGTCATAGAACTTTGAAAAGAAGAGGGTTCATCTATTATTTTATTTTATATTTCTCCGTATGCATCACATGAGTCATTTTACATTTTTTTCTTCTAGGAATTTTTATTTTATTTATTTTTTCTTCTTCTTACACCACATGAGTCGTTTTACCTCTTCCCCCCCCCCCCCCCAAATATCTAAGATAGGAATTTTGAAAAAAGAAAAAAGAAAAAAGAAAAAAAAGATACAAGTTTCTTATAAAAAAAAATAAAAATGAAAGCTTCATATATTTATCTATTTTTTTAATATGGAGTAATTAAGATAGTTTAAAAGTATTCACATACAATACATGTGTGCAGTATCTAGTCTTACCAAATATCCTCAAGAGGTTTGATTAATTCGTAGAATTAGAATTAAAGACCAGAATTATAAGTCTTGATAGAATTGGAACAATCACTAATTCCGATGTTTGGAAGGCACAAAGAATTAAGAAAGTAAATTTTTTTTTTTTTTTACCAAAAATGTTAAAATTCTATATTTTTTCCATTTTTTTTAATAAAAATATCTATCCATAATTTATTGGGCAAATACTCCTATTTTAATATTAATTACAACTTAAATTATTAAAATGATATAATATTAATAACATATTAATTTGGATATATATGAACTACCCACTACTCATGATTCTCCCCTATATTATAATGCTATATAAAGGTTGTTGTGTGTGGATACATATCATGTGAGTCGCCACCTTTAATATATATAAAATGGTAGTAATGGTTATAACGAAGTAGTAGTAATGTTGGTGGTGGTAGCAAACAGGTGGTGGTTGTCATGGTGGGGCAGCGACGATGATGGCAATGAGGTTGTGACTGTGGTATGGTGATAATGAAGTGGGGGTGGTGGTGGTGGCATAGTGGATAACGTTATGAGAGTGGTGAGAAAAGTTGGGACTTCATTTTCCAATTTATTGCTTTATTTATTTTTTTTTTTTTGTAATTTCGATCATCATTGGAATTTCAAATAATATCTTATACCCAAGGAATTGGAAGATTACTTAATTTCATCGCTAAAGACCAATTATGTGGAATTGTCCCCGAAATCATAACTCCAATCTTGTTAGAATTGGAATTAGAGAGCTCAATTCCAATTCCACCTCCCAATTTCAAGCCAAATTCTATGTTCCAATAGGGACTTGAAATTAAGTTCAACCAGCAAACATTAGTAAATATAAAAATGGATTTTTTCTTCTTCTTAAGATTAAAAGTGAAAGATAGATTTTTCTCTCCATTCCAACCAACACATTGAAAACAACATTGTAATAGTATTGGCAAAAATGGGCAATTTGTGAGAATGACAGATTTTCTTCATCTTATCAAAAATCCGGCCTTAGTCATTTTAAACTAGGATTGTAGGTTGTTGAGTTCCATTGTTGTAGAAATCAATCACTATCGCTACACTTACATCAAACTACAATATATCTATATATTTAAAATAAAGAGTGAGATTATTATCACCACATAAAACACTCTAAACCCCCGCTTACCTTATACTTTTTGAGGTTTTATAAACAATATAAAAAGTTTTTATGAAAACTAGTCACATAGTGCACTGAGAAAACATCATTTTGAATAACTTTGTAAAATAAAATTTTTACAAAATCAGTAATTTAAGTAGACTTTCTGGCTATTTACAATCTTTGTTTCGTTTTTATAAATCATTCTATGAAAAATGACCAAAAACTCCACTTAAACGATAGAGTTTGAAAAAATTGTCTCTACAAAGTTGTTCAGAATGATATTTTTTGGTGGACTAGATGATTAGTTTTCGTAAAAACCTTCTATATATTTTTTTTAAAATCTTAAATAGTATAAATTTGATCGAAGATTAAATTACTTTATGTGGTGTCAATAACTTAGCCCAAAAATAACATAGTAGCAATTCTCTCTTCCTTTTTTTTTCTTTTTTCATGTTTTGTTTTGCCTCACTTTTTAAGGTTGAGAGTTGATTTGAAGGGCCCATTTGTGGTGTTTGTGCCAATGAGCTCCAAAAGCTTAAATTTAAAGGAAGCATGAGGCATCATTTGATTTGGTCCTAAACGTAAAGGTATACCTTTTCTTTTCTTCTTTTTCCTAGTTGGGTGCAGACGTGCAGTGAATGAACCCACCTCAAAATTATGTGTTTATTTGTTGGAAATTGATCATTTTCACTCGCAGATTTTTTTCTCTCTCTTCTATTTATTTATTTATTTATTTTATTTATGGGAATGTTTTTCCAAGTAGGTTTGTTTTGAAAGAACGTGATTCCTTCCAAGGAGTAAAAAATTCTTATTAAAAGCTCAACTTTTAATGATGGGCATTTTATCCCTTATGTTGAGAAAATTATATCATGGTTCTTTATTTGCCTTTGGCACTAATTGTTTGCCATAAAATTTGGAAGTAAATGGAAGAAAATGAAATTCTATAGTTATATTTCAAGGAAGATTTATTATTATTATTATTATTATTTTATTTGGGGGTAAGAGGAAAGGATACAGACCAAAAAAACCTTGATCAATCACCAGCAAGTTCATCTCTGAGTAAAGCCTTCATGACCTGAACTGGGAGTGACTCTGCTGGGACAAAAATGAAGATTCATTCCCCCTTTGGGCCATTTCATGGGCCACAACATTTGCTAACCGTGGGATTTTGCAGATGGAAGCAGATTTGGAGAGAGTTTTTAGAAGCCCTTCAGTCCATTAATTAACCATTAGAAAAAGAAAAAAGAGAAAAGTTATTGCCACAACATAAAATATTCAAAACCCACCATTTAGTTTACATTTTTTAACATTTTATGAAAAATATAAAAAGTTTTTACGAAAAGTAATCGCATTATCTACTAGAAAACATCATTTTAAACAACTTTGTAGAATAAAATTTTTTCAAAATCTGTCATTAAAATGGAATTTTTGGCCATTTATAATTTATGTTTCATTTTTACAAAATGTTTGATGAAAAATAATTAAAAAAAATCCATTTAAATAATAGATTTTGAAAAAACTTTATTCTACAAAGTTATTTGAAATAATGTTTTCTAGTAGATTATGAGACTAGTTTTTATAGAAAACTTTTATATTTTTCATAAAACCTTAAAGATCTAAACTAAATGACGGGCTTAAAGTATTTTATGTGATGGTAACAGCTTCACTCTTTTATTGGTAGAATAAATTATTTGAAAAATATAATTACAAATTTGAAGCCAATGCACGATGGTATTGGGCAACCCAATCACAATGATTTCCATTTCGAACTTTATTTTGGGTTTTAAATCCCATCCCAATTCTGTCACGAATGGGGCCAACTTATTAATCATATATGCCATGGCTACATTTCAACAAGGGTGGTAGTTAAAAGTTAAAATCTGATAATTTTCTAATTAGGTGTGGGTTAGGTTCTAAACTTGATAAACTTTAAAACATATGGTAAGCAAGGGTGTTAGGAATGGTATATAAGTAAGATTTCCTTCCTCAAAAGTTAACTAGGCTTTTGGAGCCCAACATGCTTGTTAGCCTTGTTTGTTATTCCATAATTTCTATTCAGTCATGTCGATTTATGGTTTTGTAACTTTCAACCTCTCCATCTTACCTATAGCTAAAAAAAAGGCTGACAAGCATTAATTATTGTTGTGGTAAGTAGAGTTTGAAAGATAAGTAGGATTGGCTTGGGGGATCGGGGAGTCGGAGCCCACCAAGACCTGTCGTGCCTTTGACACGATCCAATAGTACAACAACCGTACAACATTGGTGAATATTTTAGTTATTTTCCTATGATTTTATGTTAACCTTAATTTTTGCAGGGATTAGATATAGTGGGTGGCTCCATCAGAAAGCTTGTAACTTGTATTTCTCTTTTTTGCCTAGCATAGTAGAATTGTGTGTGAGCCGTAAACACCTCAACTAAAAGGAACCATGTAAATTTTCTGTGTTCTTGTTTCTTCTTTTATTCTTTCTTTCGTGATAATCACACACTGTGTGTATAGTTGAGAAGGTTAATTTCTCCCAACAATTATATTAATGATCTATTTTACATTTTTTTTTTAGTATAAAAGGGTAAACTATAAGAAATTTCCCAAATGTTTAGCTTATCTTTTTTACGTAACCCCCCTAAAGAAAAAAATAGTTGCAATGTTCCCCAATTAGTTTATAAATTGAGCAATTAGCTCCACCATTAATTGTCATTCGTGGAACTAAAAGTGATCATATGACGTTTTTTCATGTAATTCCACGAATGGCTACTAATGATGCCCTAATTGCTGAATTTATAAGCTATCTAGGAGAGCATTACAACCGTTTTTTCTTTATTAATATGGTCAAAGAAGAGATTCATTCACAGTGGAAAATTTCGAAATTGGTTCTTGATATTCATTGTTAATTTTTAAACATATCTATAAGCTGGCTACGGGCAGCAGATTGTTTATGTAACTTGGATCATAACATTCCTAAGTCTTATATTTAGATATATTACTTTTTGCACAAACTTTGCCATAGCTGTACCGAATGTAGACATTCATGGAGTTGCCCATTATCATCGTACTTTTTTTTTTGGGCTTTGGGCTTACATCAATACTCTTGTAATGCATGTATTACCCGTAAATTCATGTATTCGATAATGAGGGAGTAAAAACTTGAACTTGAAATCTTTAATTCATGAGTTGTGATCTTCTACTATTTGTCCTCTTTTTTTTCCCCTTTTGTTGAGTTTTTTACTATTTGTCTTATGAGAAAAACTTATATGTAACTGTGATATGACTGACGTAGTATCACGTGTTAATGCGAGTGGAGCAAAATGAGATTGTCATACTACTTTTTGACCTCATAATCCTACTAAATTTCACTTTCATTAACTCGTGACACCAAGGAGCCTTCTCACAGTTATGCTGAAGTCCTCCTCCTATCCTACACTCTTACCCTTTCGGGTTCATCATCATTGTATTTAATCTCTAGTTTTAATGAAGTTATACAGAGCAGAGAGAGACAGACAGACAGACAGAAAGAGTGTGTGTGGGTCTATGTTGGGCTTGACCAACCCAACCAACCAACGATTGACATGGAGCCCGCCCACTTAAGAAGGGGCTTCTTTGTTGTGGAAAGGCCGAAACATCTGGGTCGGACCGCCAGTACGATCACCAAATTTTTAGGATTACATAGAAAAAGATTCCAACAGCAAGAAGAGCCAATGTTCTAAGGCTACAGTTGTTATGAGCGAATGAGAGAGGGAATAAAATGATGATTTCATTTCATAGAAAATGGTGAGTGCTTGGTTGCTTAAGATAATAGAATGGTCATTTTTTTATCGGGATCTATTCATTTCCAAAATAAGAGGAATGATTATTTTCATCTTTTAAGGAATGAAAATCATTAAAATTACGTCTCACCTATTTTTTTCCATCTATTCCTACTCTTTACCAAACATTATAATAGAATGACCATTCCCGTTTTATTTTCATCCTCATAATCTCATTCTATTCTCACTCCTATTTTATTCCCTCTAAATTCCATTTTTTCAAACCAAACACAGTGTAAGTAAGAGTACATGCATCGATCTTCATCCTCATGAGTACTCTACATGGCCTGTAGAACGAAGAAAATTCATTTCCAATAAATTTAAAATGAAAAGCTTTGAGAGTCAAATTTTTCTCATAAAATAATAGGAAAAAAAAGGAAGGAAAAAAAAAAAAGGAAAAAAAAAAAATGAAAGATGAACAAAGTGAAACGGATAGGAAGATTCATGGCTGGCTTTGGGGCACGACATTTAATGGATGGGTTGGTTGAATGTCCATCACTTACTAATTGTCATCACTTTTTGGCCGTCCCTTTGTTCTGATGGGAACATTAGTTTTTGGTTTCACTGAATAGAATTCATGTTGGGAGAACATCGTTTTCGAGCTAGGTTGAAAGATTTGGCTCTTCTGCAAAAGTGGGGTGATCTATCTGACCGGTCTCAAAGCCTTTTGCATTTAATATGGCTGGGACCCCAATGTTTTGTGAATTATCGGACCTATGTATGGCTTAAAACACGAAATGTTTTGATTTTGAATTTTTTTTTTTTTGTATTGTTTTGTTTTTGGGTCTCTAAAAGAAGTCATTAAGTTATATAATTGGGCAAACTACATATTGGGGTCATTAATTTTATCCCAAATTTCAATGTGATGTACAAACTTATAATTTGTATAATTTAATGCATGAACTATGCATTTGTGTTTCAATGTAGGAAAACATTGGACGGACGTTTGGTTCCTAACAGAGAAACTCACGTGCGCTCACATGGTAGTTAGCTAGCACTGACGTGGCATCCCCTGTGGCCATCTGACCCATTTTCCTCATTCTCTCACGCACGGGCCTTGGCTATTGGGAGGGAAATCTACATTTTTTTGATCTAGAACTTGATAGCGAGGATTGTGGGTTTGTCAGATTTGCATTACCTTGTTGGTATATGGGTCTTGCTTGGTGAACAAAAAGTATCAACAGTGATTGATAGAAAAAATAGAGTTTCAGGCGATCGGCAACAGAGATGGATGGCATTCTTTAACCGTATAAAGATCTGTTTCTCTAGTTTGCCTTCCCTCCTTCTCATTCGGCAAGAGGTTCTTCCATGTTAGTCCGTTGGAAAAAATGGAGGGCTAGTTGCTCTTGTTGGAAACGATCCAACCAAATGGGGAATAAAGAAGTGGAGAAGAAAAGTAGATCTGTGGAATTTTGGAGGGACGATTTAAAACCAATGGGTTGTTGGGAGTTCACCAGATTTTTTTTTATATTTTCCTCCGCCTAAAATGGTCCGACAATGGTAGCCATGGCTCTCAACGCCTTCTTCTTCTTTTTCTTTTTTTTTTTTCTCCTTTATTTATTTATTTTTTATTTTTAACATAAAAAAGATCTGGTTTAGATTTGTGTGGGTGTAGATAGAGAGATGTAGATTGGAAGATGTAAATTCTCCTTAAATCTGAACTAGATCTGACTTATTGGGAAGAAGAGATCAAATGGAGATTTGAGAAAACACATGAACTTGACTCGATTTTGACCTACGATCCATATACTTCTTCCTTCTCTCATCTCATTCTCATTCTCGATCCAAACACCTAGATCTGGCTTCCTCATCCTTAAAACCCTCATCCTCTCACAAAGCTCACTGACCCCACTTATTGCCCCTCATCCCCTCACCGGTGGCTCACCAGATCTGAAAACACACCGCAGTGCATTCTCATTAGATCTGAAACCCCACGACCTCAACGCGACATTGGAGCTCACTCACCGCTATCACTGCTTGAAGCTTATTACCCCTACTTCTCTTACGGCCAAGAAACTGAACTATACTGCAAACAAAGCTCACCGAAAGAATGGCTAGCAAGCTTTTTTTTAGGGTTTTTTTTTTATAACTTTTACATTACTGTGACGAAGATAAAAGGTGGCCAGTAAGCTTTGCTGGAAAAAATGGAGCCCAATTTGCCAGAGAATTAAAAAATCCTCACCGTCGAGTTCTAGATTAGAAAAATATAGATTTCCCTCCCACTAGCCAAGACCCACGCATGAGAGAAGGAGGAAAATGGGTCAGATAGCCACGGGGGATGCCACGTCGGTACCAACTTGGCACCACGTAAGCGCACGTGAGCTTTTCCATTAGGAACCAAATGTCCGTCCAGTATTTTCCCACATTGAAACACAATTAGGGCTGCAAATGAACTGAGCCGTTCGTGAACAACTCGTGAACAAGCTCGATAAAGATTCGTTTAAGTTCGTTCGATTAGTAAATGAGCCAAGCCTGAGCTTGAATACTAGACTTATTTATTAAACGAGCCAAGCTTGAGCAAACCATAGCTCGGCTCGTTTATGTTCGTGAACAAGCTTGTTAAGGGCTCGTGAATAGGTTCGCAAATAGGCTCGTTAAAAGACTCGTAAAATAGCTTATTAGTAGGCTCATTAAGGGGCTTGTATAAATACCCTAATTTATTTTTGGTTTCTCTTAGCTAAGTGGACCAATTAACATGAAAGAGATAATACTTTCTTAGTAGTTATATCTTGTACTTATCTAAGGAGGATTTTTAAGGTTTGTGAACTTTTATCTTAATGTTTAAAACTCACGTTCACGAAATCAAACCAATCTTGAACATGAGCTCGAGCTCGAACTCGAGCTCCAGCTCGGCTTGTTTAGTTAAACGAGCTGAGCCGAGCCGAGCCGAGCTTGAGCTTTTCTAAATCTTAATGAGCCGAGCTTGAACATAATGAAGTAAGCTCGTTTAAAGCTCAGCTCGTTTATAAATAAACAAGCTTTTAATTGAGCCGAGCTTGAACACTCCAAAGCTCGGGTCGGCTCGGCTTGTTTGCAGCCCTAAACACAATTGCATAGTTAGTGCACTAAATTGTGCAAATTATAAGTTTGTACACCACATTGAAAGTTAGGGTAAAGTTAATGACACTAATATGTAGTTTGCCCTATATTCTATCATTAACTAATACGGCTAGAATAATGAATTTTTACTTTGTATTTAAGTGAATGATGAATTTTTACTTTGTATTTAAGTATTAGTCAATACAAAGATATAGATATTCATTTTTTTCTTTTTCTTTTTTTTTTTTTTGATACAAGGAGGAACCCGCCCAATAATAGATATTCATGTTAGTGAACCAAAAAATTTAAGTGAAATAAAATAAAAGGTTCGCATAGATTGAAGCCCACGATAGGAAAGGAGGCCAAGAAGGAAAAAAAAAATTAAATAAAAAAAAGAGAGTTCGATAATCAAAGATATGGATATTTATATAGGGTTACCGTGCTATGTGCGATTGCATGGTTGGTATGTTGCCAGTCATGTAATTGTGTGTAGTGAATAGTGCGTGATCACATGACTAGCAACACACTAATTGTATAATCGCGCACAACACATTGCTATTACAACACCAAATTCCAACTCGATTTTGCCCATAGGTGTGCTTTTCAGAGATTATTGTTTTCATTTAAAGCAGTTGCTGTTGCTTGTGTGGGTATAAAACATCTCACACAAATCATTAGGAGATTAATTTTAAGCTAAAACCTTAGTAGAAATAATACTTGTAATACTGTTTAATTAAAATAAAAAAATAAATAGGGAGGATGCCAAGAGGCAAAATAAAACCATGGAATCCATGCGTATGCATACATACGGGTACCAAACCAACAAAACAAACCAAACTTTATAGGTATGTCCAATCCAACTGTGGGCCGAAGACTGCAATGTTACTAAAGCCCCTATTATTTCTATGAATGTTCGAACTCTATCTAGTGCTTCATCTTCCTCCTCACAAAATGTTACTGAAAAAAATAAAAATAATAATAATAATACCGGCCTTATTGCACGCGCAGTTTCGTGAAGCTTGGAGCAGGAAGAAAATGGAACCCACCTATGAGGGCGGACTTTTTGTTTGGGTCCTCCCAAGTGTGAAACTAAAGTCATTTCCATTGAGGAAAGGCCAAAACCATCACCACTGATTTGCTAGTGAGGGTACCATTACAATCAAACCTTTCATATTTTGTTTCATAAATTGCCACATGTCCACACACATAGGTGTACAAAATGACAAAGAAAAGTTGTTCATTGTACAAGGAAAAGTTGCTTATTTTGAATTTTTATTTTTATTTGTGATAATAATATATTATCCATTTTTTGAATTCTTTTGTTCAATGGGATTGATTTGTATCTTTAATAGGAATTATAAAGCTAGGTTTTTATTTACTAAAATGGTGCACCAGTCGATGTGTCTAATGGCATAGTCATAATAAATGTGAAAACAAGGCCTCTTAAGTATTTAACAAAAGCTAATTAATTTTACACAATTGGTTCACTTTCCGGTGAAAGTTTCCGGTTAATCCAACACTACCCTAGCTATTATGTAAACTACACTGTAATTGTTTAATTTTCATTTGAATGACTAAACGGGAGTCCTAAATCAAATGTACAAAAATCAATTTGATTAAATGATTTTTAACAATCTAATTTACTTTTTCTTTCAAAAAATTCTTAAAGGTTTTCTCAACCATTCAAAGAATTTTATTGAGTCAAACGCTTCAAATGATCAAACCAATCTAATTCTGAAATTATGTGATGTACCAAAATAAGATTCATTAGATGGTCTGTCTCAATACTTATAATACAAATGTGATGTTAACATGATAAGAGTTGATAATTGAAAAATTATTGTCACAATTCACAACCAATCAGTTAAAAATAAATCATTTTAGGCAACCAAAAAAAAGGTGGGTTGGCTTATTGTGTTGTTTATGAACTTTGTGGCCTATCTTGGTCCTTCTATCTCAAAAATATGTCAATATGATAAGACATATTACCAAAAAAAGGTCACTCTTTTAGAGTACAAAAAGTTATGTCAAAATGATAAAAAGTGTTACCAAAAATAAGCAAATTTACTTTTGCATTATGACCAATTAATTATATGGTACTCTATCAAAAAATTTGGTAGTATACCTATCAGATCACTTGAAATAGTAAGTTGGTTGTTTCAAATAGTAAATAGGTCACTTGAAATGGTAAGTTGACCACTTCAAATGGTAAGTGATCATTAAATGATAAATGGGTCACTTCAAATAGTAAATGGATAATTTTATATCACTTCAAATGATAAATGAGTCACTTTAAATGGTAAATAAGTATAATATCCTAAAAATCATGTGGATACTATAAAATTACCCTCGCATTAGCATAAATATAATTCATGTAATAAATTTTCTTAGATTTTCAAAATTTTACAAATTTTAAAAATATATAATGTTACCAGACACCTGACCGTCAGAAAAATAAAAAAAAGGGGGACGAAAGACAATCACGTTCCCATGCTTTTAGATTCGTGGAAGGTGCTGAATCCATTTAAGCAGTGAATGGACCAACTTGACACATATGCATATATATGGACACGTATTCATAATCATATAAACATAAAGATATATGCATATAATTATTTTTCATTTAATTTATATTTTTTGACAATCGATAAGAATTTTCTTTAACCTCTCTAATATTAACAAATGAATATTAATACTTTTTCATAAGTTTGGATCCGAGATCGCTTATTTAATAAGTGAGAAGAATCCCACTAAACTATCATATCATTGAAATTCTCATTTAATTGTTTAGATACATGATAAAAAGTGGATGATAAAAAATCAAACAAGGAGTTTCTCCTTCACTAGGTGGCCAAAAATATGGTAAAAGTCCTTGGTATAGGTGGGTCTTCCCATTTATTAAAATTTTAGGATGAGTTAGTTAATTAATCACTTACATTCCATTCTAGAGAGAGAAGCCATCTCCATCATTCCACGCGTTTTGAGTGGCCATTGCGCCCATTCTCTTCTCCCAACTTGGCTAGCTCTCTCACGTAGCCACTTGCCTGGTCCCTTGTACGTTACATGCACCATGTGGTGACCACGCGGGGTAGGTTACCACAAGGCGCTCTTGGACGGGAGTTGAAAGGGACCACACTGAAGACAAGTTCAAAGAATCGACAGTATAGGAGAGACTGGAAAGTGGAAACCAAAAAATCCAACTCGTTTTTTGAGTGGGTATAACCAACCCTTTTTCGAGTATCTTTATGTGCGTAGCGACCCAAAAAATATACTAATAATATATAATAATAATAATTATGATTGGTGCATAACTGCATACACATTAATTACATGCATATGCACACACTAGATGGTTATTATTATTTTAATAGCTGGATTAAAAGAAATTATAGGCTTAGTTCCGATTTTTTTCTTTTTTTTTTTTTTGGGTAAAAAAAAAAAGAGAACATACACATCCACATATGAAGTGGAAACCAAGATCTTCACAAACTTCACATGGATTCCTATTCCTAAACATATACGATGATTAATGATAATAGTAAATACAAAAGTTAGAACCACCGGTCCTTGTAGCCTAGCGATGGTGTCTGGGTTGGAGTTTGGGTAGTTTTAAGTTTAGGATCGATTCCCTTCCAATATAACCAATAAATAAATAAAATACAACAAACAGAAAACAATAATTATTATTATTATTATTAATAATTTGAATGATGTCATGGAGAATTAATTCATCAAATTAGTGGAATTTTTTAAAGGCACTACTACAAAATGCTTAATGATCATTCCAATATAACCAATAAATAAATAAATAAATAAATAAAATACAACAAACAGAAAACAATTATTATTATTATTATTATTAATTTGAATGATGTTACGGAGTATTAATTCATCAAATTAATGGAATTTTTTAAATGCACTACTAAAAAATGCTCTATGATCATGGTTAGAAACATGATCATAATCCTTTAATCACGGTTTAAAATATTGTGATGAATCAAGGCATGGATTTTTTTAACGATATAACCAAAGACTTATGAAAATGGAGATTGTAAACAGTGAATATGTTGGATATTTAAATAATTATAATAATATTTCATTATTTCTTATAACCGTTTTTAACCGAATAGGTGCATTGGCACCTTTTTAACATCCATTTTGACAGTGGTGCTTTGGCACCCTGTGGCTTTAGTGTACCTATGTGCCTTTTGCATTCAATATTTAAATATTATGACTATTTGAATGGGTATGACCTACAGGTGCTTTAGGCACTTTTTGGTTGGTGTGTGCAGGTGCAAATAGCACCTTTCCTATCTGTAAATACCAGCCCCGGTAGCCCACTCGTGATATATAATCTATATTATTACAGCAAGAGATTGGTTTTTTTGGTTGGACGTATAAATTAAAGTATGAAAAATCTTTATCATATTTTAAGGGATAATAACATTTTAGGACTAAAATAGTCACTTTTACAAGTAATCTCAAACTCCCTCTACTTTTTTAGCGTCGGAACTCTCAAAATCACAATTTGCTCTCTAACAATGGTTACACGTAATTACCCTTAATTACCTAACTCCTATTTTTCTCATGTTTCAAAAATTGTTTCCTTTCTCCTATTATCTTTAATTCTTTTTTCAGGGTTTCTTTTGGCACACACAACGCGTGTGTGCCGACATCTAGTATATAAGCAATTGTTTTTCTTTTCCACCATTTTCTTTTGTATTCTTCTTGTGGCAAGTTTCTTGTGGTATTTTTCTTGTTTTATTCTAAAAGTTCAGGCTATTCTTAGGTTGTGCAAATCTTACGAATAGTAACAGGTGAATCTTGGTCCATTGTATCCTGGGACAATTCGCCCTATAACTCTTTTTGTACTCGCAATTATATTAGAAGAACGACAAATTTATCTTAAAAATAGCGATATAATCATGCCTTAAATTTTGAATTTCGCCTTTTGTCTTTATTAATTTGTATATAATACTTTCAACTGAATAGGAGTCAAGATGAGTCTTATCAGTACAAAAAATCATGTTCTCGTAAAAAACCATGATTGACAATAAAAATGATTTTAAAATTTGTTCGTGCAAGACTCGATCACCTTTATTTTTATTTATTTATTTATTTATTTTAAAAACCATTCACATAAAGATATTATATACATAAACTTCTGAAATACTGAAAAATGCTAATAAAAATTAATTTTGGTTCTAAATTTGAAAAATGTGATTATGGAAGAGATACATGGAATGGATAGTTAATTAAAGATAATCAATAGTGGATAATTTTGGTAGGTGAAGCATCATTTTCCTTTAAATTATTGTTTTGTCCAAAAAAAAAATTAACAATTAAATTAAATTAAATTTCAATCATAAAAAAAATTGTTAGGGGGTCATTTTGTAAACCAAATGAGGGAAAATATAGAAAAAGAATTTATTGTAAAAATTTGAATTTAAAAATGTGGTAATAAGAGAAAAACATGGGATGAGTGACTACAAATTTAAGTAACCACAATTTTTGAATCTTAATTTTTTATTTTAAATTACTGGTTTGTCCAAGATGTTATAACTTAAATTTTAAGGAGCTATCTTTATTCCCACTTTCTTTAGTAGTATGGATAAACAATATATAAAGTAAGTTTTTCTAAGGCATCTATCTATATTTATTTGTTTTATAACAGGTTAGAATCGAGAGTTCAAAATTTTGTGCAATAAGGACATGTTTGGTTGGTTGTGTAATTCGAAATTAAATAATTTAATTTTTTTTACATGGTATTGAAAGTATAATTTATTTTTTTGGATTCAACTTCTATTACTTTCTTTTAAAACCACTTTCATGGAATCTTGAGGGGTGGATCAAGTGATCCTATAATTTTTTGCTAAATAAAAAGTATTAGATTCAACTTTCATCACTTTTCTTTAAGAATATTCTCATAAATTTTATCCTATAATTAACTGAGTGCATGTGAAATAGAAGAATGCATATCGAGGAGAGTTGCATGTGCACGTGGTATGTGGTTAATGGCTATGTTTAAAGAATGGTCACGAAACAAATTGGTTCAAAACATTGGAGGACAAGATTGTGAGATCCACGCGTAAGAGATCACCTTTTTTTGCTTTTTCTCTTTATGGGCGGTAATGGACGGATAGATCACTTCACTTCCATTCATTGTTTTAGGCAGTGCTGCCTAATCATGTAGGACCCACATCCCATTCTCTAGAGACAGGTCATCTCATTCCACACGATCTCAATTCTCAATGGCCATCGAGCCCACTTTCATTTTCATTCTGCCGAGTAGCACTCTGGGGCCACTTGGCTCTCTTACCGACCACAAGCTTGCTCACTTTTGGCCATTATGGCTTTGGTGTTTTTTGTTTTTTGTTTTAAATTTTTTATGAAGAGGTTTTGGGATGGTTTATCTCTTACCATCTTTTGACTACGTCTTTAATCTTGAATTCTTGATTATCCTCTCAGGAACATACAGTATAGTTTTCAATCCCACTTGTATTAGATAATTATAAGATATAAATTTATGGAAATAATCTTAAGAAAGAGCAGTGAGAATTAGTCAAGTTAGGCAAGCGTCACATATGACCAAATTTTTTTTTTTTATTATAAATTTTATACTCTTAGTTTTGTTAAATTATAAATTTTCCCAATCTTATTTTTTGAAATGCCCTTTTATTTTTCTTTAATACCCCTCTCCTTTTATTAATTTTCCTTCCTATAAGACTCTTTTATTTTTCTTTCATACCCCTCTTTGTAAAATAAAAAATTCATCTCATCTCATCTAAACTCTTGACTCCCTCGCTACCTCAAAAGTTTGAATACTACGACATGCATAATTATGATACAACTTAAATACAATGACAACATATTTTTAAGATTAAAGATACAACACCACAAAATAATAGCAATAAAATATTATTACTAATTGTCAATACTATCGTAGCACCTCCCTTAATAATTTTTTGGGCATTTTAATGACTCAATGTCATCCATTATTTCAAATTAATTTTCAAGAGAAAAAAAAAAAAAAAACACTTTTGGCTTTCCCGTGTCAAATATGAGTACGTCCATTCGCCATATATAGTACATCGTCGGTGTGTCCACTAACAAAAATGACGATAGATGCTTGTGTGATGAATGGTGACCGTGGGAGTTGGGGCCGCATCATTAGGCTACCAAGCATGGTGATTTTTCTATTATATTAATTTAAAGAATTTTTTTTTAATCCAAAATATTTAGATATATATACTTTTGTTATATTTCTAAGAGTGTGATTTTCTCAGGCAAAGTCTTCAGGCGACTGATGTGTGGACTGTGTTTTTTTAAACAGTCCCCATCAAAATTAACGAAACTCAAATATCAATTTGATAAAATTATCCATTCGTCTTTCAATTCCTGAGCATCAGTCTTCTCTCTCTCATCTTTCTGCAATTTCACCCTCCCTCTCTATACCCACAAACAAACTCAAACTCACATTCCCTCTACAAATAAGAAGAAGACACAATCACACCCTAATCGAATAACTTCATTTTTGTGAGAAAAAACTAGTTAAATCCAACCAACAATACATGGAGAAAAAAAAAAAAAAAGAATAAAGAAGAAGAAGCAGAAAAAGAATAAGACTAGTGCAACTTAGCTATATTTAATTGCTTTTAATTATTTTTTCCCTTAATGATTATTTTTCTCCTTAATTATTTAGGTGTCACATGGTAAGCTCTTAGTATTAAAAGACTTGAGAGACATGCCATGTAATACACTCTTTTTAATATAATACTCCGTAACGATTCGCAGAATTGTATAAACTGTTTTATGATTATTAATTATGTATAGTAGTAATATCATATACTCTCTCCGTCCCGCAAAGATAAGCCATATTTGCTATTTTTTTTGTCCCAAAATGTTTATCCATTTTGAAAAGTCAAATCATAATTTTTTTGAATTTCCTATACTATCATTTCTAATTTCAATAATTAGTTTTAACACAAAACCTAATAAAAGGTAGGAAATAGTAATTTTGCAAAAATGGAGTTTAATAAAGGATAAGTAATGAAATAATGTTTTTTCTTAAATTGCATGTCTTGTCAAATATGGCCTATCTTTATAGGACGGAGGGAGTATTATATTAACTTAATTTATATCTAGATATGTTAAATCAAAGACTCAATATTGTAAAATGTACGGGGAAAAGTCCGGACAGTCGGCGGAGCGCTTTGAAAGAGTGGTCCGGAGGCTCGGAGCACCGCGCAGCTGTGACCCGAGTGGGTAGTATGGACTGAGATGGCTCGTGGTCGTGCAAGAATGCAGAACCTTCTCGGCGAACAAGAGAGCAAAGCGTCGCCTAGAACGGGGACCTGAAATCAAAGAAGATCGTCAAGGGTGACCGGGGGTTTCCCGGTCTAGGACCCTCCGACGGTCAAGTCAGTCTCTGAGGGGAAAGAGAGGGAGAGGAATTTCTAGGTTTTCGTGCTAGAGGAACTTACCTTTCTCATCATGAATAGTGTTCCTTTTATATGCGGACGTTAGGTTTCGGATTGGTCGAATGCTCTGACCTGACCGTGGTCAGATTAGGATTCCGAGCTAACCATGGTTAGATAGGGGTTTCAGACCAGATCGCGGATCTTTCGGAGTTACAGACCTGGCCACTGACAGCCGTTCCCCTGGTTCGTTTTCCAGGAGCGTGCTCTGCTCCCGGTCTGATTTCCTCTGTCGGATCTGGGGAGTAAGATAAATTCGAAGCACGTGGGGTGCGCGTGCTCATGCGGCCCGAAAGGGGTTCATTGGACCGAGAGGGAACCTGCCCGAGGTTGATAAAAATCGAGGGCATTAAGGCCCGAGGGATCATTGACCCGAGAGCAGTTAAGACCGAGGTCTCGGATGGTCCGAGGACGTGCTGGCCCGATGGAACGGGGTAGACCGAGCTTATTACCGAGATCATACACGTGTCGCCGTTTCATTTGCTCTTCGTAAATATCCCACACATAAAACTTTAATTATTATTACTTTTCTTTATAAAAAAATCCCGAGTCAAATCAATTTAATAAAAGTATAATAATTTTTTATATTCAATATTACCATAGTACTATACCTTAGTTATTAATAATATTTTTCCTTTCTAAGATTTTTGAGTTTCTTATTTAATTATTCCACATGTCATATCAATATTTATAGATTTCCTATTTAAATTAATTTTTTGAACTAATAAGAAAGTGTCATATGATATCATTTTAAAAGTGGAGTTACAGTTAATGAAAAAAAGAAAAAAAAGAATGAGAGATGAAAGGCTAAAGAGACATTTCACATAAAGGATTAGGGTTTTATTTTAGATCCCTTTATTAAAACAGTGTTGTTATATATATATATATATATATATATATATATGAGGTGGGATTTGTTTACACCCGGTATAAAACTTTTTACTCTTATACTCCTTAATATCTTTTTATAAAATTAATATTTTTTCAAACCAACCGTTGGATTAAATACTCCTCTCATGGAGATCATGCACACAAATTTCACACTAATCGGATACTTGTAAGTATCTCATCTATAAATTTACTTTTCTTTTTATAAATAAAACTATAATTTAGGCCACTTTACCAATGGAATAGTTCTTAATCTCCAATCAATGTAAAATTTGGCGTGCATGATGTCCATGAAGACAGTATCCAATCCAACGGTTGGTTTTAAGAAAAGGTAAATTGTAGATAACCCTAAAGTATGAGGAGGTTAGCAGATAACCTCCCTTGTGTTTTAATTTTGTCAATGTGCCTCCCTTATGCTTTAATTTTGTCAATGTGCCCCACCGTCACTCACCATTGATGAAATTTAACGAAAATTAGTCACGTAACTACGCACGTGATACCATTAATGGACTCGTGTTACCCAAAATCACCAGATAGCGGCGTCATGCCCAATTGGATGGCCATCGACGATTGGTTTTGTCTTCCAACTAAACTAGGGGGCACATTGACAAAATTAAAACATTAGGGGGATTATCTGCTGACCCCCTATGCTTCAGGGTTTTTTTTTTTTTTTTTTTTTTTTTTTTTTTTTTTTTTTTTTTTTGTTGCAATTTACCCTTTAAAAAATATCGATTATACAAAAAGTTATTGAGGGGCATAAGAGTAAAAAGATTTACATCGGGTATAAACGGATCTCTCCCCTCTATATATATATATATATATTACAAATTCAATTAACTAATAAATATGGGTTCCGTTTGGTTCGATTAGTATCAAAATAAAAATAGGGTGAATTGGTTATCGAACCAAAAAACAAAATTTTATCAAATGTAGAACCGTGATTGAGCCGATCTTGAAAAAAAAAAAAAAAACATCCAACTGAAATCGGTTGGTTCAATCCAGTTCGATCGGTTTCGCGGTTTTTGTTTCATCCGTATCACGTGGCACACTCTCTTTTATATAATACAAAAAGTAACCCAGACAATGCGCGAAATAATAATAATATTTCTTTGTTGCAAAAAATTAAGTATCCAAGCCAAATAGTTACATCCAAGGATTTTGGTGATTTATCATTATGAATGAGAGTAGAGAATTATGAGATTTGATTGGTAATTTATTACCTTAATTATTTTATCTCCTTTAAGATTCTTGTCAAATTGCTATAATTAATTGCTTTAATTATTTTTTTCTCTTAATGATTATTTTTTCTCTTAATTGCTTTAATTATTTTTTTTTTAATGATTTATCATAACCCAGGCACGTGGAATTGTATAAAATGTTTTATGATTATTATGTAGTAATATTATATATTATGTTAACTTAATTTGTATGTAGATATGCTAAATTGAGGATTCAATATTGTAAGACTTTAATTATTATTACTTTCCTTTAAAAAAATTCTTAAGTCAAATCGGTTTAATAAAAGTATACTCTCTTTTTGGTATTCAATATTACCCTAGTACCATACCATAGTTATTAATAATATTTTTCCTTTCTAAGATTTTTGAGTTTCTTATTTAATTTTTCCACATGTTATGTCAATATTTATGAATTTCCTATTTAAACTAATTTCTTGAACCAATATGAAAGTGTCATATTATATTATTTTAAAAGTGGGGTTACAGTTAATGAGGAAAAAAAAAAAAAAAAAAAAAAAGGGGATTTGGCCATTAGTCAAGAAACTACATCTTATTTAGCAATTAGTCGCCTAACTTTTTTCCTAATTCAATTACTCCATTTTTACCTTTTTTGACAAAAAAGCCCTCGATTTACTAACTAATCTACACCCATGCTATTCCTTCAAAACACAAAACCTATTCTACGATGGCTCGTGGGTTTGCCTTGGCGATTCTGAGGTGGGGTGCTCGATGGGGTTCTCAACAGTGATCCTTGTAGCCATGAGGGAATTTTTATACAAACACTCTTCCTAATCTGATAGATCTCGCTCCAAATCTGATAGATCTTATAGCCGACGAAGCTCCAAATCTGTTGTAATTGGGTAAGTGCCTTACTGTGTTTTTGGATTACCGTAGAAGTTGGATGGCACCAAAATATTCTCTATATCCTAATTTCATATTTCAGATGCCTTTCTTTGTTTGGGGTGCGAAGATGAAAATTAGAGTAGGTGCTTGGACATGCAACCACAACAGAGTACTTGTTCAACTTTCAAAACTGTCGCCCTTAACTTCACGAAATAAGCAATTGGTATGACCCATAAACTATTTTTAACATGAACCACCTTAACAACAAAGTGCTTAAAGATTTAAACTTGAATATCACACAAAAGTATGTATAAAATTTAACATAACATGTCACTAAAAATCACCCTTTCTTTAACTGCTTTCACACTACAAATAACTTGAAAACTGAGAGAATTCAAATGACATACCTTAACCTCACTTCAATCCATATTAACAACGGCCAATCTGTGGGTTTCTTTTTCAATTACCGGTATACTTTCCTCCTGTGTCATATAGTTAGCCCAACAAAAAAAAATAAAAAATAAAAATAAAAATTACAATTTAAAAACTGGAAAGAAATGCAGATAACAGTTAAATTCTATTTTGTCTCTGATCTCGACATGGGATCAAAGTAGTAAAATATCTATTTGTGAGGAAATCAAAACTTTCTTCACTTCAATTACAACAGAAGGTAAGGTGGTTGGTTTCTATGGGAGGAGCAGCTTGTACCTAGATGCCATTGGAGTCCATATGCAACATTGGTTAGGAAATCCAACACCTATGAAGTCATCTCTCTTCAAATTGTTCAATTGATTGGCACATGGTTCCACTTTTAGGCAATGAAGCGGTTGTGGAAGGCGACATGGGTGGTGTAGAACAAGTAGGCATTAACATCGATGATAAATTGAGAGCCAACAGACTCATCCTCGTCTCATCCAATCCACTGGTTGTAAAAAACTTGGTAAAGTAGTAAAATTTTATTATTTCAGTGTAAAATTTACTTTGTAAAGTAGTAAAATTTTACTATTTCATTATAAAATTTTACTATTTCACTATAAAATTTTACTACTTTGTAAAGTAGTAAAATTTTACTACTTCATTATAAAATTTATTAATTCGTTAAGTAGTAAAATTTTACGATTTTAATTTTTTTAATAATTACCTAATCAATATGGATCTTTTTTCGAGGATGCCGACAATTAGTTTCCAAAAATATGATTTTTTTTTATAAAAAAAATGGATATGTATATTAAAAGTTATAAGCTTTTAAAAATTATAATACTAAAAGGTTAAGTTAGTTACATAAGGTGCCCTTAATAACAAAAGGGGAGTGCCCTTAGTAATAATAAGGGTAAACCTGGCATTTTCAAAAAAAGTGTGACTAATTGATAAATAAGTTCAGTTTTTTTGATTAATTGACTTAGAAAAATTATTACTTGATTAATTGACAATATTTTACCAAAAAATAGACTAATCGCCAATTCCCCCCCCCCCCCCCCACCCCGCCCGCAAAAAAAAAAAAAAAAAAAAAAAAAAAAAACAAACGAAAGATGGAAGGCTGCAGAAACATGTCACATAAGCAATTGGATTTTCTATAATATGGAGTATATATCGCCATCATAGATATATATCGCGTATACATATATATACATATATAGAAATATATATCGCCATCATAGATTGCTTATGATGATTTTTATTAATTTGTTATGAGGCCGAGTTCCACGAGGCAACATAGTCGAAATGCAGACGGAATTATATAAGGTTGGATATGAGTAATTTGTTTTATTGTATTACCTAAAAATACCTAAATGGACAATGATTCCGAGCATCTCCCCTGTTTAGGTGGCAAACTTTTATTATATTTTTCTGTTACTCTTGTTGACTTAAAAAAAAAAAAAGCAAAAAAAATTCATTGAACTTCTAATTGGTTCAAGTTTTGACTGATTAGATCGCGTATGTATTATATCTTACTATGTAAAATTTTGAGCTTATTATATATAAATATTAAATATTTTAAAATCGTAGATTGAGATCCCTGAAGATTTTCTCTAAGCCATTTTCTATTAATTAAAACTTGGACTGAGGCCATCTCCCCTGTTAGGGTGTAGCCGCATCATCAAATTTGGTCACATTGAGGCCATCTTATTAGAAAAAATTCAGCAAAAAATATGTTTAAATGGATCCACATTGAAACCACTATACTTTGATTGATGTGTTTGAGCAAACCACTCAGAAATTTGTTGATGAAATTTGGTACAAAAGACCCTTTCCATTTGTGGGGTGTGTCTGAGATTTGTGCAATATTCCTTAATTAAAATAGGAAGAGAGCTTGTCAATACTCAAGGGAGTCTCCATAGTAGCCTCTCTCCCTCCGTTCTCATCCCTGTTCCCATGAATTCTCTTGAGCATTTTTCTAAAAATTCCAGGCATGCAACAAAAGATGTGCCATCAAATTTATCTCCGTAAGGTCATCCTATTAGAAAAAATTCAACTAAAACTATGTTTAAGTAGGCCGAGCTAGAGTCCGTAAAGAAGAATTCCTATCAAATACAATGGAATGAAAAAAAATATCAAACTTTAATCGACGCGAGCAGGCAAACCACAATATATATTTTTAATATAATATAACATTTTTTTTAATATAAATCCCTTGAAGGATTTTCTATCCAACTATGAGTTATGTGTGGAATTTTGCATAATACCCTAAAAATAATGGGGCAGCTCGTCAATATGGGTTTGGATTCGGTGTTGAGTTGATAAAACTTAGCACTATGCCAAGGTAATCCACACCTTTGAATGAGAGATTAGATGGCTTGGATTGAAAGTTGAAAATGTGTTACTGAAATGACCAAAATGACTTCATTGGGCAACTTTTTTAACTTTCAATCCAAATTATCCAATCTTTCATTTAAGGTTTGAATTACCTTGACATGGTACTAAATTTTATCAACTCAATACCGAATCCAATTCCTGTCAATACACTCCTAAGGAGTCCTTAGACTAGCATTTTTTCTTTTATTAACACCTTTACTTGGGTGTTGGAATAAAGTCTTTTTGAGTGTAGAAAATGGCCTTGACGGTTCAAATTTTTTTTTGAAAAATTTGAGCAATGAGGAGCGAGTAAAAGACAGTCAAATTGAGCTAGTTTTCAATCCGCATGGTAGATAAGCCAAGCCAAGTCTGCTGCATGCATCTTATGTGGACTGTTTGCAAAGTAAGAGGCCGTGTAAAGATGTAGGCCACACTTTTTTAGTGCGAGACCGGTAAAAGGGCGCATATTCCCAAAGTGACATAGGGTATCTTAAATCATTATAAACGTCCAATAAAAAGGGCAAAGAGATATGTAAATGAACTCAAAAAAACCATTGGTACCCCAGCTTGCCAACCCAGACGAACACTTTTGATAAATCTTACCTCTTTCTCTCACTCTGCCAAGCCATTCAATACAAGCAAGCAAGAAAGAAAAAGGTAGATAGATAAGGCTGTAGAATCCGGCCTTGAGATGTCTGGTGTTCTTCTTTGGGTGATTTGTCCTAGAGAAAATGGGAGCTCTCTGCTTAGTCTCATACCCAGAAATGGCACCAGAACGAGGTCTTCAAGGCTGTGCTCTAGACTGAATTTCTCAAATATTTCGGCTGCGGTTGCAAACCCATCAAGATCTTCGGAGGAGAAGGTGCATGAAGTGGTGCTGAAGCAAGCAGCTCTGGTGAGAGAACCCAGGACGGAGAGAGCTCAGGACTTGAGAAGAGGTGATACTGATGATTTGTCCAACTGGGATCTGTTGAATGAGGCTTATGATCGGTGTGGTGAGGTCTGTGCTGAGTATGCAAAGACATTTTACTTGGGTACTTGCTCTTTCAGACCCTCTCTCTCTCTATAACGGGATCTTGTTTTCCTTCTTGTTGAATTATTTGCTTTTCATTTTTTATTTGGGTTCTGGAAATTTGATGGGTGGTTTGAAGTTTCCAGATAAGATTCAGATATTCCTTGATACCCATGACTACTACTTTTCCTTGTTAAAATCCTTTTAGTTTCGGAATTGGGTCCATTTGGTTGCTGGTCAAGTGGAGGATTAGAGATGAGAATTTGTAATCTCATAGCACAGCCATTACAGTACCCCCAAATAATTAGCGTATTTTTTATTTTTATTTTTATATTTAAAGCAACCATGAGCAGATAATGTGGAGGGTGATAGTTTTGTGGTTGGAATGTGGTCCCAAAACGAATAATAAAAAGGAAGAAGCAATGTTGCTATTTAAATGTTACCATATATATGTATATACCCTGGGAACAGTGATTAGTCCCAACAGTGATTAGTCCTGGTTGAAAGTTTTGGGAAACACTGGATCTTGACCAAAATATATATATCTATATATATATATAATTAAAAAAAAGCAGGTGCTCAAAGTAACATGCCTAGAGGGACACCAGATCCATATTTGTTCAATTTCTTGAACTTCATGATAAATTTTTTAAAAAATGAATTCGCTATTAGTAATTATAAGAAGTTGCAATTTTCTTTTCTTATTTCGAATTGCTTATATTTTATTGATCAACTAAGCACTCTAATTGAACTTCTTCTTTTCTGTATTTAGGAACATTACTCATGACTCCAGAGCGGCGAAAAGCTGTTTGGGCAATATACGGTATGTATAACATTTCTTCAACATGTACCATCAATTACTCTTCTGCACCCCCGGGCAATATACAGTATTTTGTAGGTTTTGGGTGGGATTTGAATTGAATATTTTGTTTCTTGTAGCTTCTTAAAGTAAGTATATTTCCACCAAGACCAGTTTCTCTTTATTGCTTCTTTTTCTTTCTCATTTCTTTTATTGTACTCTGTTTTCTTTCTTTTAATAATATTTTGAGTAGTGAGCACATGATTAGGAGTTCTGGGGTGCCAACCTAGTTGGGATGTCACAGTTTCTTTGATGCTTCTACTCTTTCTTTAAAAAAAAAATGTAAGTATATTTGTTTGCAGGCACTTATGAGGTGTTTGAGCTTTAGACACCCTGTGGAAGTTTGAATGAGCCCATTGTGTTTTTCATAGCATTTGATAGAGTTTATTAGTTTTTCTTAATAAATAATGGAGTTTTATATTTTCTACAAATGCCATCATTTCTAATTCTTTTGGAGATTATGAAGACGTCATCATATTCGCCCACAAACTGGACTTATGGCCAAATGATTCCTGTGCAAAAAAGGGTGAAGGTTTTAGTACTTCGTGAAATGATTGTATTATCGTTCTTGTGATGATTCTGTTTTCCAGTAAAAAGTCTACTCTGAGCAGAGAAACTTTGTGCCTAATAACGCTATGGAAAACCATACATAATGATTTCACATTGACATGATATCTGAACATCCACTTAGGCTTTCTATAATTTGTTACAAGATATTTTTCAACTGTATTAAAACTGATCCTGCTTCATCCATTACCTTTCTTCGAGCCATTACTAGGCTGATGATCAGGAAATCAAAGACCTTTTTAACTCCTAATGACTAGCTTTTTTGTTGAATATCATATGCTTAACATAGTATGAAATGTATGTAAAATTTCCACAATAATTTTTATCACAGTTTGAATATTTTAGGCTGTTGAGGTCATTGCACTTCTTTCTCTTTAGAGCAAGTGGACAGTCATGAAGTGTAGGGATTAGCATGTAATTTATAGCAGTAACTGAACAATGTCTTCTGTCCTGCAGTGTGGTGCAGAAGGACTGATGAGCTTGTGGATGGACCTAATGCCTCACACATCACGCCTAAGGCCCTCGACAGATGGGAAACAAGGTTAACTGACCTTTTCGAAGGTCGCCCTTATGATATGTATGATGCTGCACTATCTGACACTGTCTCAAAGTATCCTGTCGATATACAGGTACCGTACATTAGTAAAAATCATCCCACTTTCATTTTAGCTACATGCTTACATGACAGTGTCTAAGCACATGTTCCTTGCCTTCATGTAATTGTGCATGTATAACAATGTAACATGTATGTATGTACCCATTTCTGTGCTAGAAGTCTAGAAATGGCACAATTTGAAATGTCTTACTAAAATTCTCTCTTTGTACAGCCCTTTAAGGACATGATTGAAGGAATGCGATTAGACTTGAGAAAATCAAGATACATTAACTTTGATGAGCTCTACCTCTACTGCTATTATGTTGCTGGGACAGTGGGGCTTATGACTGTTCCAGTCATGGGGATTGCACCCGAATCGAAGGCCACAACGGAGAATGTTTACAATGCTGCGTTAGCCCTTGGGATTGCTAATCAGCTCACTAACATACTCAGAGACGTTGGAGAAGAGTAAGGATCTTATAATGCAGAATAACCAACTAAACTAAGGAGCAAAATGGTCTTTTACATTTATATATATATATATGGGGGAGGCGATCATTTCATTTCCATGTGATTTAAAAACTTTAATTTCTATGGTTTTTGAGGAACTTTACCTTATGTTTTGATTTTTCCAGTGCTAGGAGGGGAAGAATATACCTCCCGCAGGATGAGCTTGAATGCGCTGGCCTATCGGATGATGACATATTTCGTGGGCAAGTGACTGATAAGTGGCGGAGTTTCATGAAGGGACAAATAAAGCGAGCAAGGATGTTCTTTGATCAGGCTGAGAAGGGCGTTGGAGAGCTCAACTCAGCGAGTAGATGGCCGGTATGGGCATCATTGTTGCTCTATCGGCAGATCCTAGATGCAATTGAAGCCAATGATTACAACAACTTCACAAAGCGGGCATACGTAGGAAAGGCAAAGAAACTAGTATCGCTGCCCGCAGCCTATGGCAGGGCACTTATTGGCCCTTCTAAATTGGCCGAGTTGGTAAGGAGATGAATTCTGAAAAAAAAAAAAAAAACAAAAAAAGGGGGGGGGGGGTTGAAAAAATGTCTTGAATTGGGTTGTTTATGCAAAATAGGTCTCAAGCTAGTCTGTAAATTCCCTTTGCTCATATTATTGGAGAAAGTTGAAGTTGATAGGGGTTCTAGTCTTTACCGTTTAAGTTAGTGTTATTAAAGAAGGGGAAATTCTTCAATTTGTAATACGTATAATCAGTTCATTCCATGAGATAAAAAGTACATCCCTCTCTCTCGGTTCCTCAAGCTTCCCACGGATGCTAAGCCAGTGAAGTTCATTCATACTTGTAATTGACATTCCAATATGTCGCCTAGCTCCATTTGTTACACTGGAAATCAATTCCTTGAAAAGAAAACGAGAAACTTAATATGACAATTAGGACATGTTTGTTTGGTTGGAATGAAATGAGTAAGAATGGAATCTGATTTTATACTCAAAATAGTTTGGAATGGAATGAGATTGAAATAGACATTACGAAATGAATATCATTATAATTCATTACTATTGGTTGATTCCATTCCAATTTAATTACCTCATCCAAACATGTTGTTTGAAATGAATTGGAATGGAATCACATTCCATCTATTCCATTCCAACCAAACAAACATGGCCTTAATGGTTTCAAACTTCAACCAGAATTTTGACAAATATTCTTTTACATCAGCTGAACGAATGACCCAATTATATGGAAAGAATTTCTATGAAAAACAGGGTGTAGCTGCCATTATTTTTATTTATTTATTTATCTTAATAAAAAAAAATGGAAAAAAAGAAGAGAGAACTCTAACTATATTTATTTGTTCATAAACATAAAAAATTTAAGAAACATTGCATGTTCATATGGTCAATCTTCGTCATAATATATAGTTCTGTTTGCAATAATTTTAACCAGGTTAGTTTCCTAATTAAGAAATTAAAATTGGATACAGCATGTGTCTCTACACTGCCTTTTTTTTTTTTATAATAAATAAAATTTTTTAAAAAATGAAAATGTTTAAATAAAGAAATCCATGCACTTGGAATGTTTGCCAGATGAGTTTACTGAGCAATATGTAGGGCTAAAACTGAGCAAAATATAATACATTATCAAGACCATTTTATCATAAAATATTTACACCACATGGATACCAAGGATAGGCTTGTATTAAAAAAAGCATGCAAAATACATACAAGATAGTCATAATGCTCCCTTTTTTTTTTTTTTTTTTATCATAGAATATTGTTGACCAGCAAGAGGTTAATCAGTTGATGGGGATGGTCGTGTTGGCTCTGATGGCCAAGGATGTCGTCTGAACCATCAATGGAAGACACATTATTGAAGGTGGTGCAGTTTTAAACTCAGCTTTGAGAGAAGCAGTATTATCAATATTATCCGGAGTTGACTGTATGTGGTGAGACGGTCTCCGCAGGCATAGTGACAAATTTGAGATTCAGAAATTATTAGGCACATAGGAATAGTTCGTAATAACGGAGTAATTTGAAAAAATTTCAGGAATAATTTGAAGAAAATTCTAAAGTACTTGTAATACAATTTAACTTAACTATATATATATATATATATATATATATATATATATGAGAATGGGTCTGTTATCTTGATAGAGATGGGTTTTACCTCGTTAGATATTTATTATAGTATCTGGAACACCGAATGTTTGAGCTATGATTCATATTTATTATTCAGACCCATAGCCGGACTCCAAAATTGTTTCAAAGAGTTAGAAGTTATAAATCGAGGGATTTTTCTTTTTTCAATTCATGTTTATGCTTATTTCGACCAAAGACAAATGCTTCTTTGGCATATATATGTTTGGAATGATTCAAGAATTTCAAAAATTATTCAGAAAATTATTTTGTAACATTGGGATTATTTGGGAACAATTAGTGAATTAATTATTAAAATGTATGTGATAAATTTTAGGGATTTCATTTATTTAATGAAAAACTCAGGATAAATTTGCGAAATTCAAGAATAATCGAAGGCTCGCAAGAATTCACTTGGAAAAGAAAATGTTGGTTGCACGAGGCGAGGGTAGTTACACTTTCTCAATTATTCTATTTGTTGGTGGATAACATGTAAGCCTAGTAGCATTTGTCTCACTTAATAAGTAATATATGATTTAAACATAGAGAGAAATATTGATAGCCATTTATTAATTTTGAGGGAAGTTAGGCAAGATAAAGGTAAGTTCTATAAATTATAAAAAATAAAAAATAAATAGTAAAAAATGTTCCTTTTGTTGGGCTATAACTTGTTGGGAGTTCTGTTTCCATTGGGCTTGGAGGAATTTTCCTATAGTGAACACTGTAGATGGGCCTGCATTAGATTTGCCTAATTGATGGCCCACAATAGGCAGTGAAGTAGGTTTTTGGTAGTGATCTTCATCCTCATCCATAGCTTAGCTTCTGTCTCATTCAGTCCATTCTCATTTACTCCTCACCGACCTTCTCCTTAGCAGGAGCACACCTTTCGTAATAAATGTCATACAATTCCACACTTTGAAAGTTGAAACCAAGGGGGACTTTGAGCTCATAAAAATAATGGCAGGTCGGTATCCCCCAGAGTCTTATAATATATATTTTTTAGATTAGATCTAGGCTTAGTAGTTAGTAGAGTCCTAATAAAATGCCAAGGGCACACTATGCACAAAGATTCTTCCAAATCTAGCACGAGACTCATGCATGTGTGAATTCAAACTGTGATAGGTTTAGCATAAGAGGGGTCCAATACATTTTGGTCTAAGGCTGAACTTGTAATTGAAATTTTTTTGGGAACGGCTATTGCAACCCCCCATTCCTATAAGCCCACCCCCTATTCTTTAGGTTTTTAAGGTTTTATGCAAAATATGAAAAGTTTTTATGAAAACCGGTTGTGATGTCCACTAGAAAACATCATTTTGAACAACTTTGCAGGAGAAAGTTTTTCCAAAATTTATCGTTTAGGTAGACTTTTTGGCAAAAAATGAAATAAAGGCTATAAATTGTTAAAAAGTATACTTAAATGATAAATTTTGGAAAAACTTTCTTCTACAAAGTTGTTCAAAATGATGTTTTCTAGTGGACATCACAGCCGGTTTTCATAAAAACTTTTTATATTTTGCACAAAACCTTAAAAACCTAAAGGATGGGGGTGGGCTTATAGGAATGGGGGGTTGCAATAGCCGTTCCCAATTTTTTTTGAATGGGGTCTATGGCCAAAATTTTAAATGGGCCAGAGCATTTTCATAAGTGGGTTGGAGCAGCATTAGGAGCTAGGTTTTGAGGCAACGGGCTCAATTGCTGCACTATTGAGCTGCCTAGGTTTAGCAGTAGCAGAGGTTATTAATTTATAAAGAACATGAAATTTGTAATATTACTCGTGAGTAATGCTATTCATTCCTAATTTCTTTTGCTAATGATAAGATAGTAGTCACATCATCAATCACAACTAATACAATCATCTCGATCATTTCAAGTCTCTTTTGAGAGTTAATGGAGACGTGACATCTTTACTCGCCATAAATAAATCAGCTAATTAAAAATAAAAATTAATATCAATATGATTGATCCCTTTTATTTGTTACAAATCTCCACTAGAATTCGGTATTATAGATAATCAATGAGGAAGCAGTCATTTCGTGACTATGCTTTCTACAAGGATTCCCACCTTAACGTGAGCCGTTGCTAGTGCCAGGATAATTTGCAAGACACTAATAAAAGTTGGGTTCACAGGAAAAACAAAATCAAACACGTAAATATACGCTTTGATAACTTAGGATATGATCTAATTGGATGTCCCATAGAAATTGAATTGTTTCATTATATTTTGCATCTAATATTGCACTTAAAGAAATCCGTGATGTAAATGAGCCAATACAAGTGGATGACATGACAGCCATCTTACAAATGAGAGTAAAAATTTGGGACCAGTGCATTTTAAGAAAAACCATGAAATAGACTCTATATCGGGCAAAAAATTAATCAAGTTGTCATAACTTAGAATCGGCTCATTCTAAGTTTGTTTGAATTTGTTTGCTAAGTGATATGCAAGGGCGGAACCACCTAAGGGGTTACCCCTGATAAGTAACATCAATTTTTATTATTATTTATATGTATTAGAAGGGATTTTACCCGGCCTTTAGTCCAAAAGGATTTTGCCTTAGCTTATAATTAAGGTCATAGATTTTACTCTAATCTAAGATAATTTCAAATCCTAACTCTACCACGGGTCATATGAGTAGAGCTCTGTTCATTTACTAAAGAATATGAGTCCCATAGAAACTAGGCAGGCAATGGCTCGAATGATTTTTGTGGATACATAGGAAGTTTCATGGGATTTGATGGCTTTCTATTTGTTCAACAGCAGAATTAAATTATGCGTGAAAAAAAATGGTCCATTCTAATGAGATGCCAAAGTGTCAAAATCGTGCTGATGTCATACCCATACTACCTTTGACTTTTTAAAACCCCAAAACACGTTCATTCAAATCAATTATTAATCTTCCCTTTCTTCTTTTTATTTTTATTTTTATTTTTTATTTTTGTGTGTGTGTGTGTGTGGGAAAAGAATACATTTTTTTCACTACGCAGATGAACTTGTAGGGCTCGCCAGCTTGTCCGGCACTTGCGAGCCGTGCCAGATTAGAAATTCCATGGTTCATATATATATTTCAAGCTTGAGCCAAATTTGAGTATCTCCCATTTCAACTGAGCCGAGCTCAAATATGTTCGAGTACAGTTATATATTCGACTTGGCTTGGCTTGCTTGCTCGCATTAGCTCTTTGTCAAAATTAAACAATTCAACAATTAAACAAAATTCAACAAAATTAAACAATTCAACAAAATTTAAAGGATTTACAACTTTAATGCTTTGTACGTACAAATAGAGCCATTTAATCAACATATATGAGTACAGATGGCAACTTAGTGGCATTTTTTTCACTTGTTGAGTAAGTGACCTTGAATTTAAGTTTATAAAAAAATATTGATACCTATTAGTTGATTTTAAGGTTAGGGGTATGAGTTAATTCTATCAATTGTTCCAAAATAAAAAAAATAAAAAAAATCAATCAATACATGTGCATGGGCAAGCAATTGCAAAGAGTTTAAATTTATGGAAAAGTATTCATACTCATTAGTTGATATTAGAAGTTAAGAGTATCAATTAATTCTATCTATTGTAAAAATAAAAAAATAAAAATAAATAAATCAATACACATGGGCAAGCAATTGCAAAGAGGCCCTTACTACTTTTCTATATTGAAATTTGTTTTCCAGTTGTTACCGAGTGAAACTCTTCCTTCCCAAAATATGCACGTGCTCTTCCTGAACTAAAAGACAAAAATTCTTGGGAGCAATCTTGTCTTTTCTTAGTCAAAATTCTTGTGGGAGTCCAAAACACAATAGTGGATGCATGCCCCTTTTAGTTCCCCACTTATATCACCGGCCTTTTCTATTATAGTATTCCTTTTTTTCCTTGACCTACAAACCTTGTAGATGAGGCTATAGAATTTGGCAAATCGAATATTGACAATAATGCTTGAAAGCCATTTTGAATGGTAGAGATGTGTCCTATCACAAGATAGATGATGACCTAATTGCACCACATGCATTGCAAACAGCCAAACAAACATCCTAGCTATATAGCTAGCTGCCTTTTCTTTTTTTCTTTTTTTTTTTTTGTGTGTATGTGAGAGAGAGAGAGAGTCTTTTCCACTGTAGAAATGAGGCGCATGCTTTGATTTCAACATTCAAGAATAAAACATTCTCAGTTATGATTTAAAAACTTTAATTTGTATGGTTTTTGAGGCACTTAACCTTATGTTCTGATTTTTCCAGTGCTAGGAGGGGAAGAAATACCTCCCGCAGGATGAGCTTGAACGCGCTGGCCTATCGGATGACGACATATTTCGTGGGCAAGTGACTGATAAGTGGCGGAGTTTCATGAAGGGACAAATAAAGCGAGCAAGGATGTTCTTTGATCAGGCTGAGAAGGGCGTTGGAGAGCTCATCTCAGCGAGTAGATGGCCGGTATGGGCATCATTGTTGCTCTATCGGCAGATCTTAGATGCAATTGAAGCCAATGATTACAACAACTTCACAAAGCGGCCTTACGTAGGAAAGGCAAAGAAACTAGTATCGCTGCCCGCAGCCTATGGCAGGGCACTTATAGGCCCTTCTAAATTGGCCGAGTTGGTAAGGAGATGAATTCTGGAAAAAAAAAAAAAAAAAAAAAAAAAAAAGGGAAGGGAAAAATGTCTTGAATTGAGAGAAGCAATATTATCAATATTATCTGGAGTAAACTGTATGTGGTGAGACGGTCTCCGCAGGCATAGTGACAAATTTGAGATTCAGAAATTATTAGGCACACAAGAATAATTTATAATACGGGAGTCATTTGAAAAAATTTCAAGAATAATTCCAAGAAAATTCTAAAGTACTCATAATACAATTTAACTTATATATATATATATATATATATATATATATATATATATATAGTCCTGATTATGTCAGCACGTGTTGATATAAGTTATATCAGTACCATGCATTGGGGGTTATACCCCGTACATTGGCTAAATGCACACTATAATCCACTAATACATAAGGTAAAACCTCCATTGTAGGTGTTGATATAAGTTATATTAGCACGTGCTTACCTAATCATCATCCTATATATATATATATATATATATATATATATATGAGAATGGGTTTGTTATTTTGATAGAGATGAGTTTTATCTTGTCGGATATTTATTCTAGTATCTCCAACATGGAATGTGTAAACTAGATCGCGAAATATTTGAACTATGATTCATATTGATTATTTAGACCCATGGCCGGACTCCAAAATTGTTTCAAAGAGTTAGAAGTTATAAATCGAGAGGTTTTTCTTTTTTCAATTCTTGTTTATGCTTATTTTGACCAAAGGACAAATGCTTCTTTTATATATATATATATATATATATATTTGGAATGATTCAAGAATTTCAAAAATTATTCAGAAAATTATTTTGTAACATTGGGATTATTTGGGAACAATTAGTGAATTAATTATTAAAATGTATGTGATAAATTTTGGGGATTTCATTTATTTAATGAAAAACTCAGGATAAATTTGCGAAATTCAGGAATAATCGAAGGCTCTGCAAGAGTTCACTTGGGAAAAAAAAATGTTGGTTGCACAAGGGCAAGGGAGTCACACTTGGCTGCCTTGATTATTTAGCTAACCTCTTTGTATCTCATGCATGAGCTGCTTTCATTTCCGGACACACTTTCTCAACTATTCTATTTGTTGGTGGATAACATGTAAGCCTAGTAGCATTTGTCTCACTTAATAAGTAATATCTGATTTAAACATAGAGAGAAATATTGATAGCCATTTATTAATATTGAGGGAGGTTAGGCAGGACAAAGGTAAGTTCTATAAATTATAAAAAATAAAAAATAAATAGTAAAAAATTTTCCTTTTGTTGGGCTATAACTTGTTGGGAGTTCTGTTTCCATTGGGCTTGGAGGAATTTTCCTATAGTGAACACTGTAGATAGGCCTGCATTAGATTTGCCTAATTGATGGCCCACAATAGGCAGTGAAGTAGGTTTTTGGTACTGATCTTCATCCTCATCCATAGCTTAGCTTCTGTCTCATTCAGTCGATTCTCATTTACTCCTTACCGACCTTCTCCTTAGTAGGAGCACGCCTTTAGTAATAAATGTCATACAATTCCACACTTTGAAAGTTGAAACAAAAGGAGACTTTGAGCTCATAAAAATAATGGCAGGTCGCGGTATCCCCCAGAGTCTTATATATAATATATATTTTTTAGATTAGATCTAGGCTTAGTAGTTAGTAGAGTCCTAATAAAATGCCAAGGGCGCACTATGCACAAAGATTCTTCCAAATCTAGCACGAGACTCATGCATGTGCATGTGAATACAAACTGTGATAGGTTTAGCATAAGAGGGGTCCAATACATCTTGGTCTAAGACTGAACTTGTAATTGAAATTTTTTTCGAATGGGGTCTATGGCCAAAATTTTAAATGGGCCAGAGCATTTTCATAAGTGGGTTGGAGCAGCATTAGGAGCTAGGTTTTGAGGCAACGGGCTCAATTGCTGCACTATTGAGCTGCCTAGGTTTAGCAGTAGCAGAGGTTATTAATTTATTATGAAGAACACGAAATTTGTAATATTACTTGTGAGTAATGCTATTCATTCCTAATTTCTTTTGCCAATGATAAGATAGTAGCCACATCATCAATCACAACTAATACAATCATCTCGATCATTTCAAGTCTTTTCTGAGAGTTAATGGAGACGTGACATCTTTACTCGCCATATATAAATCAGATAATTAAAAATAAAAATTAATATCAACATGATTGACCCCTTTTATTGTTACAAATCTCCACTAGAATTCGGTATTATAGATAATCAATGAGGAAGCAATCATTTCGTGACTATGCTTTCTACAAGGATTCCCACGTTAACGTGAGCCGTTGCTAGTGCTAGGATGATTTACAAAACACTAATAAAAGTTGGGTTCACAGGAAAAACAAAATCAAACACGTAAACATACACTTTGATAACTTAGGATATGATCTAATTAGATGTCCCATAGAAATTGAATTGTTTCATTATATTTTGCATCTAATATTGCACTTAAAGAAATCCGTGATGTAAATGGGCCAATTTAAGTGGATGACAGCCATCCTACAAATGAGAGTAAAAATTTGGGACCAGGGCATTTTATGAAACCATGAAATAGACTCTACATCAGATTACAAATTAATCAAGTTGTCATAACTTAGAATCGGCTCATTCTAAGCTTGTTTGAGTTTGTTTGGTAAGTGATATGCAGGGGCGGAGCCACCTAAGGGGTTAGCCCTGATAAGTAACATCAATTTTTTTCATTATTTATATGTATTAGAAGTAGATTTTACCCGGTCTTTAGTCTAAAAAGGATTTTGCGTTAGTTTATAATTAAGGTCATGGATTTTACTCTAATCCAAGATAATTTCAAATCCTAATTCTACCACGGGTGATATGAGTAGAACTTTGATTTCGTTTACTAAAGAATATGAGTCCCATAGAGACTAGGCAGGCAATGACTCGAATGATTTTTGAGGATACGCATGAAGCTTCATGAGACTTGATGGCTTTCTATTTGTTCAACAGCAGAATTAGAGTGTGTCTGAAAAAAAAAATGTCCATTCTCATGAGATTCCAAAGTGTCAAATTCATGCTGATGTCATACCCATACTACCTTAGACCTTTTAAAACCCAAAAACACGTTCACTCAAATCAATTATTAACCCGTTTTTTTTTTTTTTTTTTTTTCTTTTGTGTGTGTGTGTGGAAAGAATACATCTTTTCCACGATGCGGATGAACTTGTAAGGCTCGCCAGCTTGTCCGGCACTTGCCGAGGTGTGCCAGATTAGAAATTCCATGGCTCATATATATATTTCAAGCTTGAGCCAAGTTTGAGTATCTCCCATTTCAACTGAGCCGAGCTCAAATATTTTCCGAGTGCAGTTAGATATTCGACTTGGCTTGGCTTGCTTGCACTAGCTCTTTGTCAAATCCTATTTTATCCACCAGTTAAGGTTTGTTTAGGCCACTAATTAGAACTTAAACAATTCAACAAAATTTACATAATATTAAAAGTACTAGTGCCCAAATAGGCCCTTAATTAAAGGATTTACAACTTTAATGCTATGTAAGTACAAATAGAGCCATTTAATCAAACATACATTAGTACTGATGGCAACTTCATGACATTTTCTTCACTTATTGAGTAAGCGACCTCGAGTTTAAGTCTATAAAAAAATATTGATACCATTAGTTGATTTTAAAGTTAGGGGTATGAGTTAATTCTGTCAATTGTATAAATAAAAAAATAAAAATCAATCAATACACGTGCATGGGCAAGCAATTGCAAAGAGTTTAAATTTATGGAAAAGTACTGAAACCATTAACTGGTATTGGAGGTTAAAAGTATGAGTTAATTCTATAGATCGTAAAAATAAAAAAAAATAAATCAATACACATGGGCAAGCAATTGCAAAGAGGCCCTTACTACTTTTCTATATTGAAATTTGTTTTCCCGTTCTTACCGAGTGAAACTCTTCCTTCCCAAAATATGTGTAAGTGCCCTTCTTGAGCTAAATAACAAAAATTCTTGGGAGCAATCATGTCTTTTCCTAGTCAAAATTCCCTACTAATGTAAAACGTGCATGTATTTGGAGGAGTCCAAAACACAATAGTGGATGCATGCCCCTTTTAGTTCCCCACTTATATCACCGGCCTTTTCTATTATAGTATTCCTTTTTTTTCCTTGACCTACAAACCTTGTAGATGAGGCTATCGAATTTGGCAAATCGAAGATTGACAATAATGCTTGAAAGCCATTTTGAATGGTAGAGATGTGTCACATCACAAGATAGATGATGACTCAATTGCACCACATGCATTGTAAACAGCCAAACAAGCATCCTAGCTGCTTTTTTTGTGTGTGTGAGAGAGAGAGAGAGAGAGTCTTTTCCACTGTAGAAATGAGCCGCATGCTTTAATTTCAACATTCAAGAACAAAACATTCTCAGTAATGATTAGTGAAGCAGGCCAGGAAAAGGAAGTTGATTGTTATCACAAGTGGTACGTCTCATGGCTGTTGCTACTTCCATATATGGTGTGCGCCTTACATTTTAGAAACCCGCTAGCAGTTAATCTTGAAATTCTATACCACCCCTTAATTATAACCACATGTTCCTTCTTTTTCTTTTTTTCTTTTTTAATTTGTTTTTGTCTTTTTATTTTTTATTTTTTATTTTATCATTCGTTATGCCGGTGAGACTGCATTGAGCCATTTTTCTCACGTGTCTAATTTTTCAGTAAAGTAGTTTCATTTCCATGTACGTGGCACCTAGATCGATCATATGCATGTTTAGTTCTCCAAATCATAGAAAGTGGGTCTTCTTTTTTTTTTTTGGGGGGGGGGGGGGGGGGTTGTGTGTGTGGGTAAAGTTTTAGATAGAATTAGGTAGAATACCTCATCAGGAGGAACAATCTTTCTTCAGGGCGGCAAGTTTTGGACAGCTTTTATACTTTCGGTTTCACATTAGATGGAGAATATTCAAAGAGTCCCCCAAGAACAAGCTGCAAAAAGGCAGAATTTCTTGCAATTTCCTCATATTTAATTATAGAGAAGAATTTAATTAATGCATAAATCTATGTGGGCAGTTCAAGTGTGGTATTTCCCTTTGGGACCAATAATGTTAGTCAAATCCGGATTAGAAATAGAAAGAAGTAGTGCTTTCAAATATGCCATTTGACTGGAAAACGAGGAAGAGCATGCAGATAATACCAATAGTATTGGCATCCTCTCTTTCTTGCACATATGAAAATTATATATCTTTGTCATTTAGCGAAATACGAAACCATTAACCTTTGTCACTTTCACAAAGAATGAAGGATTACAGCCTCTCACTGTATTGGTTGTTTCAACATTGTTTATCTCATTATCTCTACAGCATTACACAAACATGCCAATCACCATAAAAATACAAAGGGAGAAAAAGTTGAGGAATACTCTTGTGTATACACACTCATTTGGGGGTATGGATTACGTGCATGAGACTATGTCCGACCTTTGTTAATCAATAGTTCAAAATCTCATGATGGGAGCGACACACATACGGATGATTGTAAGAGTCCCCCTTTCATTTTTATTTATTTATTTTAATGATTTGGGTATCTTAAGTCTCATTCAATCGACGTCACAGATATTCAGTCCAAACAAATCTCTTAATGATCCGTGTGAGATGTCTTATATTCATACAAGTAAATACAAAATTGAAATAATGACTTTTAAAAAGCTAGCATATCTAGAACTTGATTGCTTAACCAATCTTGTAGGAGTTTGTAAGAGTTCAATTTACAATGAGCGACTCTGCACCGGAATTTATGCGGAGTATTAGGTAGCTTTCATGAAATTCTAGGGCTCCGCCTTTTTTTTTTTCTTGCACATTGAAATTTAGGGCGTGTAGTGTTGAACACGGCAGCACAAGACAGATGGAATGGGTCCAAAAGTAGGCACCGTCTTTTATTGACAAGAAGATTGATGGAAAAGGAGATGCCCTAGGCCTCTCGGTTCTTTCAAATCCTTGCCTTGACTAACTTGGTTTTGCTTTTTCATTTGATGTTTGGCTCTTCGGAGCCACAAAGCTAAAAAGAATGCATGTACGTCCAAAGTTTTTGCACATGGCTTGCAATGAAAACATGCATCTATAGAACCTAATCATTGTCCCACTTATAAAATCACTTTTAGTTCATCAAAAGTACTATTTATCATCATCATTCTTTTTCCCATTCTCTATTATATTTCATGCCAGGGAATTAAGGTTTCTTCTCCATTTTTTTTTTTTAATTTGCAAAATCTCTCTATTGGGTAAGCTAGACTAATTAAAATAGAAAAACTCAGTTCTAGCTATGTATCCAAAATAATAACCTGTACTTTTTAGAAGTCAGTGCGTGTGTGCCTTTAGATATGAATTCCTTTTTGTGATTTTTTTCTGAGATGCCTCCAAGTAATTTCCCCTTTTGAATTATTCTAGTTTGATTGCATAAGCAATGTGTGCGTAATTATTTTAGATTTTGCATGATTTTGTCTCTATTGCCGACTTTCTGACTTTCTCAATCAATTTCTTTCCCCCAATTAATAGTTCAACATAATTCTCTTCCTCAATTCCCAAATTCTGACTTATTCTAAGGAGCTACCAAAACCACCCCCCACCCTTTTATTTTTATTTTTAAAGGATGTATGTGCATGTCACAGTGCGCCCCAATCTAAAGTCGTTGAGATATAAGGAATTGTTCAGTCAAGTTGTTGATTAACTTTGAATTATGGCTCAAATGGCCGATTGCTAAACCTGTCTCATGTATTTTTATTTACAAAATAGTATAAAAAGTGCTTTAATGATATGTCTCTTTTTTCTTTTCTTTTTTTTTTCCTAAACACACACATACTCCCTCCGTTTCAAATATTCCGTCCCTTTTTAAAAACATGTTTTTCAAGGAAACCCTATTAAATGTTTTCACATCAATGCATATGTTTTGAGATTCCAATTTTACCGTCAAGTATACAAAATATTAGAAAAAGAGAGAATACTTTTTTAAGGGTACTAGATATAGCACATGTGCGTTGCACGTGAATATTTTTAAATAATATTAGTTTTATAAAAAATAAAAAATACATAAAGATTTTATATTTTTTTTCATAAAAGATAAAATTTAAAATTAAAAAATACATGTTTTTTTTAATCAAAAATTGTCAACGAAAGATTAAAAACTTTTTAGATATACATTCATAAATTATTATTATTATATCCATAAAATGGAATATTCAAAGAGTTTGTCTTCATATATATTAATTATCATGCAACTTGATAGTTGCTTTAGGAATTTAAGTAAGATCTAACTTTCATTTGTAATTAAGAGTTTGAGTTAAAATCTAATTTTCTTTTAATTTGTTACCAAATGATAACAATGTTTATCAAGGCTAAAATTGTATTTATAAATTAAAATGAAGGTAGAATGGTCAATTAAAAGTTTTTCTGAGATACAGACTTTTATAGGTAGTATAGATTTTAGGAAATGAATAAAAAAGAACCAATGACTTATGAAATGTGACAATAATTTTTTGAACATCTAAAAAAGAAAGTAAGCCACTTATTTAGGAATGGAAGGAGTTACACACAATGAGAAAACCCACAGAACATGAACATACTAATGAAAAGAAATGGTATTTTGAATTGGTCACAAAGCTAAGCCAACAATAATCAAATTTAGTAATTGAAGAAAAGTCCATCCCCAAGTATTCCTCAAAGTAGGGTTTTGTTTTATTTGTATGATGAAGTCTTGAATACACATCTATATAGGTTCTAATTGTTCAGGCCCTTTACCTGCTCTTAAAGTCCATGGACTTATGACTTCTACAAATTCTTTCTTTTTCTATGGTCTGAAGCTCCATTCATATATTCAAGGTAGGCCATCATCTTGGAAGGGGCTTCTCTCAACTGCTCATGAACCAGCAATGAGAAATTCTCAGAGAACTCAGCCAAGGCAGTACAACAAATCTGAACTTCCACGTTTGCGGTGGTCGCCTGAACTTCACGAACATTTTGTCGAAGCCGTTGAGCGCCTGGGCGGAAAATTCAGTAAGTTAATTTCAGTTTTTTGTTTATCATATATAGCTAGAAACAGATGAATAAGGAAAGGAATTCAGTAGATCAAGAAGTGAGGAAGCATGGAAGTTTATATGTTGATGGTTTCGATCTCTAACATGGGTTGATGTGTTATTGGTTTTGCAGAAGCGACACCAAAGCGTATTCTGAAAATGATGAGCGTCAAAGGACTGACCATATCTCACGTCAAAAGCCATCTTCAGGTATAATTTTCATATTTTTTAAGTGATTAGAAAAACAGAGGGTCTTAAATCAGATCATTATGATGAGTAATAAAAAGCATCACAAACACTCTTCTGCACTTTATAAGATCAAAACTTTCCCTTTTTCTATTTTTTATTTTTTTATTTTTTATATTTTTTATCAGAATAAAAAAAAAAAATTATTGAAAGAGATGAGAATACATGCACCCAATGCTCAAAAAACAACCCGAATGGCAGAAAACACCCAAAGCGACCAACCCCAGCTAGACCCCCAACTGACATAGAAAGAAAGGGAACAAAACAATCTAAAACATGCAACACTAGACTCCCCAGCAAACAACGAAACACACCCCGAACAAAACACCAAGCACAAAAAACGGCAAAGCGAAGAAAATATAAAGATGATGAAGAGATCTGCACTCAACTGCAAAGGAGAATGAACAATTAACAAGCATCAGTACCGCGTGCAAAGTTATCAACCAATTAAGACTAAGACAACCCTAAAAGACTCCAAACTAAAAACTCCGATACAGAAAATCAGCAAGAACACGATGGAAGATGCCCTCCGGCAAGACAAAAAATGAAAACATCCAGCCACGATAATCGATCAGTAAGAGAATTAAAATAGCGTTGTGTTAAGTTTGTTGCCTTATTCCATTGCGTAGGTGAGCTTCAAATGCCAAAGAAGTAAAATAATTGTACTCTAATTTCCTGGGCTTACTGAACATAATAATAATAATAATGATAACTGTAGTCTATATAGTCACTAGAATATATTAGAGGCCGGAGAAGAGTGAATGGGCGACTTTTTTTTCTGCTCAATTGTCTCAATTTTGGAAACAAAATTTGCTCCTTAGGGTTTAGCTGTGAGGTCAAGTCTCAAAAGTTTAATCATGGTTAGTTTGGTTCTTCCTTACAAAGTCTTTTTTTTATATATTTTTTTCATTTGCTCTTTTCCACTTTACCTACAAATACAAAAAAACTTGCCTCCTTTCTAGAAGTAAGAAAAGAAAAGAAAGAAAAATACAATATAATTCACTTCCAAAACCCAACTAGCTTCTTTTCCACAAGTAAGAGAAGAAAAGAAAGAAAAATACAATATAATTCACTTCCAAAACCAGAAAAAACCTAAGAAAAAAAAAGCTAGAAATTAATGAATGCGTGGAATTAACATTGAACAGCTATAACTGAATGGATATATTAACTTGTCAAATGGCTTTCCAACATCGCCTTATTGAATAAATTTTGATTTTAATATAATTAGAATCATCCCAGTCCTATAGTTGTATTGTTAGGCAGCCTATATGCTTGATTGATAAATTTCATCAATTGTTTTTCATTCCAAACAGAATATTAATTGAGTTTGTTAAAGGCATTATTTTAATTTCTCTAGCTTTCCAGTCATTATCAATTCATTCTTGTTTTCTTAAAAATCTGCAACCTTTTTTTAGTCCCAAGAAACCAATAGATAGGACTTTTATGTTTAAATATGTATTGCTAAACCTGGGCATTTTAGGTCATAGGTCTCTATATATATATGATAAACTTTTAAAAGAAGTTCGTGTGATTTTTTAACATAGACATGGGTTAGGTATGCGATGTAATTAAAAAAGGTCCCACCAAAATAATGGATATATAATAGGGGCTGTGCTATGAAAAGGGAGGGATCTGCAGGTTGAGCCAAGAAACCTAAAAGGCTCTAGTTCCAGCTGGTTCACAACACCATGGGGTCAGTGCCTAACAATTGTTAATGCTATGATTTTTCTTTTTCTTCTTTTCTTCTTTTCTTACATCTTTATTATTGTTATTATTTTTTAAATCTTTCTGCAATGTCAGCATTTTCCTTTATACGGGGACATTAAATAATGTAACAAAAATTTCAATCTTTTCATGTCCATTAATTATTTTCATCTTCATTTTATTTTTGACATAATTGCATTAAGTGGTTCAACCTGCAGGTCAAAGTGGTTATACCAGTAATGAGCCCCTCTAGTTCAGTTTTAAGAACACAGGCTAAGGAGTTGTCGAGGTCCCATGAAAATCACATTATTCAATTGTGTTGAAATATTAATGGAGCTTTAACACAGAAGTTTGTCATGCAAAATGGAGACATCCACTGTGATCACCAAAAATGATAATATTAAATCCTAAATGAGGTCATTTAGTTTCATTAAAATTTTGAAAGGATCTTCCTTAAACACAAGTTGCAAAATGCAAAAATAAAAATTAAGTGCTACTAAAACATTAATTTCTTCTCAATTGTTGTGTGAAACACAATTGAATTGTTCAATTTTCATAATACATGTGATGACATCAGGAAGAATTGATTTGATACTCTAAACCTAGAATTCCATGATGGTTTCCAATTATCCGATAAATTATTTTTCTTTCATTTAAAAGCTCCCCTATTTGGATTCTAAATCAACCCTGGATCTTCAGATGTACAGAAGCATTAAGGATGGCAATAACATCAATGTTCTATTAGATATGAAGCACCTGCATGAGAACACGGCACATTTTAATGATCTCGGAGCCTTCGCCATTTGTTCCCCACATAGGTATGTACTTGTATATATTTTTATCTGCTTCATTACTTGCAACTAAAATCACATGCATACAAGGCTCATGCCTTTGAAGGGTTTATATAAATTTCACAATCATGTTACTTAATTGCAATGTCCACTCCCTAGCTTTAATTTATCTCTATTTACCGGCTCAAGATTAGCATTTAGAGGGTAATGGCAATGACGATACATCTATCATGACGATAAAGTGTTCTATCAAGTTGGCAAATATAGGATCTGATATATACTCTCAAGTATCTTATTGTGTCTTTCGAGCCTTTGTACATTTCGCAGCCTCTGCATAATCAGATAAGATAGGGGTGCCTTATCCCCATGGCTGGGAGAGTACATTTTAAGTTGGGCTATGTAGTTCCATGCCACAAGGTTTAATCATAAAATTTATGAATAGAATATCAACCTGGTCATCATTATAGTGAAAAATTTTCTCAATAAACCAAACCAATAACTTAATAATAGAACTCTACACATATAATGCTGACGACTTATCGGATAATCACATTACAAGATTGTAGGCTTGACTCCTTATACTGCATTTTGTTTTCTTTTGTTGCATTGTCTAATGTACAATTACTAGCTAGTATGGGCAAGCCCAAAGGAAGTCCACTTGTATCATTTTATGTATAACTTTGTACACTATATACGCAAACATTGAAAGCCCTAATGGGGCAAGTTGATCATCCAAGAACCTCCAATTATTTTTTCATTCTTCTAGGCAGATTGAGCTTGTTTAATTTCCATTTTGATTCGTCTTCTATTCCTTCAATACATATTTTCAAGGCATCCCATTCCTCAATTCTTTCATTGCTTGCATCCACCATGTCACTTGAAAACAACATTGTTGATTACACTTCTGTGGAGCTAGAGAGATTTGCCTTCTTATTCGGAGAAGACAACTTGAATTTGCATGGGCCTTTCGTGCTTCGTGATAGCACAATGCCCACATCCTAAAAAATGCCACTTTTTGAATCCTCATATTAAAACCCGAAGACAATCCAAAAATAGCTCTGGGCTGCATTTTGATTTTGCATGAGGTACTTGGAATTGACCATAAAATTTCAAAATGGGGGATTTAAAATGGCAGGGTTTAAAGTCTTATCATCTGCTAATTCCCTGTTTGGATAAACAGTTTTGCACTTGAGATTTTAATTGTGATAATGCAAATCTTCCTGTTTGGATGAGTCATTTGTAGAAAAGGAATTTAAGTACCCTATTAGACTGTTGGTATGTTATCAAATAAAATACATATATGTTAGTTTTCAATTAGCTCATATAGCCATGGGAGCTCTCACTCATCATCGTCAGGTAGCGGAGTCTCAATAACCCTAGTTTCAGATACTTGACCCACATTGTTTGGAGATCCTAAAACCAAGCCTGTTTCACCCAAAATTGAAAGAGATCGACTTAAGTTGATTGGACTTGAGGGTCTCTTTTGGCCCTCAGAGGAAGACACTCGAATATTTGAATCAAGTCCACTTACCCCCAACAGGCGCATTACCACTTAGCATTTGAACTAGGGCTGCAACTTGGGTGGGTTGGGTGGGTTGAGAGGTCAACCCAAGCTTAACCCAAAGTGTAAATCTCTATGCCCAAGCCCAACCCAACCCATACTTCAGGTTGAACTTTCTTAGCCCAGGCTCAACCCGTGCTCAGGTTAGACGGGCACGGGTTACATGGGTTGAGCGGGTTGAAGTTGGGTTGAGTGGGTTGTGCGAGTTAGTTTATTAATTTCATTTTTTATTTTTCATCTTTAGTAAACCTACTTCAATAAAACAAAAATGCATTGTTGCATATGCCTACAAATCTAATCATTCAAGCTCAATTGATGGCGTTACTTGTTAGTAGCCAATGGGGACTGGGGAAAGAAGAGAGAAGTGGTGACAAAGTGCTCTAATGCGAAAATGATAAGAACTAACTCAGAAAAATAAAAAAAATTGACATTTATGGACACTTATTTAAAGAGTCTTTTAGGTCAAACATGAATTATAATCTCATGATTCAAGGAGATTTTGCAGATTTTTATTTTCTTTTTTTTGTTAAGAGATGAGATTTTATAACTACTAACCCCTAGGTTAGGGCTAATAGTCTAAATAAAGCTTCCCTTTTAACCTCACAAAAAAAAAAGGAAAAAACAATAAAAGGTAATCTAGCTGCATATCTTTCTCCAGCCGATTTTACAAATTTCCAACAATTTTTCATACAAACCCCTTATGTCCACACCAAATGACCAATAGTTAAAACCCATGTGATGTCATATTTAATGCATATAAAAATATTTTAAAAAATTATATATTATATAGGTCGGGTTCGGTTTGGGTTCGAGTTGCCCAACCTCCTTTCCCAAGCCCAACCCAATTTAAATTGGGTTGATATTTTTCAACCCAAACCCAACCCAATGTATGAAAATTATTTGTCCAACTCGTCTATTGACCGGGTTGGGTTCGGGTTGGGCGGGCTCAACCCACCCAAGTTGCAGCCCTAATTCGAACATCTCCATCTATATAGTTGCATTTCTCAAGATGACCATTGATCTTCTCTTTTAAAGTGAACCTTTCAAATTTTCTACCTGCGAGTTCTTACCGGGCGTGGAACCAGAAATTTCTTCTTTTTTTTTTTTGGTGGGGGGGGGGCTGCCAAAGTAAATTTTTTATACATAATTTTTAATTCGCATGTCATGCTAAATTTTTTTACAATATTTATATTACTTAGAATTTCCAAAGATACAACAAATGTCCATTTTTTGAGACTTTACTAACTTTTGTGTCCAAAATTTTGAAATAAAATATGAAAATATAGGCATGAGAATGAAAATCTACTTATGATTGAGAGATTATATTTGAAATAAACAAAAATTTTGGGAGGGGGGGGGGCATTGATATATTTTTTGAAAAAATTAACTTACATTCAAATAAATATAGAAAGAATTTTCAATCTTTGGGGGTGCCATGACCCCCCCAAAGCCATGTGTAGTTCTGCCCCTGGTTCTTACCCACATACGTACAAATCCACATCATCCCAGTTAGCTTGCTCTAGTCGTTTCCTGACAGTCATGTCAGCATTTGCATCACCATCTCCATTCATCGATCATATCTTCTCTTAAAAAATTTGTAGAATCTGGTTTTGAATTTGAGTCCAATATCTTCTGAGTCCAACAAATCAACCGCAAAGGGGGTTATTGATAATGAAATTACCTTGAGGACTAATGCAAGAGGAGTTGACTCCAAATTCTTCTCTACTGGTGACAATTTTATTTTTTATTTTTTTGTTTTTAAAAGTTGATAACTACAACTTCCTTTGAATATAGTTTCCCGTAATCTTGTAGAGATCGACTAACACTCTACATTTATCCAACAATTTCTTCAAAGAGGTATTTTTGTCTAAATCTCTCCCCTAACTTCTTGAAATTTCTAGAATTCCACACATGAAGCGGAACCCCCTCCATCTTTAACCACACCAACCTTTCAGTGTCAATGAAATCTTCATACCGGTAAATTTTTTTCTCAAAAGACCTGAACCATGGAACCCCATTTGCCATATGATCGATATATCCTTTTTTCCACTGAGTGAAATTGTAAGAGGACTAAGTTTCCCCACAAATGAATTGACTGTGATGTCAAAAATTCCTTTCCTAAATAAGTCATTTTGCTGGCCCAAAATGCAATTGATCTCATATAGCATCCTAATTGGTCGAGTACTTAGCCATTCTTCTTCAATTTCAATAGCAATAAAAGTTTCAAGAGAGCATACAGCGTTGATTGAGTTTTAGCATAAGATACTACTAGTACATCCTTGCCTTTTGCACAGCCTTTAACGATCTGTGTATTATCTCTTTATGAGAAACCTGTTGGAATTCGTAGGCATGCACGAGTCCTTAAAGGGAAGAGAGGAGTACTCAAAATTTAGGAACCACTCAAAACTTTTCTTTTACTTTCTTACTTTACTATCTTTCTTTTTTTCATTTTTCCTTGTACTTCTCCTTGTACATATTCTTTATATAGACCTTGTGGATACATCCATCATAAATACATTCCTAATGACTCCTCACTTTTCTAGACACCTATTCACGAACTAACTTAGATACATGAACTATATTAACTACCAATACACCAATACATGAACTTTATTAATCACAGAGATGTATCTACTTAATACATTCTTAGAAACATGTGTCCAATGATCTTATCTAAAAACATGTTTAGTCTTCCAACATATTGCAGTTGAACACAGAAAGGGAGAAAGGGAAAAATGAGGGTAAAACCCTTATATTCGATGTGTCTCTTTCATGTACATGAGGGACCTATATATAGAGTTTAGGCTAGGAATAATCCTAGGTATAGCTGTACAATACAGGAAGAAAACTACGCTATACATTATACAGTACAAGGTAAGGTATACTGTAACACCCCCCCTCAAACTCAAGTAGGGTTTGTAGAGACCAACTTGAGTTTGGAAACTAAATTGAGATGGCGTCCTGGGGGATGAGCTTTGGTGAAGATGTCTGCAGGCTGATCTGTGGAAGAGACGGAGAGGAGACGCACAGTGCCACTGGTAATGTGCTGACGAATGAAATGACAATCAATTTCGATATGTTTAGTGCGTTCATGGAATACATCATTATGAGCAATCTGAAGAGCACTACGATTGTCACAGTAAAGAACAGTAGCTGTCGGAAGAGGAACCCCCATAGTAGTAAGAAGCCAACGAAGCCAAAGAAGTTCTTGGGTAGTATCGGCGAGAGCACGATATTCAGCCTCAGTGCTGGAGCGGGCGGTGACGGTTTGCTTCTTGCTACGCCAGGAAATAAGGGAGGTGCCAAGAAAGAAACAGTAGCCAGTGGTAGAACGTCGGTCAGTTGGGTCACCGGCCCAATCAGCGTCGGAGTAGGCACGCAAGTCAAGGGAAGAGGCGGCAGAAAAATGAAGACCATGATAAAGGGTACCTTTAATATATCGAAGGATCCGGAGAACAGCTGCATAATGAGAAGAGCGAGGAGCAGACATAAACTGACTGACAAGATGTACTGCATAGGCAAGATCGGGCCGAGTAACAGTGAGATAAACAAGGCTGCCAACCAACTGTCGGTACAAGGTAGCATCATGGAGAGGTGTACCATCTAGAGGAGTGAGGCGGACATTAGGCTCGAGAGGAGTTGAAGCAGTCTTGCTATCAGTAAGACCAGCACGGGTGAGGAGATCAGAAACATACTTGGCCTGAGAAAGATAGTATCCCCGAGAATCAGAAGAAATCTCAAGACCCAAAAAATAGCTAAGGGAACCAAGATCCTTCATCTCAAAGTGCTGGCTAAGAAACTGTTTCAGAGTAGAAATGCCAGTAGAATCATCACCAGTGATAATCATATCATCAACATAGAGAAGCAAAAGAATGGTGCCATGATCAGTCTGACGAACAAAAAGAGCAGAGTCATAGGGACTAGATGTAAAGCCGAAATCTCCAATAACAGAACTGAATTTGGCAAACCAGGCTCGAGGAGCTTGCTTGAGTCCATACAAAGCGCGACGGAGGTGACAGACCTGGTTAGGCAAATGATCATACCCAGGAGGTGGTTGCATGTAGACTTCTTCACGAAGATCTCCGTTAAGAAATGCATTCTTAACATCCATCTGAAATAATCCCCATTGGCGGACAGCGGCCACGGCTAGGAGACTCCGAACAGAAGTAAGACGAGCGACAGGAGCAAAGGTCTTTCCATAGTCAATCCCATACTCCTGAGTAAAGCCTTTGGCAACGAGGCGAGCCTTATAGCGTTCAATAACTCCATCAGAGCGAGTCTTGATCTTGTAAACCCATTTACATCCAATGGCATGTTTGCCCAAGGGAAGATCAACCAAGTCCCAAGTATGAGTTTTGTGTAAAGCCTGTAATTCATCATTCATTGTTTGCTGCCAAAGAGGGTTAGTACAAGCCTCGCGATAAGATTGAGGCTCATGTTGAGAAAGAATAGTGGAGAAACAATGAAAGTCGCGAAGATGGGCTGGCAATTCTCTTACCCGAGTAGAACAGCGAAGAGATGGCGGAGGAGTGGGAACGGGATCGTCAGGATCGTCAGGCGGGACGGGCAGTTCAGGAGGGGCCGTAGTTGGTGTGTCTGATCCTGTGTCAACATCATCAGAAAATAAAGAAATAGAGGGGTTAGTGAATAGAGAAAGGGTAGATGAGGAAGGGAGATGAAATTTGGAGAGAGAGGAGAACAGTTTGTGTTCCCAAAAGACCACATGACGGGAAATACGAAGACGTTTGGAAATAGGATCCCAACACCTATAGCCTTTGTGTTCTATCCCATAACCCAAGAAGCAGCAGAGACGGGCACGAGGTTGAAGCTTGGTACGTTCATGTGGTTGAAGTAACACAAAACAGGCACAGCCAAAAACACGGAGAGTACTGTAGTTAGGAGGTGTACCATAAAGCCGTTCATGGGGAGATTGATGATTAATGATAGGAGAAGGAATGTGGTTGATGGTGTAAACGGCGGTGAGAGCAGCTTCTCCCCAAAAATGCTCAGGACAGGAGGATGAGAGAAGAAGAGAACGAACAGTGTCCAAAATGTGACGATGTTTGCGTTCGGCGCGACCATTTTGCTGAGAGGTGCCTGGGCAAGAACGATGAGGAAGGGTGCCTTGTTGTTGAAGAAATTGGAGGAAGTCAGTGTCGCGGTACTCCATAGCATTATCTGCACGAAAGATTTTAATAGGACGCGAAAACTGAGTGGTAATCATGCGGGCAAAGTTATAGTAAATCTGTTTTAGTTCAGAGCGATGCTGCATAAGAAAAATCCAAGTAAAGCGAGAATAATCATCAATGAAGATAACAAAATACTTGGATCCACCCATGGTGGTGGTAGGAGAGGGACCCCAAATATCAGAATGAACTAAATCAAATGGAGCATCAGAAACAGAATCACTACTTGAAAAAGGTAAAGCAGGTTGTTTACCGAGCTGACAGGGTAAACAATCATCATGTTTATTTATTACAGGGCCCAAAATACCACTAGAAGCCAATTTTTGTAAACGACTGAAAGAAACATGTCCTAAGCGAGCATGCCAAAGAGTTAAAGAGAGAGGAGTTGAGGCAGCAGCGAAGTGAGCGGGAGAGGTAATGTGGGATGGAGTGTGGAAGTTGACCAATTCAAATAAACGTCCAACTTTACGGCCGGACCCAAGTGTCTGTCCCGTCTTTGGATCCTGTACAATACAACCAGTAGAAGAAAAGATAACATTAAGACCAAGTTCACAAAGTTGGCCCACAGAAATAAGATTTAAAGTGAGTTGAGGAATGAAATAAGTATCAGGGAGAGTCACTTTTGAGTTAGAGACTTGTCCAATGTGATTAACATGCATGTGAGAGCCATCAGCAGTATGAATAGTAGGAAGATGGGAGGTATGAACTTGAGTAGTGAAAAAAGAGTGATTAGAGGTCATATGATTACAACAGGCGGAGTCAAAATACCAAGAGGAAGTACCTGGTGTAGCAGAGAGAGCAGTAGGAGGAGGGTTACCAGAAGTAGAGAGGACCTGTTTGAGAAGAGCAGTGAGATCGGCATTAGAGAGAGATGAAGTGGGAGAGGTAGGTGGAGAAATGTCCTCAGTAGCAGCAGCAGTAGCAGCAGCAGTAGTGGAACGATGGTGAGGCTTGAACCTGTTAGACCTGGATGAATTTCCTCTGGAATGATCATGTCGAGGTTGTGGGTTTGGATTGCGTGGACAGTCATTCAAGAAATGACCTGGACCGCGCTTGTGACAGTGCTTGCAGACTCGAATAGGACAGTGAAGCAAAGTATGATTCGGTGCATGACAAAACTTGCACCCTGATAGAGATGGACGCCCAGAGGGAGGAGTAGCCATAGCAGTGTGGGCCGGTGCTGAGAAGGGAGTTGCAAGAGCAGATTCAGTAGAAGGAGGAAGGCGAGTACAGCGTCGAGTCTCATATGCAACAAGTTCAGAAACAGCACTTTCCAAGGTCGGTAATGGAGTGCGATGAAGCAGAATGGCACGTGTAGGTTCGAATACATCATCCAAGGCCATCAGAAAATGAATTAGACGCTGCTGATTTTGGTAATTGAGAAACTTCGCCGCATCCTGAGAACAGGTCCAAGTAGGTTCTGAAGCGGCCAATTGATCCCAAAAGGCCTGCATGCGGGAGTGGAAACTGTCGATTGCTTCTCCAGGTTCTTGATGCATGCGGTGAAGTTGATCTAAAAGTTGATACTGATGAGAGAGACCAGCAGTGGTGTAGCGGTCAGCAAGAAAATCCCAAGCAGCTTTGGCGGTTTCAAAACGGCCAAACTGCATACCAATGGATGGAATAGAGGTACTGCGAAAAGCAGAGATAATCTTCTGATTCTTACTGTCCCATTCTTCAAGACGATCCACAAATTTTTCTTCAAGTTCTTCTGTCCCTTTCTTTGGTTCAGTGATATCACCAGTGACAATTCGCCAGAATTTGTGACCACGAAGGTAGCCAGACATGGCTTGAGCCCAGAGAACATAATTCTGACCATTTAAGACCAGAGGGATGTTGATAGCAAGCTCTGGGTTACTCATAACTGCACACTGGGAGTAGAATTAGCCAAAAAGGAGCTCAAAAATGAGATCAGAGGGCTGAAAAATACTTAAGAATGACTGTTTGTTTGCTGAAAATAGCCCAGAAATGGAGAAAATGAAGGAAAAACAGCAAACGGATGCAGTAGGGCTGACGTGGCAGCGCTACACAGCAGTGCTGACGTGGCAGTTGCAGTGCTGACGTGGCAGTTGTAATGCTGACGTGGCAGCTGACGTGGCAGTGCTGACGTGGCAGATGACGTGGCAGTGCTGACGTGGCAGATGACGTGGTAGTGCTGACGTGGCAGATGACGTGGCAGTGCTGACGTGGCAGAAAAATGAAGACCATGATAAAGGGTACCTTTAATATATCGAAGGATCCGGAGAACAGCTGCATAATGAGAAGAGCGAGGAGCAGACATAAACTGACCGACAAGATGTACTGCATAGGCAAGATCGGGCCGAGTAACAGTAAGATAAACAAGGCTGCCAACCAACTGTCGGTACAAGGTAGCATCATGGAGAGGTGTACCATCTAGAGGAGTGAGGCGGACATTAGGCTCGAGAGGAGTTGAAGCAGTCTTGCTATCAGTAAGACCAGCACGGGTGAGGAGATCAGAAACATACTTGGCCTGAGAAAGATAGTATCCCCGAGAATCAGAAGAAATCTCAAGACCCAAAAAATAGCTAAGGGAACCAAGATCCTTCATCTCAAAGTGCTGGCTAAGAAACTGTTTCAGAGTAGAAATGCCAGTAGAATCATCACCAGTGATAATCATATCATCAACATAGAGAAGCAAAAGAATGGTGCCATGATCAGTCTGACGAACAAAAAGAGCAGAGTCATAGGGACTAGATGTAAAGCCGAAATCTCCAATAACAGAACTGAATTTGGCAAACCAGGCTCGAGGAGCTTGCTTGAGTCCATACAAAGCGCGACGGAGGTGACAGACCTGGTTAGGCAAATGATCATACCCAGGAGGTGGTTGCATGTAGACTTCTTCACGAAGATCTCCGTTAAGAAATGCATTCTTAACATCCATCTGAAATAATCCCCATTGGCGGACAGCGGCCACGGCTAGGAGACTCCGAACAGAAGTAAGACGAGCGACAGGAGCAAAGGTCTCTTCATAGTCAATCCCATACTCCTGAGTAAAGCCTTTGGCAACGAAGCGAGCCTTATAGCGTTCAATAACTCCATCAGAGCGAGTCTTGATCTTGTAAACCCATTTACATCCAATGGCATGTTTGCCCAAGGGAAGATCAACCAAGTCCCAAGTATGAGTTTTGTGTAAAGCCTGTAATTCATCATTCATTGCTTGCTGCCAAAGAGGGTTAGTACAAGCCTCGCGATAAGATTGAGGCTCATGTTGAGAAAGAATAGTGGAGAAACAATGAAAGTCGCGAAGATGGGCTGGCAATTCTCTTACCCGAGTAGAACGGCGAAGATGGGCTGGCAGTGCTGACGTGGCAGATGACGTGGCAGATGACGTGGCAGATGACGTGGCGCTGACGTGGCGCTGGCTGGGCGCTGACGTGGCGCTAGCTGGGCGCTGACGTAGCGCTGACTGGGCGCTGACTGGGTGCTGACGTGGCGATGACGGAGTGCTGACGGAGTGGGGAATCTGCTGGCGCGTGAAGGCGCGTGAGATCTACAGTGCGAGTAGATCTCACTCGCGCTTCTTCAGGTGGCGCGTGAGGGCGAGTGCGGAGGTTTCTGATGACGTGGTTTTCGCCGTTCTGCAGATCGCGGTGAGACGAAGGTTGTTGGCGGTGTTTGAGGCGGCGAGTGCTGACGGAGGGTCGCCGGAGTGAGGATCTTCGCCGGCGCGTGAAGGCGCGTGAGATCTACAGTGCGAGTAGATCTCACTCGCGCTTCTTCAGGCGGCGCGTGAGGGCGCGTGCGGAGGTTTCTGGAGACGCGGCTTTCGCCGTTCTGTGTATCGTGGTGAGGTGAAGGTTTTTGGAGGTGTTTTAGGTGGTGGAGGTTTGCGGAAGGCTTTCAACTGTGTGGACAGAGATGTTTTAGGTGGAGGACGACGATGGAGGTTTGCGGAAGGCTTTCAACTGTGTGGACAGAGATGTTTTAGGTGGAGGACGACGATGGCGTTGATTGTCTTCGCCGGAAATGGAAGGCAGTGAGCAGTGATCAGCGGCGCGATGAACAGCGGCTGTGGAAGAAGGAACCTCGCTCTGATACCATATTGCAGTTGAACACAGAAAGGGAGAAAGGGAAAAATGAGGGTAAAACCCTTATATTCGATGTGTCTCTTTCATGTACATGAGGGACCTATATATAGAGTTTAGGCTAGGAATAATCCTAGGTATAGCTGTACAATACAGGAGGAAAACTACGCTATACATTATACAGTACAAGGTAAGGTATACTGTATACTGTAACACAACAAAACCTCACTATTGAAGATTATTCCTTGTCTGCATCTCCTTTTTGTGATTGCTTTCTATATCATGGGTTCTTTCAGCTTTAGCTTTTCTTTCTCTCAGTAACCTTCTTCCTACAAAAAAATTCCTTGCCAGAATATATCCCTTTAACAACAAAGCCATTCTATTGAATTCCTCTTCTTACTATCAAATTCAGCTTTTCTCACAAATAGCCTTTATTCCAACACCATTCATTCTACCTATTGCTAGATTTGTATCTTTCTCATTGAAAGAACGAACAAACCCAAATCGAGTTCTCCATCTTTTTTTTTTTATGTTAAAAAAGAGGAAGGGAAGATACAACCAAGCAGGGGAGATAAGACCCCAAATACACAGCCAAAGCGCTGAACAAAGAAAAAGCAACTAAACACCAGAAAAGGGAACAACGAGATTGCAACACCAAAAGAAAAAAAACGCATCAGCTACCCTACCAAAACATTTGAACATGTTTTGAAGCCAATGATGATATGTGGTAGATTATTGATGATTGATTCTATGTGGTAGATTATTGACAAAAAGAGTCACTTCACTATTGATCTAATGCCTAACCATCTTTTCCTCTTCTGAAACCAAATATGTTAGCACCATTCAGTCCATCTGTAATGTGGGTCGTCAATAGCAATTTGATTATCATGGCATCATAGATCGTGAGTAAAGACGCCAATCACCAATGAGTTGTGCTCTCGTCTAGCAGATGAGCAATGCTTTGTTCATTTGAGTTCCAATGACTCTTAAACCATGCAACTGTTTGTTGATTAACAATCATAAAAGGTTTTAATGAAATAAATCGATGATGAAGAGCATTTCTAAAAGATATTAAATGAGGGATGGCTCAAGAATTTCTACTATACTAACCTAAGAAGAATTAATATTGGCTGTCATATCTTTTTTTTTTTTTTTCCTCATCATATGAGTCGAATAAACAAAAATTTCTCTTTTGCAGGATGGTAGGAAACAAGTTAAAAGAACGGGAATATGAAAAGTATAATTTCGAACAGGAAATCTCTTGTAGAGAAAGCAATGGGCTTCTCCAAACAAGAGAAAAAACTGATAATTATATGGATCAGGTACTTAACAACATTAATTAGTGTCATACAATAGTAGGAATATCGAACAAGCTAGATACATGCAAGACATACAGTGCAGTGTACGTTGAGCAGATTTCACTTTCTAGCTTTCATGTCAAGTAATCAATATTGTCACATACGAAATTTTTTGCAGGAGACGACACATGCAAGCTTACTCAGTGAAATTTCCAAGGAAGAAGAGCGAAAGAGTTGTGGACCAAATGAAATATGTGAGCTCTCACTATCCTTCACTTCTTCACCACTGGTGCAGAGTGAAGAAGAGAGAGAGTTGTGGCCTTTAACTGATGATCATCATCCCCAATCTAGTGCAACAAAAGATACCATAAATTGTCCGGATTTTCACTCCCCTGGAGAGAATGGCATAGACTTGAACCTAACCATCTCCACATATTTCTCCTCCTCAAATTAGAAGTTTTGTCGGAATCACTCTTCCATTAGATTGTATATCTAGCTCTAGTTATGTTAATAAATATTTTCTCCATTTGTTACTCCTATTCTCAATATTGAAATAAGTGAATGTTAAGCTTGATTATGTGCTTAGAGGAACACCTTTTACCTCTTTTTGCCAAGCATTGTGACACTTTACTGCGTTATTTGGCTCTCAAAAACTACTAATTTCCTAAAATCGCAAGAGCTCTATTTTCCTAATACGAAAACACATCATCTGCTATGCTCTTTTTTTTTTTTTTTTTTTTTTTTTTTTTTTTTTTTTTTTTTTTCTTCTCTCTCTCTCTCTCTCCTCGTATAGAGGAGACCATCTTGGCCAGCCAAATCCTAACGCATACAAACTAATGAGGACCTTATTCTTCAATCCAAGGAGGAATGGTCTACACAAAGATCACCATAAACAAGTTGAATATGATTTTAGTCGAAGGTTCTCAAATTGTTTTTCCTTGCCTTTGAAGAGTGACATTCTGAGGAAAATATATGGCTCTTTTTAAATTTATAGGCTAAGAAAAAGGAAGAGGAAAATATGGCCATAAGTGGATGGTTGTAGGCATAATATGACATGGTGGTATGGAAATCAAATTTAATCATAGTTGTCAGGAAGGGAAATATTGTAGTCTATGAAACTTGGGCCATATAGAGGGATGAAAGAATCTGGGCTAGTATCTTCCCCATACAGGTTCTGCTTCTTGCGTCCAAAGACTTTTGAGGCTGTGCATGGGCTGTGATGTGGGCTTTAGCCTTTTATTCCCTCCCACAATGACAACCCACTAATTTAATACCTTCCCCATTAGGAGCCGAAGAAGGCTCATATTCCAAATAAATATAGTTCACTTGTGGGGGAAAATGTGTTGCTGAAAAAAAAAAAATAAAATAAATAAATGGGAAGAAGAAAAGAAAGAAAGAAAAAGAAAAAAGAAGATAAATTAGTGAAAACTAGCAGTACACCTTCATATATTATGGAGGTTAACTTGACCTTTCCTTTCCTAATTGTTTTCCCTAATAAGTGTTTATGTAATAACAGCTGAGAGAAAACTTAAGGATCAATAACTCTACTTGAGCAAAACCCCCAACTGGGATGATCAAAGGTGGTTTATTCAGACATGATCAAGGTGGGTGGATCATGGGCTATGCTTCTAAGTCAGGCATCGCCTTTAGCATTGAAGCAGAGCCTTGTAGTATAAGGATGGGCCTCGAAATTGAATGGGATCATAGAATATCTTCCCTCATTGTGGAATCTGACTGTGAGGTGGTTGTTGACCTCATCTTGAGGGGTGATCACCGCTTTCATCGCCAAGCCTCATCATGGATTGGAGAGACCTTTCTCACAACTAGTGCCGCTCAATCCGGCAAGGGTTAAAGGAAGGAAATTCCTATGCAGATTTCCTAGCAGACTGGAGCCACTCTTATGATGGACTTGTTTTGCTTCAGAACCCCTACTGGGCTAGGACAATTAATTTTAGATGACATTGTTGCTTTGCCCGTAGCCCGGATGCGCGCGCGCACACACACACTTCATTTTTATCACACACACACTACATTTTTATACATTTTTATATGCCTTTCAAAAAGCAATCACATTGTAAGAACCAGATGAACGCGCGCACACACTTCCTTTTTTTTTATTTATTTTTTTTCAATATAAAGAATTTTTAGATGTTTTGTATTTGACTAATCTTTCTGAGCACATACAATCTTTCTGTCCCACATATACCAGACAATTATACGACAAAGTCCAAAGAGATGATGGCCTTGAAAGGGAGTGGTAAAAGTTGAATTCAAGATCTCTTGCTTGATAAAAGGCCCTAAGACTACTCGATCCATCCCTTAAGGTTGACAAACTTCATTTTTATCACACACACTACATTTTTATATGGCTTTCAAAAAACAATCACATTGTTAGAATGGTTCTTCCCTTTTTCTCCTTTTTTTTCTTTCTCAGTCATCATGATAAGATCATTTTACAAAAGGATAGGATCTAAAAATATAAATAAAAACACAAATTTTAACACAAAACTTGAACTCTCCGACTTAAAAAGATTTAAAGATGAAAATTAATACTGATGTAGATGTCACTGAAGTTACTCATGATGTAGCACTGAGCTGGCACAAATGTCAAAAAAAAAAAAAAAAAAAAAAAAAAAAAAAAAAAAACACACAAAAACAAAACAAAACAAAAATTATATTTCAAAACTAGATCTGTCTCTCATTCTCGTTTTTCTCCATCACGAATGAAAAAGCTTCCTTAGGGTTCTGTGACGATAGCAGTGGGTGACTCCGGTAGCGAATGACGGTGATGGATGCTGGACGGCGGCAACGAACTAGACGATCTCTGCTCTCTATGTTGGATTTGGGTGGAGGATGATGACAGTGGTGGATCGCTGTACAACAGCGACGAAACTGCTCGAAACCTTTCCTAGATTTAATCCTCAAAACTGTAATTAATAAAAGAATTTTGTTTGATGGTGACCGGGATTTCATCTTCTCCAAAAAAATTAAGCGTTAAAGACAAATTATAGAGACAGATCTAATAATCCCATCTCATTTCTCATTTCTCATTTCTATTTGCCCTCTTCTTGCAAAAGCCCACCAAACCCTAAGTTAATTCGCCTAGACGACATCGACGGAGTAATAACAGTGACAGGATTCCGGCATGAAGATCTCATAATTCCTGTTTAGGAGGGAGAGAGGGGATTTTATTTCAAGGTATTGCTACGTATATTGATGATGAACGCCAGTGTGTTCAAGGTATTGCAGAGCTTATTTGGCGTCCTACCGGATTCTCGCCATAGCCATTCGCCGTCGTTGTGTTGCCGCAGTTCAACCATCATCCAACAACCTACGCTACGTTTGTGATGGATGGGGGCGGAAGAGATGAGTGTTTTAGCTGACTGCCTCATATTCATAACATTTTGAAAACTCATAGTGTCACCTTTTCTAGGAAATCTGAAAACAGTAAAACAAAAAAAATCCACACACTTCAAAATGATATGACTTTTCATTATACATGTTGAATTTTTATAAAAATTATATATTTGCAATTTGCTCATCGAGTACTTCAAAACAAGGTCTATATTGAATAATAGGAAAATTTGAAGGAAAAAAAATTGACTTCAATAGCAGATTCTAAGACACATAGATGTGGGAGAAAACAAAGCAAGAGCGAAATAGAAAGAGAAAGAAAATCTAATGCAACTAATTAAAATAAACTAGCTAGATTTTGTCACAAAATAATAAAGTAGCTAGATTTTGCCTCAAAATCATCTAAAAATAAACTAGCTAGATTTTGTTACAAAATTAACTTAAAAATAAACTATCTAGATTTTGTCACAAAATCAAGTTAGATCCAATTAGCAGCCAAAAAGAAAAAAAAAAAAGGGACCAAATCTACAACTACGACTGTTTTTAGGGAGTTGACCTCCATTACTAGGATAATACTGTTGACAACAATTGTAACTCCAACAACCTTCCCTTATGTCTAAACTTCGCCTTTAGTGTCATGATCACCACTTCTATCATTGTTGAATTCTAGCAACACTATCCACCACCATCATCCCAGATCTGACCACACATAGATCACTCTTTAGACATCACCTAGTTTGTTTCAACGTTACAGTAATGGAATCTCAAGCTGGTATTTATCAACAACACTTAGATCCCTTTGAATCAGAAACCATGAATGCTCACTCGCTTAATCAAGCAATCTTTGCCTTCAATACAATTTACAGGGGAGAGAGAGAGAGGGAGAGAGAGAGAGGATGCACAGCCATAGACCAAGAGAGATGCCTGCTTTGTGTAACCTTCACTGTCTCTTTGCTAATGTCTTCTTCAATCCTTTGATAAGCTTCCCAAACCACATCAAGTTCATAACGCTAAGCGCAGATAGCACAACAAATACCAAGAATAGGCCAAAACTGTGCAACTCCTCAATCTGTTGGGCAAAAAAACAACAAATGGCACATTTTAACAGCGGCCAAGCATTGATGGATAGCGGAATGTTCAACTTTTAATGTCATGGATGTCAAGTCAATGTTTAAGAGATAATCAATCAGACAGTTGGTCAACTAATCTAAATCTATTATGCAAGACAAGAAAACAGTGGGAAAAGTTTAGCTACTAAAATTCTAGACTATATGAGGTGAAGATTTGCAGGAATTGTTATTACCTGATCATAGTGCAAGTAGACATGGTAAAACAGGTACATGAACAAGAGTAATCTGGCAACCTGTGCATTATATTATTTTCCAATAAGCACCTCTAAGAATCAACATGGGTAATAATTGAATATACAGATGATATTATCAGAAGGGTTATTTCAATACCAAGATCATAAGATCATAAAAGTAAAGAATAAAACATTAAAATAAAAATAGATTAATGTCACGCACCAGCCAAGAAAAGAACATTACAAACCCATTAATGAGATATGCTCTAGACCTCTTCATTCCAGCTGTGTCGAGATACCTTAACGAACCCAAGATAAGGGTAAAAAAATGTCAAACCCAAACTAGTTAGGTCCATTTTGCTTAATAGTGCTGCTAAACAAACCACAACTTTGACTGTCTCCCCTCTACTGTCTGAAGTGGCATCTCACATGGCAATGCCATGTCAATACAAATAGGCAAGGTCACTGATGTGGCACTGCCACGTTAATTGTTATTCTGATATGGCAGTGAATGTCATCTGCCACATTGGGGATTGTCAAAGGGGTGTCCACTTAGCATTTTCCTTTCATTATAAGCCGTTACCATCTCAGATTGATCCCCGGGGTGGTTGTTTCAGAGATCAGAGCCATGTAGGTGTAAACCTGCCATTCCCCAGTCAACATAGCATATGCTACTGCCACTATAGAAAGAAGATGATGAACCACCTGAAATAACCATGTTATTACTTTGTTTAAGACCATCTCAAGGTTAAACTACTTCAAACATAGTTTCCATGTTTTTTTTAAAAAAAATTCCTGGACTTTTGTGGCCTACACACCATGTAATGAACTGTCTTTGGAAAATGAAAAATGACATGTAAAAAAGAAGAAAACACGTTGGCCTTGATTATATTCAACTCAAAAAAGGTTGTACTTACAAACTCCATTTCACCTAGGGAAGGATAAAACCAAAATATCATCGCAAGGTCAGCAACGAAGTAACCAACTGAAACCTGTCAAAATTACATCAAAGTATGAAACATAAAATGTCTTGACCAGACAAAAAAAAAAAAGAAAAAAAAAAAACAAGAGGGATAGATGATGTGAAACTGGTACAAAAGTACAAAACCAAAGACCTAAGGAAGACGACCCTGAGAAGCATAAAGCACTGCATAAGAAGGTAATGTAACATATTCCAGCTTTGAAAATAAATTACCATGATGTCACATGTTATTCACTTCCTTGTAAACATATATTTCTAGACTTCTAGTATGATAAAGATAAGAAGAGGAAGTAAATGGCCAAGGAATTCTTGAAGAAAACAAAAAACAAGTTCACAAACAATGCTTTCTTATTAATATAATAATCAATGATTTAAATAAGAAAATTAAAACACCAGAGGAAAAGAACAGCACATAACCAAAATGCTTTTTAACAGTGATACCTTGTGGGTACATGAGATTCACCCTTTCACACTTCTTTCTTTTGATGAAATTTTACTGCTTAGAAAGAGAACTTTAACAAATAAAAGGCCACATTCTGCAGTCTTTTCTTCTTTTTTTTTTCTTTTTTTTTTTTTTTTTTGGGGGGGGGGGGGGGGGGGGGGGTGGAATATGCCAGAAGTCCATTTTGAAAAAAAGATTTAGCCAACAGTCATATGAGTTTTCTTATGCTGCCCCAAGTCCACATTCACGCTCAAACGATAATGTTTGAGATATATTGTGGCAAACCTTTTACCGTAAATATCATTCATGCCCATCTCTACCAATATGGTAAGCAATTAAGATGATCAGGGGCGGAGCCAGGGGGGGGCCTTGGGGGGCACGTGCCCCCCCTGGCTGAACCAAAATTTTTTTTTTTTTTTGGGAGAGATATTACCATTTCATAACTATTTCTAAACATAATGCCAAAAAGAGGAAGATAGTAGTCATTTTAAAGTATATTTACAGTCAATTTGTAATAAGTTGACAATAAATCCTTTTTTTGGTATTAAATTAAAAAATGATAACTAAAAAGTAATTTTTTTAAAAAAAATTGCTTTCTAGGGCTTTTAGTTCCCAGTTCCCACTTCATAAAATCATAGCACAGTGCCCCCATTGGAGATAAATCCTGGCTCCGCCCCTGAAGATGATTCTCCAGATTATCTAATTTTTCTTTCATCAGACAGTTAAAAATATCCTGCAAATGGATAATTATTAGTCATCAGCTTCTCCTGCCATTTACAAAAGGCAAAAGCATCTTCAGGACAACTTAAATTAATATTAGAGTAGCGATCGACCTCTTCTCACTTTACAGTAATGCATATGTAGTCAGCTGGTATACACTACTTACCCTCATGAATACATAAGAAATTTCCTGTTTTAACTTATAAGTCATATAGTTGGTCAAAGTTAGCGACCAGTGAATGATTTTGATATATTCGGGTATAGAAACCCCCAACTAACTTAAGGTTCAATCAATTGGAGTAACCGAGATAAAACCATTAAGTTCTAAACTTCCAACTGTCCATAGTCTGGACTCTGGACATGACTCATCTGGTGCTTGGAGTGTACAATTAATATACCTAAAATTCTTTTCACTGATAACATGAGAGCAAGTTGACCAACCAACGAACACATATCTTACAAGTCTTAATACGTAATGACTGACATAACCTCATAAAAGCCAGTTCAACAAATCCCCAACTTGCTTACAAACCCACATAGGCCAAGAAGGACTCAGATGGTCAGATCTTAATATGGGTGATAATTGGCATACTAAAACAATCAGGAACAGCTGCTGCTCCTATTTCATTAATAAAACTCAATGGCATGAAGAGAACCATAAACAGAAAATAAATTTGAACCATCCATCTGAACCAAGGAAAACCATAACCAAATAACTCACGTGACTTTGTAATTTCCCCAATCCCCCTACACCTTAAGTAAGTTGAGAATACTTCCAATCTATACTCTTTTGACCCTTTCTGTTCCAACTTGAGGGTTCAAATCCTTTTGCAATGCTCAGGACCATTTATCAAACAAAACAATACGTAGCCATCTTTTAATAAGACTGAAATTCCGCTGATAATTCACAGACCCAAAATAACAAAAATGATCTACATTTGAAAAACAACCAAGAAAGATATTTCCAGAGTGCATCTTCAGTAAAAGAAATAATAATAACAATAAATAACAGCTTCAATTTCATTGATCTCAAAGTACTGATGTTGGAATTGGTTTAGGATCCATATCATTGACCCAAAATTGAAGTTAAGGCTTATTTGTGGACAAAAAACAACATTAAACAAACAAAACTCCAATTCTTTTTTCAAAGAAAATATTGAGAAAATCATAAAAATAAGGAATATACATTGAACCTGTTAAATGAGGAAAATAAATACTCCCTCTGTTCCAAATTGACTGTCCCTTCGAAAAAGCACAGTTTTTTTAACAAAATGCATTTAATGCATTCACACCCACTAATTTGTTTTAGTATTACAATTTTACCCACAATGTGCCAGTTGTGTCTTTAGTGTGTAATTTATACATTCCGTAGTGGTATTTTGGGAAATCAATTACAGTTGAATCATAGACATTTTGACTAGGGCAAACATTTTGGAATATCCCAAAAAGGAAATAAGGACAATCTTTTAGGAATGGAGGGAGTAGCTTAGAACAACTAGCACACAACATTTTGGATGTTAAATATCCAATCCAATCCAAAGGACAAAAATAACCAAAATCATTATAATGATTTGATTTTTTTTTTTTTGAATGATAAAAACATAAAACTATACAATCGTAGAAAAGGAGGAGAGAGGATCCCTCCCTCAAATCCCTTAAAACCACAAATACTTTACAATCCTGGACAATACCATAGGCCTAAACAAGAAACCAAAAAACAACCTCACGGAAAAAGAGAGGATCAGCTACTCTAGCCCCCAATGAGTTTGCACTAGATGGAGACATGCTAAATCCAAAAATTCCCTCAAGATGCTAGCAAACTTCCAAGCTCCAAGCCTCCTAGTTTTCACTTAATTAATCACCATAGACATTGATGCAGTGGAAAATATGCGGTCGAGACTAAGCTCACCAAAAACAATCAAGCGTCCACCAATCTGTTGATTGTTGCAAGAATAATGCCAGATAGTAGGCAACCACGATCAATGTTCACCCAAGAACATGAAAGCAGGAATAGAAGAGAAACTCTCTCTCTTTCTTGATATCATTAATCTCATAAGATAATCAAAACTAAATTGTTTGCCATAAGGCTTACATCCCTTTATATAGAGAACTAACCTATGAAATAGGAAAACCTAATTCTACTAGAACAAGTAAAATAAACTAGGAAACTAATAAAATTAAAGCGATAATTAAATAACAACAAAATAATTAAAACTCCTAAAATAGCTAAAATAAACTAGAATTCCGAATCAGCAGCATCAGTAAAAGACTTGTAGTGCGTACGCATATTCCAAAAATTGTACATGAACATGTAAAAAAGTCTTTAACATAAGTTTACTAATATACATGGTTTGATATAAAATGTATAAAAATAAATTAAACATGGTTGAAACTTATTTAACGCAATCATATAACGAAAAATAATAATAATAATAATAATAAAAGAAAAAAGAAGAAGAATTAAATCAAAAGGTTTAACAGAAGGTCGCATGAGGCGTATACCTGATGTGCTGAGGCGTAAAAAGTGTACCTTTGACTATGCCTAGAGTCCTCGACTGGTGAGGCATATACCTAATGAGAGCCTTGCCTAATTTTTTAAGCCTTCAAAATGCATTTTTGAACAGCCTTGCCCCAAGGCAAGCCTCAAAAGAGCTTTTTAAAGCAATGGTCCCACAACAAGCAAGACAACTTTTTTGGTCTAAAGAAGTGCATCTATAGTTGTTTTTTTGTAGAACACCACATAACCCCAAAAGTTGAAGTTGTTAAGGAATGGACCAACTAAATATATAAAGATAACACTCCCCCTCACGTACAGCCTACACAACTGCATTCCGCATGTGGAAAGATAGACAGACACACAATTGACAAAGAAACAGACATACTGATAGAGAATTAAACAAACTGAGGTAACAAGACCCGAGCCTAGGACCTCCCGAAACCAAAGCTTTGATACCATGTTAATACACTACTTAACCCCAACAACTAAAGTTGTTAGAGAATGGGTCTACAATGTACATCAACTATCAGTTTTTTACCCAAAAACTAAAGTTGTTAGAGAATGGGTCTACTATGTATATCAGCTACCAGTTTTTTTTACTTCTTTCAGTAGCTTAATTTTTGTTGAGAAGTCCCACGTTCAACATTGTTTAAAAATATTTGAGTTTGATATGGCTTTATATTCTTGTTTGGGCAATTGGGCCCTTCACTTAATAGTCCAGGCTTTTAGGTTGGAAACTTAACATTGTATCAAAGCATGTTATTCTTGGGCCCATTTCACTCAAGAACCTGTCTTTGTTGTCTACATGACAAGCCTGTTCTTATCTTGTTAAGCCTGTACGTGAGGGGGAGTGTTAAGAAGAGTCCCATGTGCCACATTTTTAAATCTTGAGTTTAATATGGCTTCATATATCTCTTTGGGCCCTCCACCAAACGACTTAAGCCTTTTAGGTTGGAAACTTAAACAATTTTTTAGCCAGAGAACTAAGAGGCTTTATCTATTTACGATCTTTATGTTCTAGGTGTAAATCATTTTAAGCACTGTTGTAACAGCAATAACTATTAACAAACTGTAGCGAGTACTGTTCACATTGCTGTAGCAAGTACTATTCACATCATTGTAGTAGCTACTGTTCACATTCACATTACTATAATGGTGAGCTAATATGGGTATTTAATCTTTTTAGGTCCTTCTAATTAAGGTTTTAATGTATGGCCAGGATTTCTAGTTATTACGGTTTTACTCTAAGAGTAAGAATTGTACTACTCTTTTCAGCATAGCGTACTGAACTAAGAATTTACAGCTTTGAAAGCGTTTTTTGGAGGCCATGGTACCTGAAATCTCTTAACTTACCTGCAAATCACAAGCTGATATGCTAGTTTAAGCAACACCACATATTAAACCATCAAAACAGCCCCCTAAAACCCCTATCTGTCACCTTCAACCCTCTCTTACCAATTCCATTTCATCCCTAAACATTTATAGAGAAACCTTGACCCTACGTTATAGTCCTAGATTTTTGAAGATCCTGCATCAGTTTTGGTATCAGAGAGAAAAATCTAGCATTTCCTTACACCTTAAATTTTCTTTTATTTATTTAACCACCATAGTTACATATGCTAAACTTTCCTCAAAATTTGACACCTTGTCTCAAGATCATTATGACACCAAGAAAATTTTAGTTTGGTTGAATGATTGGGTGAGTTCAATAGAAGTATCTATGGCCTCAATTAAGATCACTATAGCTGTTATTGCAGCTATTTTCCTAGCAAATAAGGCTAAAGGAGCCGACAAGAGTGCAAATGTAGGTTTGTCTTCTTCTGCCCTTAATCATCAATAAGTTTCAAAACAATTTCTTCCACCACAGGCACAAGATTCATCACAAAAAGATCCTCGACTAGATGATGTAGATAAAGAAATTATGTTCACTCTTTGCAACAACCAAGCAAGTTTTCAAGGCCGATAATGAAAAAAAAAAATTCAAACAAGTGTTCACTCTAAAGGAAAAATATATTCTCTGGTGATCACAACTAGGAGTCGTACTAAATCAGCGATGGAAAAAGTACTAAAAAAATGGCAATTAAAGCCACATGGCCCACACCCAAAGCCATATTATGTGAATGAATCACCAGCACAAAGTTAAAGGCTGATAAATAGTGCTATGTGACATCAGCCATTGGTAAGCTAAGGGAGACATTATGTGTGATGTGTTACCACTTAAGCTTTGTTGTATGCTCTTGGATCGCATGTGGATTTTTTTTTGGGGGGGGGGGGGGGGGGGGGGGGGGGTATGCGCATCATGCAGAACATCCCAACATTTAATCTTTCATTGATGACAAAAAGAAGTATATTCTTACTTATTCTAATAATATGCAAACACAGCATCACGGATCCACAACAAACTTAGCAGAGTCGAGTTCTTTTCAAAGAAAGAGAACTAATGTCAAAGCTCATACTTGGTTATAGAAATATATCCTCTTTGGAAACCTAAAAGAATGGGTTTTGGCCCCCACAACAAGCAAGAACACTTACTGTTGCGAAGAAGTTTACTCCTTGTAGTTTTTTAGGTCTTTGTAGTTGCTCAATTTTACCTCATAGAATTGTCAGGCTTATCTATTTATGAATTTTTGTGTTTAAAGGTAAAAAACATTAAATTAGGATAGTGAAACATTAAGTTAGGATAGTGTTGAGGGCATTCACGCTAATGTAGCATTAAGCTATTAGGTGTACTCTGGTCTCTTAAGGCTCTTTAATTAGGGTTTTTAGGTATCATTACGATTAGCTTGATTAAAGGCGAGGATTTATTGTTATCAGGTTTTTTCAATCCATAAAAATAGTAATCTTCTTTTTACGTAATGTGAATATTGAACTGAAAATTTGTAGCTATAAAAACTTTGTTTGGCAGCCATGGTGCTTAGAACCTCTAACTTCCTCTCCTACTTCAAAATCTTGCTATTCTATATTATCTTCTTCTCTTTCTCTCCTTTCTCTTATTTTCTCTGAAACTTACAAGCTGATTTCAAGGTTTAGCCAGTACCACATATTAGATTATCAAAACAGCTCCTAGAACCCTCACCTGGCTGCTGAAATAAGTAGGTCAAAAAAGGTAAAAAAACTTGGATTGTTCTTTCACAGAGGTAATCTACTTAATTGATCTACTTAGATTTCTTTTTCACAGATTGTTCTCCAAAAAACTAAAATCAAAAGAGAAACTTAGTGTAAGACTCAGATATGCTTCAAAGCAACTATAGCTGAATCCCTGTTGATATTATTTATTTATTTATCTGAAAATCACAAGAAACTGATCATTTTGATGAAGTTTATAATCATGGATGAAATAGAAGAAATTCACATAACTTGAACCCCATTAAGATGTAACTCTGCATTGCATTCCTTCTTTCTCCACATATCTATATAAAATGTTGGAAAAATATGAGTTTGAAAAAATTAAAAAAGAGAATGTACTGAGTGTTCCTATCTATCTATGTTGTCAAGTACAAGGATGCAAGGATATGCTGTTAAATAAGATGACCCTGCATCATTTAATGGGGAAAAAAAAAGAGCCTAATTTTTATTTTATTTTTTTGATAAAGGTAAAAAAATAGCCTAAAATTAAGCTCATCTAGTTGCATCCTACTTAAAGTTTAAAAATGGAGTGAGATACTCCTTAAAAAATTATATTGGTGTCCAGTACCGAATAATACTTAGTGCTTTTTACCCTTAAATTTTTTGGGCCAATTTTGGATCTCCCAAGCATGGGTGCAACATTAGCAAATAGTCCTCTATACTCCCAAAAAAAAAAAGAGAAAAAAAAAAAAAGAAAAGAAAACATATTCAAGCCTAAGCGTGGAAACATACCAAACTCTTATGTGAAACATAAAAGAGACTGGAAATAAGAACTTTAAAACAATCTCAGAAGTCCAAATCATATATATATATATATCCTTACCCCCAATATGAATGTAGACAGCAATGAACTTCGAAGTGTAATAAGGCCAGGTTGCTGGTCAGAAAAGAGATCTGAACAGAACACAAAGTATAATGACCAAATCGTGATAAAAATGGCATGAACAGTAGATATAGCCCTGCATCAATAGTTCACAGACATATAAAACTTATACAATAATGAAAGGTGAAGACATTTGGACGAAATGTGTAGAATTAATCACCGATTATTCCACTCAACACGTTGAAATTTTGAGATGCTGAAATAGCTTTTGAAGTAAACAGCACTGATCAACTGGGTGAGATCATAGACCTGAAAAAGGACAAAATACTAAGAGAAAACAGGAGGAACGAAAAATTAAAGAAGTAAAAGGAGTTTCTACACTAAACTATATATATATATATATATATATATAAATACAAATTAAAATAAAATAGATATAAATGTTACTTTTTAAAGAATGAAATGTGAAAAATGTGAACATCCACCCTAATTGGACTCAGAACAGATGTGCCACATTTTATAATGGGATCATTCCAAGGAATGATTAGAACATACCATCTTGCTAGCAAAAATGCCACCAATAATAGAAGTGTAAGGGATGAAGGGATCCGCTAGTAAATATTCCTTAAGCAGCAGCTCAGCCTGGTTTTGGTAAGATTTGATCACCATTGCTGTTCGAAACCGGCATCATAGAAAATATTTTAGGCTGTGGGTTAACAAGAAACTCTTTCAGTTACCTTACTTCCTCTATTCTCCTGTTATCTTTGTTCTTTCCTTTTATTTCTTCTGTGAGAAAAAAAAAATGATAGGTACTTACCAGACTAGAGCAATGACTATCAGTATATAGATGAGGTTACTACAAACAATGATGATCTAGACTTAAATTATAATTAGGCACACACTTTAATCCTAATGGATTTCAGTGTGTGTATTTTGAATTCCTAATGGATTTCAGTATTCACAACCGTTTGTCGAGTATAAAGAAGGCCAAAGTGGGATTTCAACAAAAACAACCATTTACTGCACTTTCCAACACAATTCTATCTTCTTCTCTCCTATCCGCCTTTACCGAATAAAGCCTTTCAGAGTAACACCATAGCCCTTCCAACTCCCTATCACTGACATTACAAACAAAAGCAATATTGCAAGACGTCAGCTCACCTGTTCATACCACCAGTTTTGTTTTTTCAAAATATAACCTCACCTCCCCTCCCCACCATCCCCCCCCCCCCCCCCCCCCCCCCCCCCCCAAAAAAAAATAAAAAATAAAAAATAAAAAAACCGAACTTTAAAGCTCATCTTTTCCACAAACGAGACTAGTATTGGTGGGAACATGTGCATATTTTGAAAGCATATGTATATAAACATTAAAAATTAAATTCCATTTAGATTTAATAGCAACCTTTCCTTCATTATGTTAGTCAACCTCGCTTAAAAAATTTTAAAAATAAAAATAATAATAATAAAAAACGATTTTCAATCAAAATCAATCAATTTGTGTTAAAGGAAATCATCACAAGCAATAACCAATAACACCCATTATAAACATCATGAAGCAACTCTATATTGTGTGCATAAGATAGCGAAAGAGAGAGAGAGAGAGAGAGAGAGAGAGAGAGAGACTGTTAACTATTGTTTATGCGAGGGCAAGGTTGGAAAGCACTATTCACTTTCATTTTCTTCTTTCCTCATCTTAAATCATAACTCCGTTTGCTTGCTGAGAAAAGGTAGGAAAAAAAAACCCAGAAAGCATTATGCTTTTCAGTAAAAGCCTAACTCAACCAATATGGATAATGGATAGGGTGCGAGACTATGCATATGAAACTCAACAGATGAAGCATAATTAAGGCAATATTCAGACCTAATTTCTGGGTATCCAAACAGAACAAATGGCAAAAACATGTATATAAAAAACTCCTATAACAGCTTTGATTAAATTGCTGAATTTAACAGCAATGAAACGATGATCGTATGAATAGAGATGAATAAGACGATGAAGAAGAAGGAGGATTTCTGGGGTTTACCTGAAACGGAGAAGTTGCAGTGAAATTGCCGGGAAGAGAGGGAATCTGACTTTCAGGGGAGCTGCGAGTATATACAAGAGAGAGAGAGAGAGAGAGAGAGAGAGAGAGAGATGGTTTCGTGCTACAAGGTAATAAAAACCCTTCACCAAAGACTAACAAAAAATCCTAAAAAACTAAAAGACAAGCATCGGCATATGAAATCAGCCTTGGCTTGCTCTAGTCGTTTAGCTTGCTCTAGTCGTTTCCTGACATTCATGTCAGCATTTGCATCACCATCTTCATTCATCGATCATATCTTCTCTTAAAAAAATTGCAGAATCTGGTTTTGAATTTGAGTCCGATATCTTCGGGTCCAACAAATCAGCCGGGAAGGGGGTTATTGATAATGAGATTACCTTGAGGACTAATGCAAGAGAAGTTGACTCCAAATTCTTCTCTACTGGTGACCATTTTTTGATTTTTTGATTTTTTTTTTGAGTTGATAACTACAACTTCCTTTGAATATAGTTTCCCGTAATTTTGTAGAGACTAACACACTTCCTTTATCCAACAATTTCTTCAAAGGGGTGTTTTTGTCTAAATCTGTTCCCCAACTTCTTGAAATTTCCAGAATTCCACACATGAAGCGGAACCGCCTCCATCTTTAACCATACCATGGAACCCCATTTGCCATATGATACGTCTTTTTTTCCACTGAATGAAATTGTAAGAGGACTAATTTTCCCCACAAATGAACGACTGTGATGTCAAAAATTCCTTTTCTAAATAAGTCATTTTGCAGGCCCAAAATGCAATTGATCTCATATACCATCCTAATCGGCCGAATACTTGGCCCTTCTTCTTCAATTTCAGTAGCAATAGAAGCTTCGAGAGAGCTTACAGCGTTGATTGAGTTTTAGCATAAGATACTAGTACATCCTTGCCTTTTTCACAGCCTTTTACAATCTCTGTGTATTATCTCTTTATGAGAAACCTCTCTGTTGAAGATTATTCCTTGTATGCATCTCCTTTTTGCGATTGCTTTCTATATCATGGGTTCTTTCAGCTTTAGCTTTTCTTTCTCTTTCAGTAACCTTCTTCCTGCAAAAAAATTCCTTGCCAGAATATATCCCTTTAACAACAAAGCCGTTTTATTGAATTTCCTCTTCTTGCCATCAAATTCAGCTTTTCTCACAAATAACCTTTATTCCAACACCATTCATTCTACCTATTGCTAGATTTGCATCTTTCTCATTGAAAAAACGGACAAACCCAGATCGAGTTCTCCATTTTTTTTATTTTTTTTTGGGTGAGCAAACCAATATATCAAAAAAGAGAAAAGGGAAGATACAACCAAGCAGGGGAGATAAGACCCCAAACACACAGCCAAAGCGCTGAACAAAGAAAAAGCGACCAAACGCCAGAAAAGGGAACAACGAGATAGCAACTCCAAAAAAAAACGCATCAGCTACCCTACCATAACATTTGAACATGTTTCGAAGCCAATGATGATTAATTCTATGTGGTAGATTATTGATGATTGATTCTATGTGGTAGATTATTGACAAAAAGAGTCACCTCACTATTGGTCTAATGCCTAGCCATCTTTTCCTCTTCTGAAACCAAATATGTTGGCACCATTCAGTCCATCTGTAATGTGGGTCGTCAATAGCAATTTGATTATCACGGCATCATAGATCGTGAGTAAAGACGCCAATCACCAATGAGTTGTGCTCTCGTCTAGCAGATGAGCAATGCTTTGTTCATTTGAGTTCAAGTATGCTTCTGTCCAATGACTCTTAAACCATGCAACTGTTTGTTGATTAACAATCATAACATCACTAGGCTAAGACTCTAAGGGGAATGCGAGAATTTGATGAAATAAATCGATGATGAAGAGCATTTCTAAAAGATTTTAAATGAGGGATGGCTCAAGAATTTCTACTATACTAACCTAAGAAGAATTAATATTGGTTGTCATATCTTTTTTTGCTCATCATATGAGTTGAATAAACAAAAATTTCTCTTTTGCAGGATGGTAGGAAACAAGTTAAAAGAACGGGAATATGAAAAGTATAATTTCGAACAGGAATCTCTTGTAGAGAAAGCAATGGGCTTCTCCAAACAAGAGAAAAAACTGATAATTATATGCATCAGGTACTTAACAACATTAATTAATGTCATACAAAAGTAGGAATATCGAACAAGCTAGATATATGCAAGACATACAGTGCAGTGTACGACACATGCAAGCTTACTCAGTGAAATTTCCAAGGAAGAAGAGCGATAGAGTTGTGGACCAAATGAAATATGTGAGCTCTCACTATCCTTCACTGCTTCCACACTGAAGAGTGAAGAAGAGAGAGAGTCGTGGCCTTTAACTGATGATCAACATCCCCAAACTAGTGCAACAAAAGATACCATAAATTGTCCGGATTTTCACTCCCCCTTAGAGAATGGCATAAACTTATTTTTTTGGCGCTGACATTATAGAGGGGCCAGTGCTGTAAAATATCGGAATTTCTCAAGATAGGGTTTGCAGATATTCTATATATATGAATGGATGGAGTTGAAAGATGAGAAAGCAGAAATAGACGAGTTTTGTGAAAGTAGACAGAGCCTGTGGATTCTTCTATAGCCAGCGCACACCCCACCCCCCCCCCCCCCCCCACCCGGCGGCGGCCCAAATGGCATAAACTTGGATCTAATCATCATCTAGCTCTAATTATGTTGACAAAGATTTTTCTGCATTTGTTACTCCTAAAGTCAATTGAACTGGAACATTATAGAAATTGAATTTTGCATGCTGCTTCTATTCTCAATATTGAAATAAGTGAAATGTTAGGCTTGATTATGTGCTTAGAGGAACACCTTTTACCTCTTTTTGCCAACCTTTGTGACACTTTACGGCGTGATTTGGCTCTCAAAAACTACTTTCCTAAAATCACAAGAGCTTTATTTTCCTAGTACGAAAACACATCATCTGCTATGTTTTTTTTAAAAATTTTATATAGAGGAGACCATCTTGGCCAGCCAAATCCTAACGCATACAAACTAATGAGGACCTTATTCTTCAATCCAAGGAGGAATGGTCTACACAAAGATCACCATAAACAAGTTGAACATGATTTTAGTCGAAGGTTCTCAAATTGTTTTTGCTTGCCTTTGAAGAGTGACATTCTGAGGAAAATATATGGCCCTTTTTAAATTTATAGGCTAAGAAAGAGAAAGAGGAAAATATGGCCATAAGTGGATGGTTGTAGGCATAATATGACATGGTGGTATGGAAATCAAATTTAATCATAGTTGTCAGAAGGGAAATATTGTAGTCTATGAAACTTGGGCCATATAGAGGGATGAAAGAATCTGGGCTAGTATCTTCCCCATACGGGTTCTGCTTCTTGCGTCCAAAGACTTTTGAGGTTGTGCATGGGCTGTGATGTGGGCTTTAGCCTTTTACTATTCCCTCCCACCAATGACGACCCACTAATTTAATACCTTCCCCATTAGGAGCCGAAGAAGGCTCGTATTCCAAATAAATATAGTACACTTGTGGGGGAAAAATGGAGGAAGAAGAAAAGAAAGAAAGAAAAAGAAAAAAGAAGATAAATTAGTGAAAACTAGCAGTGCACCTTCAAATATTATAGAGGTCAACTTTACCTTTCCTTTCCCAATTGTTTTCCCTAATAAGTGTTTATGTAATAACAGTTACATCATAAGAGAAATAAATTTGAGAGAAAACTCAGGGATCCATAACTCTACTTGGGCAAAACCCCCAACTGGGATGATCAAAGGTGGCTGATTAAGAAATGATCAAGGTGGGTGGATCACGGGCTATGCTTCTAAATTAGGCATCGCCTTTAGCCTTGAAGCAGAGCTTTGTAGTACAAGGATGGGCCTCGAAATTGAATGGGATCATAGAATCTCTTCACTCGTTGTGGAATCTGACTGTGAGGTGGTTGTTGACCTCATCTTGAGGGGTGATCACCGTTTTAATCGCCAAGCCTCATCATGGATTGGAGAGACCTTTCTCACAAATAGTGCCGCTCAATCCGGCACGGGTTAAAGGAACGAAATTCCTATGCAGATTTCCTAGCAGACTGGAGCCTCTCTTATATGGACTTGTTTTGCTTCAGAACCCCTACTGGGCTAGGACAATTAATTTTAGATGACATTGTTGCTTTGCCTACCGGATGCACACAGATACACACACTTCATTTTTATATGGCTTTCAAAAAGCAATCACATTGTAAGAACCACACGAACACACACACACACATCATTTTTTTTTTTTTTTTGATATCAAGAGATTTTAGATGTTTTGTACTTGACTAATCCCTTTAGGCACATACAATCCTCCCGTCCCACATGCACGGGACAATTATACGACAAAATCCAAGGGGGTAGCCTTGAGGGGGAGTAGTAAGAGTTGAACTTAAGATATCTTGCTTGGTAAGAAGCCCTTAGACTACTCGATCCACCCCTCAAGGTTGACACACTTCATTTTTATCACACACTACATTTTTATATGGCTTTCAAAAAGCAATCACATTGTTAGAATGGTTCTTCCCTTTTTCTCCTTTCTTTCCTTATCAGTCATCATGATAAGATCATTTTACAAAAACCATAGAGACAGTTTTATTTTAAATGAGTAGGCATTAGGCACACGTAAAATTCCCCAAATAAAAAAAAGGAAGAAAAATATGAGGCCTGCTATATCAGTCGAAGAGCATCAACCGAACTATTAGCTGACTGTCTCATATTCACAACATTTTGAAAACTCATGTGTCACCTATTCCAGGAAATCTGGAAACAGTTAAACAAAAAAATCCACACACTTCAAAATGATATGACTTTCATTATACATGTTGAATTTTTATAAAAATTATATATTTGGAATTTGCTCATTGAGTACTTCGAAACAAGGTCTATATTGAATGGGAAAATTTGAAGGAATAAAAATTGACTCCAATAGCAGATTCTATGACACATAGATGTCGGAGAAGACAGAGCAAGAGGGAAATAGAAAGAGAGTGAAAATCTAATGCAACTAATTAAAATAAACTAGCTAGATTTTGTCACAAAATAATAAATTAGCTAGATTTTGTCTCAAAATCATCTAAAAATAAACTAGCTAGATTTTGTTACAAAATTAACTTAAAAATAAACCATATACATCTTGTCGCAAAATCAAGTTAGATCCAATTAGCAGCCAAAAAAAAAAAACAAAAGACCAATTCTACGACTTCGACAATGTGTTTAGGGAGTCGACCTCCATTACTAGGATAATACTGTTTACAACAATTTTAACTCCGACAACCTTCCCTCATGACTAAACTTCGCCTTTAGTGTCCTGACCACCACTTCTATCATTGTTGAATCCTAGCAACTCTATCCACAGATCTGACCATATCTAGCCATTATGACACAGCTGAACCACAACGAGCGAGTTAGAATGACCAAATCTAGCTCCCATTTCTCCCCTTCCATCCGTGACAAGTCCCACTGTGGCGCCATGTGCCTCCACAAAGAGATAGCAAATTGACCTCATCAATGTCAAACCCGAAGAAGACCACTTCATTCACCCCTATTTTCTTATGGTCGTACTAGCCACTACTAGCTTAGAAGACCCTCAACAATCAAGCCCTGATTTCTCAACCATGGCCGAACCATCAACCCCATCGCACAAGAATCACAAAAGCTATCGACCTTAGCCTCAGCCTCCATCACATATCAAGCCCTAAACTTGAGAATCCTAAGCACAAAGGGAGGAGAACCCATCAGATCTGGTCGCATTGCCCACTGCGAGCATCTCCAACTCCAACTACGGTTGGGGTTGCAATGGTGAAGATTAGAATGCTATGGAAGATAAATGAGAGAGAGAGAAATGAGAGGAGATCGCCGATGATGGGGTTTGGGTATGGTTTGGAGAGAGAGGAAAAAGAGAAATGAGAGGAGATCGTCGCTGACTGGTGATGGGGTTTGCATATCGGTTTGGAGAGAGAGGAGAGAGAGAAATGAGAGGAGATCATCGCCGGTTATGGGGTTTGGGTACAAGTTTGGAGAGGGAGGAGATAGAGGGAATAGAGAGAAATTACACGACTTTCAGGCTTCTTCAGGGAGTTTCTTCTTTTTAAACACTTTTCTTATTGTTTTTCGAGGCTTTTGACGGTCGACTCACAGTCGGTTCACGTGAGTCAGCTTGCTTCTCTTTATCCCAAAATCTATATATATATATACAGTATTGATCCCATCAGCACGTGCTGATGTAGGGATATATCAGCACGTGCTGATCTGGCCGTCCATTCCCTTAAATGCTCATCCAACGGCTGGCAATGCAAAGACCCGAAAACCCTTATGGAAACGGATCCTCCCTAACCCGCATACCACATTTGAGGGGAAAAACATGAATCGGCGCCAATTTTTTGCCAAAACCTCGTCGCATCCCGCCCTCCTCTACCTCTGGCGATTTGGTAAACCCTTCTTTCACAGTCGGTTTTGCAAGTGTTCATCTTCTCCAAATCAATCCGTCGCTGGTATTTGGGAGCAGGAACGGCCGTTGCAACTGTACCGGTCGCTGGCCATCGTCAGTCGCTTTCGGGAGTGAAAGTAGTAGATACCCTCCTCATTCCCGCCTCTGTCGCGACATCAGCGGAAGCCCTAGCTTTCTCATCCTCCACAATCCAGCCTCGGAAGCCAGCATTTTCCGGCGAAGCCTCCGGCGAGGACCACACAGCAGCGGGGAGGAGAGGTACGCAGACTTCCTTTTTTCTTTTTCTTGTTCTGTTTTTTTTCCTCGCTTGGTTTGCTTCATGTTTTCTCTCCCTTTGTTTTTCCAGCCAGCCTCCGAAGCCAGCATTTTCCGGGGAAGCCTCCGGCGAGGGCCACACAGTAGCGGGGAGGAGAGGTACGGAGCGTTCCTTTTTTAGTTTTCTTGTTCTGTGTTTTTTCCTCCATTGGTTTGCTTCATGTTATCTTTCCCCCTTATTTTTTTTTTGGTTTCATTTTTCTAAGCCATATTGTTTGGGTCCTCGTATGCTTCATGTTTTCTTTCCTCATTTGTTTTTTTTCTTTAACCCATAATGTGTGGTGATTGAGGGTATGGTATGTGAAGCCTCTTTCTTTTAGGGCGGTTGGTATGGTTTTCATTTTTGTTCGGTTGGTTGTGAGGGAAAATTTTTGCTGCAGTTACTCTGTATTTTTTGTTAAGGCCCAATTTGTTTAGGGGAAAAAGTATACTGTTTGGTTTTCTGAGAAAATGTAGCAAAACAAAGGACCAAATTTTTGCGAGACCCGTAATTATTAGATTTTTTTTTCTCAAACGACTAGACATTCATGTTTTTCCTTTATGTAATATTAGTAGAAACCCCGGGCGATGCCCAGGAAACTAAATAGTAATTTTATCTAAACTCCTTATATAAGAGATAAAAATGCCATTATCAATTGTTGGTTTCATTTAGTAGGATACTTGTTCTATTAAAACAATGAGACTAATCCTCCAATAGATCCCCAACATAATAAAGTTATATTCGGTCTTACCAAGTCATAAGACTGTAGCAACATATTCTGCAGTGAAACAAAATATTCACATATTGTAAATATGTACACAAAAAGCTTTCTAAAATATGTGATTTACCAAATTAAAAACCTCGATACAATAAGTCCCACTATCTAAACTCAATAATGTAAAAATAATTCAATTTTGATTAACCCATAGCAGAGTAGCAAGATATTTGACCATACATGTACCTAAAAAAGCCACAAAAAATGAAAAGAAAACAGGTCAAATATGAAGGTAACACATTACCAACATATTTAAAAAATCACATTGATTATCAATGGCACGTTTAACAGTAGTCTCCTTTTGTTTCCATATAAACCAATTGATCTCACCACAGCATTTGTCAAGGAGCGAGTACTTAATTTATATTCAAATAAGATAGATAAAATATTTTGATGATGATCTCTTATCTATCAATAAATAATAAGCTTTAAATATTACGTTAAAAAACTATAACCAACTATATAGAAATAAAAAAAATAAATAAAGATTCGAAGTTTTAATTTTTTTAATTCATTTTTCCTACATGTTCTCATTAAAAGAATCAATGTAATTAGACTTTAACAATTTGAACACATAGATTGAATGATGACAAACTTTTATACGCTGTTTTATTTTGAAGAAACTAAGTTATTTGCTTTAGGACAAAATAAAGGAGATGAGGTGTTTTTTTTTACCTTTATGGAGTGAAGAATTTACTCCAACCTTACTAATCTGTCAAAGCAACATACTTTTAGTTTCAAATTCAAAGTGGAAAGAGGCATATATTTTCTTAACTAAATTGCAAAAAAGAAGGAAAAACTTAAAAATTAAAAAGCAAAAATAACATGGATCATGGGATGAAAAAAATAAAGTCATATTTCTCAATTTGAAAGTGCAATCAACAACAACATTAAAGTTCGACACTTCAAAAGTAAAACACACATCTATTCTTATATTATAATTAGGAGTTTTTTTGGGTGAGATCAGCAAATGCTGAGGTGGCAGCCCAATAAGTCTTCCCTCCTTAATCCCTCATTCTCCTTCACTTTGGATCCACACAGCTGATGTTAGCACATGCTTCTCTCATACACTTCTCTTCTTTCTCTCTCTTTCTTCTCTGATAGAAACCGCTCCCTCTCTCTCCTGCTCTTCCACCCATTTAGAGAGAGAGTGACTGAGAGTGTGATGGTGGAGCGAAAAAAAGAAAAAAAAGAAGGAAAAAAAATGGAGGAAGAGGAGAGAGAGTAATGGAGGAAGATGGAAGAGGAGAGGGGGGGAGATAAAGGAAGAAAGAGTGTGACTGGAGAAAGAAAAAAAGAGGAGGAAGAGAGAGAGTGACTGAGAGTGTGACGCTGGAGAGGAAAAAAAAAAAGAAGAGGGAAAAAAATGGAGGAAGAGGCGAGGAAGAGGAGAGAGAGAAATGGAGGAAGACGCAAGAGGAGAGGGGAGGAGATAAAGGAGGAGAGAGAGTGTGATTGGAGAAAGAAAAAAAGAGGAGGCAGAGAGAGAGTGACTGAAAGTGTGACGGTGGAGATAGAAATAAAAAAAAAAGAGGGAAAAAAAATGGAGGAAGAGGTGAAGAAGAGGAGAGAGAAATGGAGGAAGATGGAAGAGGAGAGGGGGGGAGATAAAGGAAGAGAGAGAGTGAGACAGAAAGTGTGACTGGAGAAGGAAAAAAATGGAGGAATAGAGAGAGTGATTGAGAGTGACGGTGGAGAGAAAAACAAAAAGGAAAAAGAAAAAAAGGGAAGTGTGAGGTGGCATCAACACTATATGAGGTAGTTTCTTAATAGCCCTTCCTTTTATATTTCATCTTTCTCTTAATATGTGGGCCCATACTATGATGTAAGCAACCCCCATACAGTCTTCCCTCTCCCTCTTCTTTTCCTCTATCCATTCCTTCCTTTTTTTTCTTTGTTTTTTTTCTTCTCCCTGGTACAGCCTTCTTTTCCTTTTCTTTTCACCTATCCCTTCCTTTCTTTTTTTATTTTATTTTATTTTCTTTCTTCCCTTTCCCCTGTACAATCTTCCTTCTCATTCTTTTAATATAAGTTGTCGAAAGAATAATCTTGACTGTAGAATGAACATTAAAGGGTTGTTTCGTAAACTTAAAAACCTGACTACTTAAGTTTAACCAATTTTTTTTTGTTTCACATTGGTTGTTAAATATCTTTTTTTTAATAATCCTGTTTAATTAGACCGAGTGAGAATAATAGCATTTTTAGTACTTATATAAGTACTTTAAATGAAATTACTGTTTAATTCCCGCGCATCGCGCGGGTCCATTCTAGTAATGCATAAGAAATAGCGACAAATCAAAATTGTGTTGATGTGTTAACAAATGTTGTGTACGTGACACTTTAAATGATGGAAACAAATACTCAAATTGTGACCAAAAGGGGGGAAAAAATACAGGGCACACACTGCTTTAAAGAAGTTGGGTTTAGGTAACAACCCCTAACTGTCCAAGACAACTAATAGAAAGATGGACACACACTGCTTTATAAGTAGGGATGCAAAGAGATGAACCATAGATAAAAACATGTCGGCCTAAACTCTGGATCCGTAAATTATTTGTTGTCTTCATAGTTATTTGTGATGATGCGCGGGTTCATACTAGTTTGTAAATAAAGGTTATACTGATGCTCTCGACCGAATGCAACACCCTCTTTTCTTAGACCTTTGGACAGGCTATGAAAATAGAGAAGGTACGAGGGGAACTCTATGAATGTAATAGCGCAAAATTCATCTATGGACCTTGATAGTTATTGATGGAAAAAATTATTTTCTTAACCATCAATTAGAAGAAATTATGAAGCACTAGAAGAAACCAATAATATAATCTATAATGACCCCTCCAAACCATTTCGAAAGGTTGAAATTGTGGATAAAAATTCAAGTTAAATATTTTTATTTTTGAAAAAAGTGTAGATAAATACAGCAGAACCTTTCCATTAGTCATCCAAGTAGATCGAAAGTGTTGACCAACCAATCTACGAAGCCATAGTTCCTTTTACGACTCCATTGGGGAACAGATTTTGGGCAAAGTTGACATAGTTTATTCCATGGTAAGCACTAGCACTATTGATCATCATTTTAATTGGAGGCATCCAAACGGTGGGAGTCTACAGTGGTAGTGGCATTATAGAGAGTTATATTTTCATTCTTATAGAGTCGGTCATTTACTGGATTTTTTATTTTTAATTTTTAAATTATTATAACAATGTAGCATGCTTAGTATTGATTAGGGTTTTAATTTTTCAATGTTCTAAAATGCTTCCTATCCCTAAATAGATTGTTGTACCTTTTAGCTTAATTATATATATGTAATAATGTGAAATTGTATTTCCCCAACAGGCAAATCATTGGCGCAAATTCGTGAAAGGCCACTCTAATTGAATGGCCACTAGAAAGCGAAGTAGTAGGGCTGCTAAGCAGAGTGAGAATAAAGATAAAGAATTCATTATTGATGACGATGGGAAGGACAAAGCAGGGCAAGCATCACATCAAAATGAAGAGGAAGAGGAAAGAGACGAGAGAGAAAGTGGTGTTCCACCACGGAATGTACAGAAGCAGCCATGTAACGCATGGGCAATCTTTTTGTAAGCAAGTTATCAAATTAAATCACATCACTGGCTAAAATTTGGAATTATATTGAATCATATCAATTTATTAGATTAAATCATATCAATTTGTCAGATTCCACATTTTTCACCCTTCTTTAACAAATCGGAATTTACAAGGAAGGAAAAGGCTGCCATGGCAACTGCATCAAGTTTCAATGTGCCTGCGGTGAGTACTGTTGAGGATTAATATGAAAAAATGAATTTTGTAAAAGCAAAGTTACTATTTGCTCAGTAGTTTGCAATTAAATGTAAACTTGAAACAAAGTAGATATATACTTGCTTTCAATTAAATGTAAACTTCCTTGTTTTGTGAACTATTTCCTGAATCACTCATTGAACTATAATTTCCCGCTTTCAATATTACTATGGGAATCACTTCAAATCTTACTAATTACCTATCGTCTCGAATGTAGGTGTCTAGACTTGCATCGGAGAGGTGGAGATCAATGTCCAAAGAAGAAAAAGCTTCATACGAAAGTATTGCAGCAAAAAATAGGGCAGACTTCAATGCTTCCCGTCCTGCGAATATACCAAAGAAAAGCGTTAGGGTATGTTAGTAATTTGCATTTTATTGATTAATTTCTTATGAAACGTATTTGGGGTTTTGGTGGGATGACACACTACATGAGCAATAGACATATGGGAGATGCTAAATAGAAGGCTTAAGTTGAGGAACACGATAGCAATTGAAAAATAAATTTTTGCGGCATCGAAGTTTTCACCTAAAATGGTTTGATTGATTGTAACACTGCACGCTTCAATTGCCGTCTATTTAGGTCAATCAATCATATTGTTTGAATACAAACATTGGACATGGTAGTTTTAAACTATACAAGCCACTTTTCCAAATGAGCTATTTATGCCTAAAGTATGTATACAGGTTGTTAAGTGGGATATAAATGGCATAACTAAGTGAATGCAATGATAATGCATATTCTTCATATTGCTTTATTTGTTGTTGCGATTTGTTTTTTAAAGGTAACTTTTGCTTATGTTAAAAATTGCACTAACAAATTTATTTGTTTCTTATGGCAGGCAATTATAGAAACTAGGTGCTCACCAACTTCATTCAGCAAAGTTATTAAGAATCTTACAGACAACCAGATGGCAGCTGTGAGGGAGTTGGGATTTGGTGGATTGTTGCACTTGAACTGCACACTTCTTTGTAGACAGTTGTGCAAGTGGTTAGTAGAACGTTTTGATATAGACCACTGCTGCCTGAACCTTGGGGATGGACAAATATATCCAATTAATCCAGATGATGTTGCGTTGGTGATGGGTATCCCAGCCACTGGAGTTGATGTTCCCACAGTTGTTGCATCTGATGAGGTTAAGCGGATACGGGAGGAGTATAAATGTCCAAAGACTGGAGTGCCATATTCAGTACTTGTGGAGGACTTGAAAAGTACTGATTCAGGGGATCGGTTTTGTCGCTCATTTGTATTATATGCGTTGGGCATATTGTTGTGCCCAACCTTAAAGATGGAGTCAAGCGCAAAACTATTCCCTGCGATTGTTGATGTGAAAAATATTTGCACGTACAATTGGGCAAAATTTGTGCTTGAATGGTTGGTGAGAGAGGTTAAAGAGTTCAGAGCAACAATTACCAACCCAACAACTGCAATAAGTGACAAGAAGGTGAAGGGTACAAAGCCGAAGACTGGTCTTGGAGGTTGCCTCCTATTTTTAATGGTATGGCCCTATCCGACAATAACATCAATTGCCAATTTTAAACAAAATAAAAAATGAACTGCACCATCAGATCAAAACCGTTGTGGTTGTCTTGGTTGTGGCACAAAAAGGGAAAAAATTTTATTAATCCATTAAGAAAATATTAGTACTATATTGAAATGACAATAGTTTCATTTGTTTGTTAAGTTAGTTGTGATATGGAAGTTGTTAATTATTAGTTGTCATATGAAGTTGATAATTATATGACATATGAAATCATTCGCATGGTTTGAATACAACAAACAAATATTATAGTAGATCATGTACCTTATTAGTAGTTTATTAAATGTATGTTAACACTATTAAGATAGTAGTAGTTATCTATCTTAATAATAATTCAATTTCGTGCTTTGCTAATTCTAGTACAATTATTTATTGTTGAAATGTTTTCAGTTTTGGTTTTCTTTAAGGGTTTAATTTATTTGTTCGATTTGTATGGCCTTTTTAATTGGTAACCATTGCCCTTTATATCAAACCTTGCTGACCATATACATATTTATGACAGTTATTCTACTTTGATCGGGCTGCCTCGTCTAGTGGTGGTGTTCCACGCGAGCTACCACGATTGAAGGGGTGGACAAATGCCCTAATTCGGAAGAGGGAGAGTGAGGTGAAGCGTTTGGGTCTGTATGCTGATAAGAGTAGTGCAGAAATTTTTAAATTAGCACAGCTTCCCCCAGATGTGGACCCAATGGATCCGGTAATTCTCGTACTATTAATTGTGTGATTTTCCATAAATAGTATCAATGGTATATATGACTACACTTGGAATTGCATGTAGGTTATTGTGGCTGCACGGGAGGGGATAAAACATGCGCATGGAGTTTTGGCTACAGCAATGACAAGCGCTATGCAGCATGTTGTCAATGTTTATGTGGAGAGCCGCAGGCCCAAAGAGGATGCACATCCCCAGAGTGAGGAACGGCATCCAGAACCATCGTCTGTTATTCATGATGATGCACCTCCATATAGTGCCCAAGAACCAAGTTCCATTCCTAGCCCATTTGCTGACAATGAAACAGAAATTGGTGATGATCATGTGGACTACAAACGGCGCAAAATTTCTGCCCATCATAAATCCACCCCTCCTGTCCAAGTTGGCCAATCAAGTACTGGGGTTCATGACTTGACCCAACGGCCACGCCGTATTGTCACGCGGGGTGCATCCATTGTTTCCCCCTTTCAACGTGGCCCGACGTTGGTTTTACCACAGCCTAGTGAAACAGAAAAAGCCGTTTACTGCTATGCAACACGGAAACCAAGGAAATCTGATAAGGATGAAGAGTAAGTTTCATTGCAATAGTAATATCTGTCAGATGTAATGTTGATTACACATTATACTTTCTTTATGAATTCCATACTTGTAGGAGTAGTTATTTTCCATTGATGGTTTATGAGTGTATGACATGCATTTATCATTTGGCTCAGGGAAGTTGTTGTCGAAATGCTGAAGACATATGTCACACGTGCAGAAATGCATAAGTCTATGCGTCCACGGGGAATGGTGTCCAATTTGTGAGTTTTTTTTGCGTAATTCGTTAAAATTATTGTTTGTCTCGTAATGGAGCTTATTAGTTGTTTCTTGCAGCTGGTTTGTTTGGCGTCAAGAGTTTTAGTACAAAAAGAGTCTACGGCGGCGTCGGATAAACCCGTGCAACGACCCATTATTGAGCCTACGTTTTCGGTGACGATTTTTACACTTATATTGCTTACTATGCAGGGATCATTATAAATAGTACAATTTTTGCAATCCATTCACCCTTTTGTATATTTGCATATGAGTACGATAGAAACCCAACCATTTCATTGAACTCTTGATGAAATTCGGCTCTTGGAACGTTAACATTAGTTTAACTATTACCTAAGTTTAAATGGCAGCTAACTTGAGATATGTTGACCACTAACCCATAATTTATTTACTCCATAGTCGATATTTGTCAACTAACCTGCAATCCTGCACCATATGTTCTAGTGAGTACAAACGTAATACTTTTGTTATGGTTTATAATGGTTAAAATTTAATCCATCTCTTAATTGACAGGAACACATTGCTCGTGAATTCCCCCAACGCTTGCATCCGAATCCGTTAAAGTGGGATCGTAATCGGGCGATTGTTGATTTCTCCATTGGAGTGGAAGAAGGGATTGATTTGGAGAATGTATTGATGGTATGTTTGTGATCACCCTAGGCCTTATTTTATATCATTTGGTGTGAGGGCCTGTTATAACTTTAAGTAACATACTGCAAATAGTCTAATTTTTTTCATTGTTTTTTTTTTTCCTGGACATGTAGGTATTCTTGCCTTTATTGTTTGAAGAGCATTGGGTAGCATATGTCATCAATATCCGAGACAAACGCGTAGACGTACTTGACTCGTGCCACTCAATGCGGACCTCTATCCATGCAAAACTTGACATACAAGTAGTAAGTATTATTTGCATACCACCTTTTCAAAAATATCTGATTGTAACTACAAGTACATTATTTCCCTACTATTTGGAATTAAATTTATCAAGTTGTGCATTTACTTATTTGCAGAGGAAACGTGTGGATGAGGTTATGCACCAGCTTATCCTTCATTCAAAGTGAATATCCAAAAGTTTCCAATCCAAGTTGCTGATGTGCCACAGCAAGAGAATGGGTTAGATATTTTCATAATGTTTTGCCTTTTACCATCCAGAGTAGTGTTCCCCTTCTGATGTACTTCTTTAATACCATCACCCATCCTTATTTATCGTAATGTGTGTTGGTTCATCCCATGTTCGCCCATGTAACATGATTTTCTTGTTTTCGTTGCATAACTTTTTGTCCTAATTCCTTCCGACAGACTTGACTGTGGCATATTTATGATAAAGTTCATGGAGTATTGGGATGGTTATTTGAAGTCCAATTTTGATCAGGTGAGTTTTGATGCAGCTTCTCATGCATTTCTTTCATTTCCTCCCCCACCTAACCCATACCCCCTATTTAATGATGTGCGCTCTGATCTGTGCTTTATATGACTACCCCTTGCAGTCTCATATTCAACGCTTTCGTGAGCAGCTTGTTGCGGAATGGGTGCTACACCCCTTAAATTTGGTGCGAGATACTGTTTGTGCTACTGCATTGAAAGGTGGTAGGAATAAGCGGCGTGAAGCCTCAAAAGCTAAATCCTGACCGAAGATAGAGCGCCATACTGTTTGGGATTCATTTCTTCCAGTACTTTATTCTACTTATCAGTGAATAATGTATGAAACTATGCTTTTGATCCTCTTTCTCTCTCTGTATTTGTGTGTGCGTGCACGTGTTTAGAGGTATTGCTACTCATCATTCTTCCCACCCACTAGTTACACATACTTTTGTCCACATATTTTTTATAAAATTCAGGTTTTCTGTTATGTTCAATGTCAAGTTATTATTCAAAAAAATCTCTTATCCAGCAAAACAAAGACAAACTAATCATGAAAATGTTGCTTTTGAAACCATGTCCTATGTTTGGTTTCTTAAATACGAAACATATGCTATAGGTCCATTCGGCAGTCTTTGCAGTCGACTTATGACTGAAGCTTGAACTTTTGCGCTTTGACTTCTTTCTACTTAAGTAATTGAGTTGTTGATTTTTAATATTCGTACTAATGGAGTTGAAGTTTTGAACATAACGTCCTAATTTATGTGGATTACGCCTCAGGGGAAGGCTAGTAGATGCATATACATTCCTACGTCCGGAGAAAGACATGGAGCGCGTCTTGTCATGGTATGCATACCCCATTGGAAAGTAAGGATTTGGATATCACTAGCATGAACATAGGTAGTAAGTTGATACCCAATATTTTTTTACTGCATCATTATGTCAATTTTTGTTGCATTACTTGGATTAGCAAATAATCAATAGAAGCATGATATAATAAAAAAGGTGAGAGTGGATCATCACAGTATTGTGTAGTTGAAATTTATCTTATATTGGGATATACAACAGGATGATACGAATGGTTGTCTTTCATGCAGGTTTCAATTGAATCAAATGGGGATAGATTACTTTATAGTTTCAGATGAACGAAGATCGGCGTGTTGCATGTGAGATGTTGGGTAGGGGAATGAATTAGAAGGTGTCGTTTATTTTATTCTTAGTAATACATGAAACTAGTGTGAGCAAGATTGTTTAAAAGTAGAAACTCCTCTGCTCATCCATGCAGCATTTGTCCCCCATTGCACACCTATAAGGAATGGTGGTTTGCTTAGCAAGCGTCTTATCTTATAGTTGGACCATTTATCAAGATTTATACAGTCTTTCTATTTTCCCATATTTTGTTATCCTGCCTTTTGACATGTTGTTGACTGACTTGCTTCTTTCTTCATTCTCTAGTTCCCATTTTTCTTGTACTTGCTACAAGTTTCTTTTTCCTTCTATAACGCCTTTAATAGTTTTAGCTTTTCATATTCCTATGTAATGCTGTATATAAAAATAAACATCAATACAACTTTTGTGAGCATGTAATTGAAATAATGTTTTTGGTGGATTTCTATATCCGTTATGTCTTTAAGATTAATTCGTCGGCTTTTACCCTTCCTCGTTGCTAATTTGTTTTTAAATGTTGGTATGTATTCATTCAGACACATTCGATACAAAAAGGAAGAGTGGGGGAAACCTGAAGGAAAACTTACGGGAGCTTGGAGGACTCACTGTTGTCCTTTAGGTTGCCATGGATTGTAATTTTTGTTATGGAGGTGTGACCCTGAATGTTTGATTGATCTCATTATATGCTTGTTTACTCTATTTTTAATTTGGATTTTGCCTTTTGCAGGGTGTGGATGAGATATAGGGGGGAGAGAGACAGAGATAGATAGAGAGAGGCATGGGATATTTTGCTTTTATAAAGTCAAAGAAATGGGAGACTAAATTAACACTTAATCTTTTTTGGATGATGACACTATATATTTCGTCCCTTTTTATTTTTATTTTTATTTTTGTTTTTCCAGCAGATGGCTTCTTCTTTCTAATTATGTGTAGTTGAATCATGCACAATGGCAAAAAGTGAAAATTTTTTCACTTTTTGCCTTTTCTATATGTGTTCTTAAGTTTAACTTCTCAAATATTGTATGATTAAAATATTGTATGAGTAGTTAGGTCAAGTGGATGGTGACGTTTGACACCTTGTTATTATAATCCAATGAAATGAAAATGATGGTTTTATAATTAATATGAGTGATTCACTTTCCTTTCATGTTTTATTTGTCGAATTTAGTTCATTTCATATTGAAACTGATGTTTCCTTTTTTTGCCTTGTATTTTCTTTCCCTTAACAAATACCCTTACCAACTAGAGGGTTTAAAGGTTGGAGGAGAAGTTGTAAATTGGTTACCTAATTTGAACTTGCTTTGTCTCTTGCCTCTAAGTTCATGAATGCGTGTGGCGTAACCTAAAAATCATGTGCCTGGCCCACCCCATTCACCAATATTTTATTGACAGCCTTCATGGAAAATCTCAATATTCATTGGACTACTAACATTCATTGACAGAGCAACAAACATGCCATTTCATGGATTAGACACCTACAATTGACTACTACAAATACGAAACGAGTCATGAATTAGAACCTCAACATCTTCATTGATGTAAAATCTCAACATGTTATGGACTAACGGATATGCTATAAAATATCTATAAGCATCACACTATGCTACAATAGAGGTAGTTATATTTTAATCTTCGTCTGACATGTCAATGTCAGTTTTATATTCATCACCGATGCTTGCGCTCCAATAAATTTGTGCATCTGCCATTAAGCCCTCTTCGGCCCCGCTCTCGTGCAGCCCACTGAAAGTCATATCTTTGTCGTCGCATTTGGCATTCCGTATGACCTCCTCCCGGAATCGATGCAATGCCATTTGTAGCTGTAGAGGAGTGTCAATTGGCATGGTGTTTAGCCAATTGACGGGGAATTCGCAGATTTTTTTTCCCGACATCTTCAATAAGAACTTCGGCCTGCCTGATTCGATA